>PVIA01000284.1:0-413925 GCA_004024845.1 Tonatia bakeri | reverse complement strand
AAAAGGAGAAAGAGTGACACTGAAATTAGTATCTGTTGGAAGAACTGCCAACTCTAGGGACTGGGGGAATAAAGGGAAAGAGGAGCTGTTATCAAAGCCCAGGAGTAGGATTCCCGGGGTTCTCTGTAGCCAATGCTAGGACCACAGAGAGTATGGTCCCCTGACCAGTGCTGGGACAACCAAAGGACAGTTATAGCAGATGTTTGGATCACTGACAGGATGCACCAGCAGAAGCAAAAGAGTATGAGAAAGAAATAACAGTTCTTTCTCTTGCAGGAATTTAACAGGAAGCCAGCTAGTAAGGGAGTCTGGGGATTGCAGTTTGTAGATTCCAAGTGTCAGCAATACAAAATAGGTGGAAGAGGTTGGGTAAACAGGTTTACCAAGTAAAAAAGAATCGTAGTTCCTTCAAGAAGACAGAAAAACATGCCACAGTTAGAGGTTCATGAATGACTGCCAGCAGGTATTAGTACTGAAATATGCCCCATTTTGTGACAACCACTTAGCAGTACAGTCCAAGAAAAATAAAGAATGAAGCTTGTGAAGTTTTATGAATACTATGTGAACATGCAACTCTTCCTTTGGTTTTCTCCATGTTAACCTGATTCACCCACTTATCTGTTGGGGACCACCCTGCCTGGTCTCAGGAAGCTATAACCCCCCGTGACCTAGGCTAAGTGAAGGACCTCCGGACCAGGAGCCACTAAGGATACAAAACTTATTCCCCTGGCATGATCTCTGCCTGTTCTGTGCTGGCCTCCTCAGCTTGATCAGTTAGCCAATGATGGGTAAGATTTCCCACAGAGGGAATCACCTAAGACGGGCATGATCATGAGGAGGCCTCAGGGAAGAGACTCAGGGGGCTGTGGAAATGCAGGGGTGATCAACATCAACCCCTGCCCTCTTGGCTTTGTCAAAGCCTGAGTCTTTGTTCTTAGATGTGAGAAATCCAAGTCTCCTGGCTGCCTTTGTCACTTCTGCCCAATTCAGGCCTTTGGAAATATCAAAGGGGTGCAGCCCAGACCAGAGACGGCAGACCCCCAGGGTAATCAGGCCTGGGACATAGAATATGCAAGATCCTGTGAGATCTGTTTGCTGGAGGATGTTATTGATTTAGAATTTAAAGGCACAGACAGAAAACCAAAAACAGCCCTTTGGAACCTGTAGTCCTTTTATATGATAAAACTCCAATCTCTGCCCAGAATCACAGCGGGAGTTCTGTCAGCACCTTTGTAAGTCACCTATTTCTTTTGATCTTTTTTGCCAGACTGTAAATCCACAAACTGACTCTGCATTCTTAATAAAAGTCTGCTTGGGAATGGAAATGGGACGCTCTTCACTAGAGAGAGTGGCTGTTCCATCCTTACTTCCCCACAGGACCTGGTTGTCTCTGTGTATGTTTTTCTCATGTTTCGATGAGCCATCTGCAGTGTTCTGCGATCACTGCAGGCCGGTGAGCATGCATCACTTATCCATCCACCCATCTATGCATCCATCCATCCTGGTAGTGCTATTGTATGCCAGACACTGTGGTAGGCACTGGGGATCCAATAAGTGTCCCATACAACCCTCCTTAGCTAGCTTCCAAGTCAGGCAGACAATGAATGAATGGATAGTCACAGAAAATACTACAAGTAATAGCCATATTATTATTTATTCTTTATACTTTTCAAAGTACTTTGTCATCTCCTATTTTAAAGTTCTTACAGAATATTTTTAAAGATAATTTCATGTCAAACATATTTTTATTTATTTCCTACCAATAAACTTTTCACAACATTGTGTATCATTTTCTTACAAATATAAGGACTCTCATACTTTTGCTGTTCTCTCACTCACTTGGTTCTTACTGTTCTTTTGATGAACAGGTTTCCCCCTCTGACCAGTGACTTTCCCAAATCTCTCCCATCTTAGCCTCAGCAAGGATATCATCCCAATGACTGTTTATTCTGTGGCCATATTTTCTGTCTTCCCATGTTTCCCTTCCCATTTTAGATGGCTTCTTTGATTCTTGTGTTTATTTTCATCCGCCATCTTTTCCAACTGGGTCTTATAGATCAACCTGAGACACGTTTTGAGAGATCAGACATTGCTGTGAATCTCTCCTCACCCTGCCCTTGGGAGGGTCTTGTCTCTCCTATCCCAGACTTTACATAGAATCAAGTCCACTTTCTTCTTTCTACCAGTTCGTTTTTACTTCATTGTCTTTTAAAACCCTAACTATATATTTGTATTTTTTGGTAATGAAGAGTATTTCTTAAAGTGTCCTAAATGGACCACCTGCTTTTGAATCACCCAGAGAACTTATTAAATATGCAGATTTCTTGGCCAATTCCAGTCTTACTGATTAATGATCTTTGGTGTGTGCCCAGAGATTTATATATTTAACAAGTTCCTGGGATGATACTGGTCATATGGAAATGTGAGTTGCATTGTTAGAGACTTTTGTCTTCTGCTCCGACATTTTTATTCTCACCTCCTTTGTGGTTTTGAAAATATTGTTGTCTTTAGCAGAATACTGTCTTATCACGAGACATTCAAGATGCACAGTAATGACTTGAAGTTTTCCCCATTATTTTTGAAATCATTTCACTTTGAATCAGTTACAATCTTTCTTCTCCTGGTAGTATACAGCAAACATGCCTTCTAGGTTTGAAACCTTGTCCCAAAATACTCTTACAGAGGAGAGCAGATATTGATGTCAAGCTGCAGGTGATGAAAAAAAAAAAAGCCTCAGAAAGAGTAACAGACTGGGTGAACAAAAGGAAAAGCCACCCAGCTATTTAATTGTAGAGCTGAGTGTGGACTCTAGCTATGCCTTCTGGACTCCTTTCACCATGTCCTCTCCCAATTCAGATGTATTTTTTTGGTATTGGTATCTGTGCTAAACGATAAACACACACACACGACACACACTTGCTTCCATCCTTTGCAATATGTTGTGATATATATTGAATGTTGGCTCTTTTTTGTACCCACCTTTTGCAAAAGTAAAGTGGCATCTTTTCTCCAAGAGTAAAAAAGACGCTTAAAAATACCTCTCTCATCACCAGGGCCAATGTGAATGAACACAGTTTATTTCATGAGTGGTGCTGATTGCAAATAGGAGGGATGGCGCACACTGAAGTGAAGCAAACAGTCACGATAATTTCAAGGTCCACTGAAATAGCAGGAAACTGTCCAGTGGAAATGAAGCAACTCTAGGTTTAGCTCCTAGGCCCTGAAATCTCATCAACTCAAAACAGCTTATAAGTATTTACATGTTTATTCTCTCATGTCTAGGCAATTTGCACTAAAGGAAGGACTACTGTTGTCAATATTACAAAAATGGCTGATAATTCTGAAGTCAGATTTAGCTTTGCAACATGTTTTTATGTTTAGTATTTGAAGTTGGGGCTTAATGTTTTCTGAGAAATTATAACAGTTTAAATAACAATAACACAGCAGTGAAAACCTGGAAATAATATCTGTCTTTCTCATTCTACCTCTCAATTAACACTTCCTCCTCTATAGTAGGAATGGTGAGTGTCTCCCATTGCACCAGCCAGAACGACATCTCTTTTTAATTTAAAATAAATAACACATTTTCAGTATAAGTACATTTTAAATGTTTCAGATAAACAATGAATAATTACATTTCAAACATACCATACTAATACTAAAAAATTATTCATTGTTTATAAAAAATTCAAATTTAACTGTTTTTTTGTATTATTTATTTATCTAGGGCAGGGGAGAGACAGAGGAACACATGGCAATTTGTTGTTCACTTATTTATGTATTCATCGGTTGATTCTTGTATGTGCACTGACCAGGGGATTGAACCTGCAACCTTGGCATATTGGGATGATGCTCTAACCAACTGAGCTAACCTGCCAGAGCTGGTGTTTGTATGTATTTTTATTTTCTAAACCTGGCAACTCTGGGAATTAAATACGGTAATGTGTGTACAGTTTCTGCCGCACAGTTAATGTTCATTAAAATTATTTTCATAGTGGAGCTTCTACAGTTCCTAACAAATAACAATAATGGTGTTCATGTATTACTTTACTCTTTTGAAAGCCTTCCTATATTCATGACTGTTCTGATCTTCTTAATGACTCTGTGGTACCCCATTTATCAGATGAATAAATTAAGTCTCCTAAACTTAAGTCTTACTGACTGTAGAATAAGTTGCAGTATGCTGTATAATCTTTTGCTTTAGAGACATGGATTTTTGAATATTGGCATCATTTCCAGTCATTGCTACTAGAAATAGTGAAGTGAACATGTAAGAGCATATATTTTTTTTACAACTGCATACGAACTCCTTAATTCAGAGACCATGACTATTTTGTTTTCCCTTTGCCCAACTACATACTGCTCAGTACATATTTCCTAAATGAATGTTAACTTCCAGATTACTGCTATGCTCTTCTAATAATGAAAATAATAATAATAGTAATACCATCTTATGATTAACCAGGCATATTTTAGATGGTTTACATTACTAATTCTTCACACTACTTGGTGAAATAGGTAACATTATTATCCCACTTTACGGACGAGGAATCCAAAGCACAAAGAGGTTAAGCAGTTTCCTGCCCATTAGTTCAGATAGTGAGTGGTGGAGCTGGGAGACAATTGCAGGTGACCTGGCTCTGAGCTTCTGTTCTTACCCATTTCACTCGTCAGCCTCCGGAAGTGGAATTAATGGCTCAAATAACATGCACATTTGAAAGCATCTTGATGCATATCACCAAATTGGTTTCCAGAAAGGTTGTACCTGTATACTCTTCTACCAGGAATTCATGGGTATATCTATACAGCTTTTCCAACATTGAGTATTCTCATTAAAATTATTTTCATATCTGATAAATTTTTCAGAAATAGTGTCTAACAGTTTTTAAGTTGTATTTATTCGATTACAGAAGGTTGAACTTTCTTTTTCATATAGCTTAAAGATTATATTTCTTCTTTTACAATGTATACATTTATATCTATAACTTCTGGCATATTAGGACTAAAGAAACCAATTATATTAGTCCTATTGTCACTTGCTGCAGATGACTTACAACAATCGAGTTTGCTCCTCTTTTGGTTCTGTGTCTGGACTTTTGGCTTATGAAGTTTAAGTATTAAAAGAGAAATGTGTTAGTGTTTTCTTTTGTAATTTCTTTCCTTTGCTTTTTTGCTTAGAAAGAGAGCATCCTAGGTCCAACATTTTAACCTGGACATCGTGATCTATTGCTTTTTCAATGGCTTTACCTAGAATAGTATTGTTAGCCTCTGAAAGTTCTCCTTGAATCCTCCTGATGCTCAGATGATTGACACCTAGAAATGGATTAATTTTTTCTTTCTGAGTCTTTCCCTGCTGACCCCTTTCCCTCCTACCATCTTCAACTGAGAGAAACCCTTTGCCACACCTTCAAGGACAGTTTCTCCTCCACTAAGATCATACCTGAGAATATATAAGGAGCAAGGCTAAGCAATTTCTTTTTAAAAAATCCAGATTGCTAATTTAACATTTCTGAACAACAAAACAAGGCCTTATGTTCTGACTGGTATTTAAGCATATTTCAGCACCTTTTCTAGGTGTGACTTCAGCATCCCTGTGGGGTCTGACACAGCTCAGGTATTCTCTCTCTTTTTCCTGTGAAGAATCAGACACTGAGAAGTTAAGTGACCCAAGGTCACTGAAACTCTGTAGCTGGGTCTGCAACCTGGTTATTCTAACACTTGCTCTTGTGATCTTTTCACTCCTTCTAAGTTTTTATGATTGACTTACTGTCACAATGAGAGAGCTAAACACTCTCATAGTCATTTTTCTTCTCTCAAATATTAGTCTTTTAGAAGGTTCTGAAACTTTTCCACTCATGCCAGAATGTTGTTAGTTGGGGAGAGGAAACTCTCTTTATATGTATACATTTTTTAAAAAGTGAATAAACAATGATGTGTATATTCTATTACCGTAGTAGCAAAATTACCTTAAAGAGGGGCTTGCAATCATACTTAGTTGGTATTTTTCATACCCTCACACACTAAAAAGCCATGCATGTTCTTATTATCTTTTGCATCAGCCACAAGATGGTACCCTTGTACAGCCTAGAGAGAGCATGGGTGAGATGCAAGAGAATTCGGAGAACTCAACAGATTAAGATTAATCTTAGGTTAAATGTAGCTTAAACACAGAAGAAGGCTTGCTCTTATATTACAAAAGATAACAAAGCTGTCCTTCATTACAGGTAAAAGAAAATGTGTATATATTATAATTTGATATTCCCCTTTTCTTTACACCTATACTTGCTCTTACCCTACTAAAAGCCAAGGTTATGTTTGTTCTACAAGAATACTATATCTCCTTCATTTTTACTGAAGGAGAAATTTGGGAGCTGATTAGGCTTGATTGAAACTACCCTTCCCTTCAAACCTTGGTTGGTATTTCTCATACCGTCCCCCCCCCCCGCCCCCACCCTGCCACTAACTGGAGGAACATTCTTTCTTTGGAGAGGGCTGATGTATAGGGGCTAGCTCTCCAGAAAGGATTTGAAATTCAGTCTTGCAAAATGATAGATGACCAAGAATAGTGTCTTATGTTAGAATAAGACAAGATTTGCAATGAAGTTCAAGCAGAGAGAGCAATCAGAGCATTTTTATAATAGTGAGAAGTTAGTGAAATGCACTAACATTTAGTGATCTGCAGTGAAATACAATTTTGAAATGATAGGGAATGGTGTGGAACACCTATGGGGTGGGCAAAAGTAGGTTTACAGTTGTGAGTACACGAAACATGGAGTTAATAAAGCTATTGTAACAATCATAACCTGCACATCTTTTCTCATACGAATAAATGCAAACCTACTTTTTCCCACTCCTGTATATAAAGGCATGCTGTTGCAGATAATAAATAACAAATTACAGAAGAATATTTTACTACATGGGAAAATGCTCAAGGTGTATTGTTTCCATGTGGCTTGAGCAAGATATCTTGAGCATTGTATTTTTTCATTAAGTGAAAAAAAATGGATTTCAAAACAATATATTCAGTCATGTGCATGTGAATCTGTGTTTGTATGTGTGTATGTGTGTATTGAGAGGGATGCACAAATATGACAGCACAGCTAATGTATTTTTTAACCTTTGAGTGTTATACATTTTCTATAATAGCCTGCTTTGTGTGTGTGATAACCCATCCAGGAGATGGGAAGACTCTGCTGCCAATAGAAGTCTCATTTCTGTCTTTGTGTTGGGAGAGATAAGGCACTTGGATTGATAGCCTCACCAGAATCATGCAGAGTAGGATAGTTTCCCAAGAAAGGGATGCCAGGGAACAGATGCCATGTGTGAGCTTGGCCTGAATGGGCCTAGATGTCTTGAGGGTCTCAGACTGAGCCCGTGTGAGATGTTCCTTTAGGAAATGGTCAATAATTGTTTGGAAGTCCTTTCTGTGCTCACCCCAATATTGGTTCTTTAAAAATATACTGTGAGGTGGAAGATTCAGGAAAACCAAAGTTGACTTCCACATTTTTGCTTTGGAATGGTAGGTAGAGTAGTGTGTGAGACACAGAAGGTTTTGCACATAACAGCCACTGCTTCAGAAGAGGGCAGTTGTTCTAACTCATTTTATAACTTCTCTCAGAGCAGAAATATTTGTCAGTGATGACATCTAATCAAAAGGCAAAATCACTGAGGCAGTTTCAACAGGAAGGTCCTTTTCTGTATTTCAGTAGCAGAGATATGCATTTGGGCAGAGATTTCTTCTATTACATGCATCCCAATACCTGTTTTATTCATTGCAAGTTGTGAAGTGTATCTATCAAAAAAGCTGCATACATGTGGTGCAAATTGTTCAGTAGTCACGGTTTGAAAATTTGATGTTTTTCCCCAAGATAGGAAAAATCATTTAATTTCACACTGGAGGAAGGAAGTCTTTTTTAGACCCAAGAAAGAGAATTTGGGCAGGGGTTCTGCATAACACTTATGTAATTCAAATTGATTGTTAGTGTGAATTGAGTTGGATCTCAGAAACATAAGCAGCTTCAACAGTTTGTCATCCTATAGCAGTGGTTCCCAAATGCCGGTTTGTGGATCAGCAATGTCTGAATCATGTGGAAGAGTTTTAAAAAATCCCCGACACCACCCCAAAATTCTGATTCAGTAGGTCTTCTGCAGATAATGAGAACCTCCAAGCTTCCCCAGGTGACTAAAATGCAGTTGGGAAAGGACCTGCTGATCTGGATGATGGGGTGTGGAAGCTATTAACCACTTATCTTCCATGTTTAAAGCAATGTGTGATCAGTGACATCCAAGAACAGTGATCTGCATTCCCCTACTCTTACTATGGTACCAGGAAAGTCCAGTTTCAAGAAAGCAGTATTTCAAAATTCATAAATCATAAAACCCGTGTCTTCATGTGCTAGAACTTAGTGAACACAGTAGCCTCTTTCCTGGGGGCAATGACTGTTCTGAGATGTTGCACATTCAACTTATTTTTTCTTTCTGGTATATTTTTGCCTTCTGCCAAAATTTATGTAATTTATGTAATGCCACTAGTACTGGTCACTATACAAGGTACTGAGGTAGGTAGAAATAACAGCTATCATCTTTAGTTCTGGGAATTCAGTGTCCAATAGAAGCTGGGGACAGTGCAGTTTTACCATTACATGGGGTAATATCTGCCACAGCAGTGGGGGTGGAGAGAACATGGGTGAAATAAGGAACATAGCACAAGATTCCTTCAAGGGTTAGATGAGGCCCTCAAGAATTCACAAGGCTCAGGCTCCATGGACATACCACCTGTACAGCTGCACAGGGCCCTGTGCTCAGAAGGACCCTATGATTGGTTTAATGCTCCATTGTTGCCATGTGAAATTTTTAATAATTTTCTCTTTGAACTTCTGATATGTAAGTGAAGTCTGATGGAACGATGAATCGTGAACAGAGGAGATACGCACGTCATGCCTATCTGCCACTGTTTCTTGCCACCACATTCACATGTAGAATTTGTGATGTCCTATGAGTACAGAATTCTGGTCAATCTACATGCATGGGAGTTTAGCAAGACTCAAAGCAAGCCCCAGGTGAACATGTCACATCTACAATTGAGAAAGCTGATAGCTTAGAGAGGCCCCTTTCTGTTTGAACTACAATTTCACATACAGAAAGAAGACAGTGACATTCTGAGAAATACAAATCACCAAATCCCTGGATTAGCCAACCACTTATGTTGTAATGATGATATAGCAGGAAAGGAAAAGGTAGGGCACCTTTTAGCTCCTTTTCCTTTAAGTCCTTCCTTATCAGGTAGACAGTATTGGTAGAATATGCATATGTAAAGAAGTGAAAATAAAAAGCTGAGTTAGTTTTATGTAGTGTATCTACTGCTCTGGTAAGAACACAATACATATGCATATACAAGCTATGAAATACGAAGTGTTTAACCACATTGATTCTGCATACATGTTAAAAGCTCTTATATTTGCATTTAAAACTGGCATTACATAATATAAAGATAAATGGTAAAACTCATGTTAGCATTTAAAATTTTTAATTTTTCACTACTTAGAATAACATTACATAGTACATTTAAATCACCATGACAAAGCAAAAGATTATAGAGGAAAAAAAGCTTTATATTTTAGTGCCTTTAAGGCACTTTTCTTTGCTTTTTAAACAAGGGCTCTGCACATTCATTTGCACTGGGCCCTGAAAATTATGTAGCTAGTCCTTCACAGGGAAAAACCAACCACTTACTATCCTGATTATCACCAAACCCCAAATTACACTTATAAAGGTGGATGGATATAAGGGCAGAAAGTTTTATTGTGTGCCTACTATGTGTTCTATTTTGGTCTTATTAGAGACTAAATTGTCAGTTACAAAGGTGGGATTAAAAACAGGATCTTTCCCTCTAATCCAGGGGCCTCTTACACAAGGAACACAGCCTTGACAGAAATGAACCCATGTCACCATCTCTGGAGAGAGAGGAAGACATGTCCCAGCACAGGAGAAATAAGAAGTACAGACCTCATCACTCCAAGCACTGATGAATGCTGACAGAGGTGGGGAGGAGGGGCCCTTCTTGGGGATGGGCCCACCACCTCTGGTTAGGAAAGAGACCTTAGTCCACCAGCACCTTCCAGCAGGTGTGTCGCCAACCACAAGAGCCAGAGGATACATTGTAGCAAGCTCCCCTACAGAGAGGGCCAAAGGGTGTAGTGAGGACACTAATGGAAAGTGGCCAGGCATTGCATCCATGTACAGTAACCCTCTGATAAAAAAATCATATAGCATTTATACTAACTACTAGATTTTAGTGAGTTGCTTCAGGAGGTTTCCTAGTTTCAACTAATTTAGAAGACTGTCTGATAATCAAAAGAAGAAAATCTTGTTGCAAGTGGTATTTGCTTAGAGGGGCCCAGAACTGCTAACAGGCCAGTTGAAAGGCCATAACAATAGTCCAATATTTAGTGGATCCAAAAGAGAGATTATTAAGGAGACCCACCATTCTGCAGGGTGTCCCAATGGCAAGTTCAGGCATGAAAAAAATACCAGAACTGCCCTCATTGGCCTGGGATTTGTGGGCAGAACTCCAGCCCTTGGGCCAGGGAGTGTCTAGAACAACCCAGGCCATATACAGAAGCTTGAAGGAAAGAATCAATTTACATAGGCAGGAGGAGCCTGGAGCTTAGGACTGAGGTGATATCCAGTAAAAGAAGTGGGGTGGGGTTGCACGGACAAGCTTGTGAAAGGTATTGACTCAGGAGTTCCAGACAGTTCACCAGAGCTCCTTAAAATCCTCCTGTTCCAGTCAGTCAGGATTGGCCTTGGGTGTGCACTGAATCAAGAGGTAGAAATACAGGGTGGGGTGAAAGTGGGTTTACAATTGTGAGTATGTGAAACACATTTTATTCTTGTACTAATTATTGTAGTAATTTCCATATGAACATGTGGAAGGATGGAAGGAATAATGTCAGGTTTTCTAATATTAAATATATTATATTTATTATGTATTTTGTATAACATGTTTATTATTTGATTATTTTATATAGTAGAAATATATTACTTTATACTTAATAAATTTAATATATTGTTATGCCTTTCTTTCAACTAAGGAATAGACAGTGACCATATTCAATATACATTTCCTGAGGTACCTAGTCCTCTAGTCAACAAAAACTATTTCATGAAAACTTTGGAAAAAGACAATTTGCGATCCCATCACCATCCAGAGGAAAAGAGACTGTGACCAAATTGAGATCTCCAAAGATCTTGACAATTTGAAATAATGAACCAAGTGAATCAAATCCAAAGAGATTTATCTAAGAGAGGTAAAGGCCTACGTTTATAACCAAAAACGTAACGAGAACCATAGAAGAAGCACATAGCTCTGGGATGGTAATGAGGCCAGAACGCATGGTTCCTGGGGAAGGGTTGGAGGAAACAGCTGCTCATGGTGCAAAACTCTGAGTGAGACCGCATGCTCGCGTGAAGATTGTTGTGAGGAAGAGGAGGCTCCTCACTGATGCAGAAGCCCATGAAAATATTAAGTTTTGGGTAAAAACAATGTACTATTGATTTGTATTTTGCTTGTAGACTCCAATTCTTTTCACTGTTTCTCCATTCACATCCTCCTGCAATTTCATATTTCCTTTCTAGTTATTTCCTTTTAGGCCATGAACCTAGGACTTTACCTCTATTTGATAAACTTTTTAGACATCTAGTTTATGGTTCTAATTTGTCAACATCCTTTGGGATTCTGATTTTGTTAGTGAACATGTAAACTAGTCAGTTGTATGCACATTTGCAGTCGTATGCAGCATGCCATTATTCTAATCCTCCACACATGGGTGAGAAACACAGCCTTAACAAGGATAACTGCTGTATTTTGCTGTGTATAATGCGCACCCACATTTGTGGCCCAAACTTTCAGAAAAAAACTTCCGGTTTAATTTTTTAATTTAATTATTTATTTATATTTAGATACTTTGTATCATAAAGGAATTTTAGCATTTATTTTTGGACATATTATGGTACAGGAAATTTTTTGTAACAAATATTTACAAAAGGCCAGAACAGATACAAGGTATTTCAACTACTATCCATGTATAATGTGCATCCTTACTTTTCCCTCAAAAATTTGGGCAAAAAAGTACACATTATACGTGGCAAAATACAGTACTTTCCCAAGACTTTACAGCTAGTGTGTATCAGAGCCTGGACTACATCTGGGTCTTCTGTCTCTAAGGCAAATGTTCTTTCCATGGCATCATACTCTTTCAAGAGAATTTTGAACTTACGGTAGAACTTAAGTGTAGAAGCCCTAGAAACAACATAGCAGAGACTTGTCCTTTGAGACTTGCCTTTATTTGTGTTTGCTTTCACAAACATTTTGCAATTGATTCCTCTAATAACTCTGGAGTTGATATTTTTCTCATTTTACAGAAGAGAGAGAGGCCTAGGAAAGTTAAGTATTTTTATTCAAGGTCAGAGCTAGCAAACTGGGTGCTACATACTAGTTGTTGCAGAAAACAGGTTAGAAAGATGTCTTCCCTTCCTAAGATTCTTAAAATATCTTTGGGAATACTTCTTCAGAAGACCTAAAAGGGTAGCTGAACAATCCATTAGACATTATTAAAGTGGGAGGATATTGAGGTCTGATCAGTCAAAATACTAGAGAATCTTTTCACACTGTGCAAAAATTCCAAGATGAAGCCAATTGCTAGAGAGATACGTAACAAGAAAGCATGTAAGCACCATTTTAGAATTCTTAGTCTAATCCTTTACATTTAGAAATAGAGAAGTTAGAATTTTCGGGAAACAAAAGCATGTTAAGGGACATTATTTGCTCTTTTTAAGTCCTTGGTTAACGTGCGATTTTGATTTTTCTAACTGAAAAGCTTTGAAGAGGTCTTTTAACACCAAATGAAATTTACACCTTGTATTAAGTATAAAGTAGCAAGTTTGTATAGCTCAGCTCCTCTTTGAATTAGAACAGTAGAATCTGAGAGCTAGAGGGGTCCTTAAAAATCAGTTCTAGGCCATACTTCCATTCTCTTCTTTGTAAAGATGGGATGGTTCTGAGTCATGACGTAGTTCGGTTGAGGTCATTCATCAGGTTTGGGCCAGTGCTTGACTTAGAATCCAGGTTTTGAGGACTCCTTACCCAGTGCTCTTGCTGTTCTCTGCCTTGTGAAGCCCTCATGAAACTCTGTTGCCTTCTGGCTAGGATAGCTTACCAGTAAAGGTTTTCCAGGATGACTTAGTTATTTTTGTTTGCAATAATGAGAACATCAAAAAAAATTCCTTAAAAAAAATGGAAGAACAAAATACTACCTCAAGCCTGATATAATGATTTTAGGATTATTTACTATTTGACAATAGTTATGCCATGTGATGTTTCATTGACATGAATAGGTAAGAACTGACTATAGTTAATTCCGTCTACCTAAGAAGATCATGGAGTAGAAAGTGCATGGACTTGGAATTACACTTGGATATGAATTCTGGATTTAATATTTTCTCCCTTAGAACTTTGGCCAAGCTATCTAAACTCCTTTGAGCTTCACTTTCCTCATTACAAATTTAAGATAATACTTTCCTTGGTGATATTAAATGAAGATTAAATGAAATAGCAGATGTGTGAATATCCAGGCTAATGTCTAGCCCATATTTGGCACATAAATACTACTTTCCTTTTTCCACTCTAGAATTTGCTTCTTCAAATGCATTATCTCAATAAATACCTACAGTGTTAAATGGGAAGGATAAAGAAATGATGACAAGGACAGCATTTACCCTTATAGAGAACATTTTTTAAATTGTTTAATAAGCAATTACAATTGAATGTCATGAGTGCTTAGGTAAAGAAATTCAGGGTGCTAAATGCAGACTGAATAGGGAGATCTAGCTTAAGGGATCAAGAATGGTGTCCCTAAAGAGGTGGTATTTAAGTTAAATCCAACAGATACATAAAATTTAGCTAGATGAGGTGGCGTAAAGGTGTGGAAGGGAAGTCAAAATTTTCCAAACAGGCAGCAATCAAGTGTGAAAATATTGAAGGGAGAGAATAAAGTGAAGGAATAAATGTAAAGTGAGAGGAGACTGAAAATTAATGCTGCTGGAGAAGGCAGGGGATATATGAACAGGGGCTTACAAGCCATGGTGATGATTTTGGAAGTTAATTTTAAGGGCAAAGGAGAATCATTGGAGAGCTTTATGAATTTGAAAGAGATGATTTTTATCATTGAAATTAAAACTGTAAATATTATCTCTCTGGAAAGGTGTAGAAAAAGACCACAAATACACTAATAAAAGTGCTTCAGGAAGTGTCTCTGTCCTTCATTCATGGAGTTCAGGGATGCCTTTCAAATGAAAAAGTGGCAGGATTTAGCCATTGTGCTCCACCACAAGAGGGAGCTAGTGATCTTCCAAGGTTGGGTAACTTTTTGTTGGCCCATTGTCTAATGACAACATGGTGGCACTGGCAGTTGGCTCTACAGTTGGCCTTTTTCCAGGAACAAGGCCGTTATGGCAGTTGGTGGTTGGTAAATTCAATCCCTGCTCTCTGTGCCCAAGCATATGTCCAGACCCTACTGGCAGTCCTACTCCTGGAGTCTCCAGCCAGCTCAGAACAAAGACTTGATTTGAAAGGCCTCTCCCTGTCACCATTGCAATTACTTGAGCGTTTATGCTCAAAACAGCTCTCTGACAGGAAAACGTTTGTGTTCCTCCGGAATGTGAAGGAAGGTTCATGGTTTTTAAAATTCATGAATTACGGGGAATGGAACGTTCCTTCTCTGAGTACAGGAGAGAAACAGAGAGGCTGTGTCTTCATGACATTGAAGCTATGGGTCATCTCAGGCGGGCAAATTTAGTCAACCCAATTATTTGGCATGGTATAGACCCCTTTCTTCCTTCTCATCCAAAAAAAGGTTGCATGTTTTTTTCACTTTTCAACCATTGCATTGGATTCACTTGAAGACTATTCAGGCTTAGGCAATTAGCTGAAGAAATTCAGTATTTCTTTTTTCTAGTTTAAATTATTTGAAGACAGAGATTCAGGCTGGGCATATGATCAAAGTAAAACCCAATTAAAAGGTTCAGGTGGCTTGATTTTTTTGGGAGAGGGGTTGGTTTAAATATAGCCATGAAGATTGGAAAATTGTGGAGTTTACCTTTAACCACACTCATAACCTTTTCTGTATTCTCTTCTACCTCCTTGGGCCCATTTCTTTCTCTCTTCTGGATGCCCATACCTTCATACCCAAGACCAAACTTCAGTTCCCTACAAGCATTGCCAAGGACCTCTGTTGCCCTTCCAGTCTTCCCACCTATATTTTTGAATGAAACCTTAGAATATCTGAGTTTAAAGAAATTTGACTAAATTGATTCACTTTTAATAGACTCTAATGTGTGAGTGTAGGAACACCCAGCAAACTCTCTAGCTCCTTGACCCTTGGGAGTGGGATGGGTGTGACATTATAAAGGAATATTTTGATAGCTTAAGTGAATACTGGGTGGTGGCATTTTAGATATTCAAAAAAGAAGCATGAAATTATTTTTCCCTATATCATGGAAAAAAATACTCTGGCAGTTTGTGAAGCAGAGTGGGATGAGTTAAAGCAGGGCTAGTAATCTATGTTTGATGCTGTTTTAGGAGTCTCAACTTTTGTCCATCTATGTAAAGCAGGGTGATAAAGGTGCAACAAAGACAACTACCAACCAAGATGCAGTTGTAGGTAGATATGCTTTGCCTCCTTGTACAACCAAAAGGACAACAACAAATTCAAAAACAAAAAATAAAGAGAACTGCCAGAAAACTGAACTGTATGGAAGTCTGACAACCAAGGAGTTAAAAAAGAGCTATTCACAGAATGATAGGAGGGGTGGCGATGGGCAGCCAGGGCAGAGAGAACATATGGCAAGGCAGTGGCTGGCAGACCAGGTGGTCCCACATTCGTGTGCAAATAAACCAGGAGAAACAACTAAGGAGCAAGACAGACTGTGCAACCCAGGGTTCCAGTGCAGAGAAATAAAGCCTCAAAACTTCTGGCTGTAAAATCCTGTGGGGGCAGTGGTGGGAGAAACTCCAAGTTTCATGGACAAGTCTGTTGGAGGGGCCCATGGGGTCCTAGAATGTACACAAGCCCACACACCCAGGAATCAGCACAAGAAGGGCTCACTATGCTTATGGGAAGTGGGGAAAGTGACTGACAGCTGGCTGAAAGCTGAGCAGGTGGCATTGTTCCCTCTGGGACTCCTCCCCCACATACAGCACCACAACATAGTGAGGTGGGTTTCCCTGCCTAGTGAATTCCTAAGTCTGCACCCCTTACTACATAATAGGCATACTGAGACAAAAAGTATGACCCAAATGAAAGAATAGATCAAAGCTCCAAAAATAGAACTAAGTGATGAAGACACAGCCAACTTATCTGTTGTAGAGTTCAAAACACTGGTAATCAGGAATCTCACTGGAATAGTTCAGTATGTTCACAAAATAGGGGAAAAAGTGAAGGCTATGCAAAGTGAAATAAAGAAAAATATACAGGGAACCAACAGTAAGGAGAAGGAAACTGGGACTCAAACCAACAATTTGGAACTGAAGGAAGAAGTAAAGATTCAACCAGAACAAAATAAAAAAATAAGAATTCAAAAAAAATGAGGAGAGGCTTAGGAACCTTTGGGACAACTTTAAATGTTCCAACATCCAAATCATAAGGGTTGCAGAAGGAGAAAAGGAAGAGCAACAAATCGAAAACTTATTTGAAAACATAATGAAGGAGAGTTTCCCCAATTTGGCAAAGGGAATAGACTTCCAGGAAGTCCAGGAAGCCCAGAGTGTCCCAAAGAAGTCAGACCCAAGGAGGAACACACCAAGGCACATCATAATTACATTACCCAATACTAAAGATAAGGAGAGAATCTTAAAAGCATCAAGAGAAAAGGAGACAGTTACCTACATAAGAGTGCCCATAAGATTATCAGCTGACTTCTCAAAAGAAACCTTGCAGGCAAGAAGGGGCTGGAAAGAAGTATTGAAGTCATGAAAGGCAAGGACTTACATCCCAGATTACTCTATCCAGGAAAGCTTTCATTTAGAATAGAAGGGCAGATAAAGTGTTTCCCAGATAAGGTCAAGTTAAAGGAGTTCATCATCACCAGGCCCTTAGTATATGAAATGGTAACAGGACTTATCTAAGAAAAAGAAGGTGATCAAAACTATGAACAGTAAAATGACAACAAACTCACAACTATCAACAACTGAACCTAAAAAAACAAACTAAGCTAACAACTAGAAGAGGAACAGAATCAAAGAAATGGAGATCACATGGAGGGTTATCAGTGGGGAAGGGTGTGGGGGAAATGGGGGAAAAGGTACAGGGAATAAGAAGCATAAATGGTAGGTACGAAATAGAGAGGGAGGTTAAGAATAGTATAGGAAATGGAGAAGCCAAAGAACTTATATGTATGACCCATGGTCATGAACTAAGGGGTGGGGGGGAATGCTGGTGGAATGGGGGCTGCAGGGTGGAGGGGAATAAAAGGGAGAAAAAAATAGACAAGTGAATAGAATAATCAATAAAATATATTTTAAAAGATGCAACACAAGTTATAAAGTTTGATTTGATCTTTCTCATTTGCATACGATTTTTTAAAATATACTTAAGCCATCTCTATTTCAACTGCCATCTCTTCCCCACACATAATACCTAATAGCATGTCTGTGGAAACTAGACTAGTGTTTGATGACAGTGTCTGTGAAAGACCTACAACAGGCACAATCTTCTAAAGAGGGAAATTCTTCTTTTATTAAAAAAAAATCATCTTGAAAGGACATGGAATTTTTTTCTGAAGTTAATAATAGCCCATTTCTTTTCATTACAAAATGGGAAATACTTTATGCTTTCTAAAAAAAAGTTTAAAAGCAATACATGGGAAAGACAAAAGCTGTATGATCCCACTTATATGTGGATCTAAAAACAAAGATTCATAGAAACATATCAGATTTCTGGTTGCCACAGGTGGAGGGTGGGAATAGGGGAATTGGGTAAAAGTGGTCAAATGGTAAAGAAAATGCAGTTATAAATAAGTTCTGGGGCATCCAATATGGCAGCAAATAGGTGGAAGATACACTAATTTCCTCCTAGGATCAAACTGGAATTACAGATAAATTATCAAAAAATCATCCTAAATAACCAACTGAATACTATGTGGAGAGAAATCTTATAACCAGGGACTTATGGAAGAAATCACATCACCACAATGAGCTTAGTAGGAAGTATTGAGGCATAAGAGGGCTGGCTAAGCTCCTATAGGCAGCAGCTGAAGTTCCAGAGGGATATTTCAGTGGTCAGAGGGTTCTTCCTGGGAAGTGTGGGGTCTAAACCCCAAGCTGGGCTTCCCAGCCTAAGGCACAAGTACTGGGAAAGTAATTCAAATAATATCCAGCTGTGAAAAGCAGTGGGATTTCTGTCTGCCAGGGAGAGATAGCTAAAGACACAGAGAGCCTCTTAAAAAAGGCCAACACACAAAAATTCAGGTTTGCAGCCACTTACCCTGGGCTTGTGAGGAGAGTCTGGGGTTGGTGGCTTTGGGAAGAGAACTGAAGGAACAGCTGCCAGGATCCCTGTGCTGGGTCATTCCTCACACTACAGAAGTCATCTTTCTTAGGTAGAACACTCCCTTCAATACAGCACCAGCCTAGGGGAAAGCATAGCTCCACCCACAGGAATCTCTCTCATCCCACCCTGTGGACCTTAAGCTGGGCTGCTGAGAACTATAGCTGGATGCTATTTTAGTGATTAAGCCTAACAGAAAGACTGCAGGTGAAGGCAGATCTCTGGAAGCTCTGAGACTTTAGCTGACCCTCCCTTGGGCCCAGTGCTAGTGAAAATGGACCTTGGTGTGCAACCTGATTTTTCTGCACACACCCAGGCCCAACAGAGGTAACCACAAGCTGTGAAAAGAAGATAGCTCCAAACACATTGCCTAATGTCAGTCGCAGGCAGAATCTGATATAGGACTGCACTAGAGTCTTTGCAGATCTACCAACACAGAAACAAATGCAGAGAAGCAACCAAAATGGGAAGATTAAAAAAAAAAAAAAGGCCCCAAATGAAACAACGAGAAATTCTCCAGAAGAAGAACTAAATGAAATAGAGGCAAACAACTTATCAAATATAGAATTTAGAGTCATGATTATAAGGATACTCAACAGCATGAGAGAAAAACATAGAAACCATAAATAAGGACCAGTCAGAAATAAAGAATGCAATACCTAGAGTAAATAATACACTGGAGGGAATTAACAGTAGGTTAGATGAAACAGGGAATCAAATCAGCAATTTGTAAGACAAGGTAGTAAAACACCCAAGAAGAGCAGTAAAAAGAAAAAAGAATTTAAAAATGAGGAAAGTTTAAGAAACTTTTGGGACAACAGGAAGCATAACAACATCTATCTCATGGGAATATCAGAAGGAGAAGAGAGTGAACAAGAGATAGAGAATCTATTTGAAGAAATAATGACTGAAAACTTCCCTAACGTGGTGAAGGACAAAGACACCCAAGTCCATGAAGAGCAGAGTCCCAAACAAAATGGACTCAAAGAGGCCCACACCAAGACATATCATTAAAATGGCAAATTTGAAGTTAAGGAGAGAATCTTAAAAGCCACAAGAGAAAAGCAGTTACTTATCCACCAGGAAGCTCTCATTAGACTATCATTTGAATTTCAACAGAAAGATTTCAGGCCGGAAGGGATACATGAAGTATTCAAGATGATGAAAAGCAAAGACCTACAACTAGGGTTACTTTACCCTTAAAGGCAATCATTTAAAATTGAAGGAGAAATAAGGAGCTTGACAGACAAGAAGTTATAGGAGTTTGTTACTACCAAACCAGTGTTGCAAAAAAAAAAAAAAAAAAACCCAAAAAACAGTTTTAAAAGTAGTGTTAAGGGGCTTGCTTGAAGAAGGAGAAGGAGAAGGAAAAGAAGAACAGAAGAAAATAGTTATAAAATAAAATGGCAAATACATTTCTATCAATAATTAACTGCAAATGGCTTAAATGCTCCAATCAAAAGACACAGGGTAGCTGAATGGATAAGAAAACAAGACCCATATAAATGCTATATCCAAGAGAGCCACTTTAGAATGAAAAATACACACAGACTAAAAGTAAAGGGATGGAAAAAATATTTATGCAAATAGAAAGGAAAAAAGCTGGGGTGAGAATATTTACATTCAACAAAATAGACTTTTAAATTAAGACTATATGTTAAGAGACAAAGAGGGACACTACATAATGATAAAGGGAACAATTCAACAAAAGGATATAACTCTTGGAAACATTTATACAGCCAACATAAGAGCACCTAAGTAAGTAAAGCAAATATTGATGAACAAAAAGGGAAAGATTGATGAAAACACAGTCATAGTAGGGGAATTTAACACCCCATTGACTTCAATGGATAGATCTTCCAGACAGAAAATCAACAAGGAGACAGAGGCATTAAATGACACACTAGATCAAATGGACTTAATTGATATCTACAGAACCTTGCATCCCAAAGCAGCAGAATGTACATTCTTCTGAAGGGCATTTTCTAGAATATGGAACATTTTCTAGGATAGATCACATATTAGGACACGAAAGAAATCTTAATAATTTAAGAAGATTGAAACCATATCAAGTATCTTCTCTGACCACAATGCTATGAAACCAGAAATCAATCACAAGAAGAAAATGGAAAAATACATGGACATAGAAGCAAAATAACGTGTTATTAAATAATGAAAGGGTCAAAAATGAGTTCAAGGAAGAAATGAAAAGATACCTTGAAACAAATGAAAATGAGGATAGAACAACCCAATATCTGTGAGACACAAGGAAAGCAATCCTAAGAGGAAGGAAATTCATAGCATTACAGGCTATCACAAGAAACAAGAAAAAGCTCAAATAAACAATCTAATTTTACACTTAAAGGAACTTGAAAAAGATCAACAAACAAAGCCCAAAGTGAATAGAAGGAAGGAAATAATAAAGATCAGAGAAGAAATAAACAAAATAGAGTCTTAGAAAAGTGATACAAAAGATCAGTGAATCCAACAGCTGGTTCTTTGAAAAGATAAACAAAATTGACAAACCTTTAGCCAGACTCATCAAGAACAAAAAGAGAGAGGACCCAAATAAATAAAGTCAGAAATTAAAAAGGACATATAACAATTGACATCAAAAAAATACAAAGGATTGTAAGGAAAATATTGTGAACACTATATGCCAACAAATTGGACAATCTGCATGAAAGGGATAAGTTACTAAAAACATACACTCTTTCAAAACTAAATCAGGAAGATCAGAGAATCTGAATAGACAGATTACACTTAATGAAATTGAAGCAATAAAAAAAAAAAACAACTCTTAACAAACGAAAGTCCTGGACTTGATGGTTTCACAGATGAATTTTACCAAACATTCCGAGAAGAACTAACACCTTTCCTTCTCAAACTATTTCAAAAACTTCAAGTGGAGGGAAGACTATAAAGCTCATTTTACGAGGCCAACATTACCCTAATTTGAAAACCAGATGAAGACACTACAAAAAAAATTACAGGCTAATATCACTGATGAACATAGATGCTAAAATCCTCAACAAAATATTAGCAAACCAAATACAGCAATACATCTAAAGATTACACACCATGATCAAGTAGGATTTATTCTGGGAATGCAAGGTTGGTACAACATTCACAAATCAATAAATGTGATATACCACATAAACAAAATAAAGGATAAAGACCACATGATTATATCAATAGATGCAGAAAAAGCACTTGATAACACTCAGCACCCATTTATGATAAAAAACTCTCAGCAAAGTGGGAACAGAGGAATCATACCTAAAGATACTAAAGACCACATATGACAAACACACTGCCAGCATTATATTCAGCTGGCAAAAACTACCCTTAAGATCAGGAACAAGACAGGGATGCCTGCTTTCACCTCTCTTATTCAACATAGTACTGAAAGTCCTATCCATAGCAATCATGAAAGAAGAAATAGCCCTGGCTGGTGTGGCTCAGTGGATTGAGTGCCAGCCTGCTGACTGAAAGGTCACTGATTTCATTCCTGGTCAGGGCACGTGCCTGGGTAATGGGCCAGGTCCCCAGTTGGGGGTGTATGAGAGGCAAGTAGTTGTTGATGTATCCCTCACACTGATGTTTCTCTCCACCTCCCCTTGTCTTCCCCTCTTTTTAAGAGTAAATAAATAAAATTTAAAAAAAAAGAAGAAATAAAAGGGATCCAGATTTTATAGGAAGAAGTAAAACTATCTTCATTTTCAGTTGACAGATACTATACATATAGAACCCTAAAGATTCCACCAAGAAACTACTAGAACTGATAAATGAATTCAGCAAAGTAGCAGGGCACAAAAGTAATATCCAGAAATCAGTTGCATTTTCATATGAATTATCAGAATATAATAGTTTGACAATGAACAATCAGAAAGGGAAGTTAAGAAAACAATCCCATTCACAATTGCTTCAAAATTAATGAAATACCTAGGAATAAAGTAACCAAGAATGTAAAAGGTCTGTACTTGGAAAATTATAAGACACTGAAGAAAGAAATTGAAGAAGATACAAATAAGTGGAAGCACATACTGTGTTCATGGATAGGAAGAATTAACATTGCTAAAATGTTCATACTACCCAAAGCAATCTATAGATTCAACCCAATTCCTATCAAGATTCCAATTACGTATCTTGCAGAACTAGAACAAATCATTCAAAAATTTATATGCAAGCACAAAGGCCTTGATAGCAACAATGGTCTTGAGAAAGAAGAACAAAGTCAAAGGAATCATACCACCTAATATCAAACTATGCTATAAGGCCATAGTAATCAAAACAGCATGTTACTGGTATAAAAACAGACACATAGATCAATAGAACAGAATAGACAGACCAGAAATAAACCCACACCTTTATAGTCAATATTTGACAGGGAAGCAAGCACGTACAATGGGCTAAAAATGGTTTATTCAATAAATGCTGTTAGGAAAATTGGACAGATACATGCAGAAAAATGAAACTAGACCACCTTCTTATGCCACATACAAGAATAAATTCAAAATAGATTAAAGACTTAAATGTTAGACCCCAAACCATGAAAATCCTAGAAGAAAACATAGGCTGTAAAATCTTGGACATTGCTTGTAGCAATATTTTAAGTGATATATCTCCTCAGGCAAGGGAAATAGAAGAAAAAATAAACAAATGGGACTTCATCAAACTAAAAAAATTTTTTCACAGAAAAAGAAACCATCGACAAAATAAAAAGACAACCCACTGATAGGAAGAACATATTTGCCAGTACATCTGATAAAGGGTTAATATTCAAAATTTATAAAGAACTTATACAAGTCAACACCAAAAAAATTACAATACAATTAAAAACTGGGCAAAGGACTTCTCCAAAGAGGACATACAGATGACCAATAGATGTATGAAAAGATGCTCAATGTCTAGCATCGTTTCTTGCAATCAGAGAAATGCACATTAAAACCACAATGAGATATCACCTCACACAGGTCAAAATGGCTATTAAAGAATGTAAGTTTGGGGTTTTGGCTCATAAGAAAATTGAGGGGAAGGTACAGAGATTTACTGTATAGCCCCTGTCCCAACACCTGCACCAGAGTAGTACATTTGTTATAATCTATGAGTCTGCATTGAACATCATAATCACACAAGATCATAGTTTACATTACCATTCGTTCTTCATGTTGTACATTGTGTGGGTTTGGACAAATACACAATTTAATGACATGCTATTAAATTTTCAAGTATTTTTGCAACTATGTTTATGAGAGATTTTTCTATAAATTTTTGTTGTAATGTCCTTGTACTTGAAAAGAAAGTATTTTCTGCAGTTGTGAACAAGGGTTCTATGTACTTCTTAGGTAAAGTTAGTTAATTCATTAGAGTTTTGATCTGTCCTTTCATTTGGACCATGATTTTTTGTCTCCTTATTTAGCAGCCTCCCTGTGTTTGTTTCTGTGGATTAGGTGGAGCTAATCTTTGTGGCTGCTAGGGCTGCTTTGGCTCTTGTGTCTTGGTAGTGTGGCATAATGTAGTAGTTGTCCTTCTGGGTCCAGTGGCACAGCCTCCTCTATCACCTAAACTGGGTATTCGAGGTGTGCCCTTCATATCAGCTGAGTACAGACTCCTTTTGTAGTTGAACCTTGATTGCTGTTGGCAGATCAATAGGAGGGACTACCAAGTCAGCTGTAAGGATTGGCTGTGTCCACTTAACCACCAATCTCTGCTGTCTGTGGAGGATCAGCTGTGCAGGGTCAGGGTGGGCTGTAGCTGCCCACTGAGTACACTGGCCCTGGGGTTTCCTGACTAGTGCAGGCCAAGGTCAGCCCCCACCTGTGGTTTTCCCAGGGCCACTCTTCCTGAGCTCTAAAGCAATTGGAGAAGGCCGCTATTTGTGCTGGGTTGGAGATTCCCAGGCAAATCCAAGTTGTGAAGCTAATCTGGCTGCTGCTGGTGCCTGGCCTGGGGCTCAATGAGGCCAGCTGTTGTTTCTTTGATAGGATGTAGGAAGTTGTGAAGACCAGCCATTCATATGGAAAAGTAGCTTGGGTGGGCCTGTAAATTGGGTGGGGTGGAGTCTCTGGGGATCTCCAAGGCTGGTCAAACAGTGTTAGCCACCTTGATGGAGTCTCAAATATGGCACCAGCCTGCTGGCTGGTGGCTCTGTGGGGTGTGGGCTCAGAAAAGGGACAATGGCCTCTGCTCACCCCTGATGCCAGACACTTTAGCCTCTCCAGTATACCACTGATGCCCTTCAGGTTGCCACCCTGGCACTGGAGCTCAGAGGCAGCAAGTCTGAATAGGCGAGTCTGTGTGTGAGTTCTGTAAGAGCAACTGCTTAGAGTCCAGAAGTTTCTTCCATTGACACAATCCCTGCTGTGTGTTACAGCCAGAAGTTGTGGGGATTTATCTTCCTAGCACTGGAACCCTGGCCTGGGGGCCTGATAAGGGGCTGGGCCTGCTCTCTCCTGAGATATCCCACCCAAATTTTTATCCACCACACGTGGTGAGAGACCAGCCCATTCTGCGTCTGCACCCCTCCTACCAGTCTTGATGGATGTGGTTTCTTTAATTTTGTAGTTGTCAGACTTCCACTGAACTGGATTTCTGATGGTTCTGAGTGATAGTTACTCTATATTTTATATATTGATGTGGTTGTGCGAAGAGGCGAGCCATGTCTGCCTATGCTGTCATCTTGACCGGAAGCTCTATAGCATCCAGAGATGTCCAACCTGCAGCCCTCAGGCCACATGAAGCCCAGAATGGCTATGAATGAGACCAAACACAAAATGTGAATTTACTTTAAAACATTATGAGATTTTTTTGTGTGATTACGTGTTGCAATGTATTTAATGTATGGTCCAAGACCAGTCTTCTTCTTCTAGTGTGGTCTAGAGATGCCAAAAGGTTGGACACCCCTGCCACCATCATTTTAAAGTGGGAGTACCCAATTTCTTTGCCTGAAAATACTATCATTTACTTAAGCAGTGTAATCACTCTCTTACTACTAGAACTGTCTACACTTAAAAGTGGCTAAATGTCAACTCTGAGATTGATGCTAGCCCGGGATACACCACACAGTTTTTGAAGAAAGAGTTTTCTAATGTAACTAAAAATACTGCGGTTCTATCTGTAGTTTTTTAACATTAACTTCGTAGAATCTAAGGTCTCAGAGATTTGAAGAAGGCTTGGTTGTCCTAGTTGGTTACAGTTCTTTAGTAAACTCAAGGATATCTTATAGCAAATGAGAATAATCAAGTTTGTCCTCTCTGACAGTGAGAACTTTGGGTATTCCATTCAGTTTTCAACTGAAGTTTAACTTGGAAGGGCAGATTTTATGACTTGACCATGCATTTTGTGTCAACAGTATGTGTTCTCAATATTTAATGTACAAATCTCTATAGGAATTCTATCCAGAGTTCCCAAAGAGGAATTTAAGCAAAGGAGTAATGACTATAGGAACTTCTTTTATGATATTGGACTGAGAGTTCTGCTCTTATATCTTGTAACTGGGAATGCTATTAGATCCTCATGTGAAGAATTGCCACAAGAGGTTGTAACCCAGTTTAATAGCCTCAACAACCAACCAGCCCTCGTGAAACTATCTTAGCAGGTACAAAGGTTTGATCAATGGCAGTTACATGTTTATATGTATGTATTTTCAGAGCAGAAGAATTAAATGTATGAGTAGAGCAAAGATACAAATGTAAAAACAGTACGCTTAGAAATGTGGCTGAGTGCCTATTTGTTGAGGATGTGATAGAGGCAGAGAGAATCCAGTCTGGATAAAATACTGCTGGAGAAGCTAGCCATTGAGGTGCCTTTTAATACAGCTCAGAAATCTCCTGAATAGGACTGCTGTAGTGCAGTACCATAGTCTCCTCCCACCCCATCTGTGGTTTTGCTTTCTATTGTTTCAGTTACCTGAGGTCAAAGATGGTCCAAAAACATTACATGGAAAATTCCAGAAATAAACAATTCATAAGTTTTAAATTGCACATCATTCTGAGTAGCATGGTGAAATCTTGCACCATCCCACTCAGTGCCTCCTGGGACATGACTCGTTCCTCTCTCCAGCATATCCATGTTATCCTGTGTGTGCAGCCTGCCTGTTAGTCACTTCATAGCCATCTCAGTTATCAGATCAGCTGTTGTGGTATTGCAGTGCTTGTGTTCAAGTAACTCTTATTTTTCCTAATAATGGCCCCAAAGCATAAGAATAGTGATGCTGACAGTTTAGATATGCCAAATTGAAAAGGTATAAAAGTGTAAAAGAAAGCATAGTATGTATAGGGTTCCTGGCATCCAATGAGGGTCTTGGATTGTATCTCCATGGATAAAGCATCCTATTACATGTAGAATTTTAACTCCAAAATTTGTGTTTGACTTCTAAACATCTTAAACATGTAGGCAGTTAATTATTTTTTAAAGATGAGTTATTTTTTAATTTTTATTTTTTAATTTTAATTGTTGTTCAAGTACAGTTTCCTGTCTTTTACTACTATCCCAGCCCACCCCACACCCAGTCCTCCCCAAAAAGATGAGTTATTTTGATCATTTACTACATAAAGTTCTATAGTTACTTGGTGATAAAGCAATCAAATGGTTAAAACTATCTTGTTTATTGGTTACTGCTATTCTTGGTAGTTTTCTAGATCAGGTTGTCTCTTGGGATTAATGGAACTGATATCCAATTTACAGAGTAAATAATGGACCAGTGTCCATCTCTCTTCTCTTCTCTTCTCCTCTTCTTTTCTTTTTCTCATGCCTTCATCTTCTCTTTGCATTACCAATATTTCTCCTTAGCTACCCTCTTTACCTCTCTCCTTCATTCCTTTACCTCCTGAAATTCTATTTCTCTCTGACCCACTATTCTTGAAATTAGGCATCTTTTATGTTTTCCCATCATTTTCCAGCGTAATAGCTGGGCTTTTGGCAAGCTGTCTAGATTTTGCAGTTTACTTTTTTTGTTGTTTAGTGAAGTGATATATTAAAAGCTGCATCCCTAGTTTTTTTTGGGGGGGAGGGGGGCGGCTTTCATGTCCATTTACCTTTTGCTTGAACATTACCTGAGGGCTCAACAAATGCTTTTGATCCCAAGAATAATGTCCAGACATTGCCTCTGTGTGGTAAGATTCTTTTCCCGTTGGAGTCCTTGAAGATGGCAAACACATGACCATGAGCAACGTTAAGGGAAATTCATCACGAAATGCCTTTTTTGAGTGTTGTTCAAAAAAATAAGCAGTTGCTATAGGATTTTAATAAAAACTGGCCCCATGCCGAGATGGAAAGTGTGTGGTCATCAACTACCAAGGGAGCTTCAGCTGAGAGGGCTCATTTTAGGATGAAAATTGTCTTCCTGTTTTCTTACTACATCAATGATACGGCAATTTCTTTTATAATTTCCAGTTGTGCACAAGCCAGTCAGCAGAAAATGAGTTTTCTTTCCCCTCTAGCTGAGAGAATAGTCTTTTAAAAGAATGAAAGATAAAAAGAAGGAAGAAGGACAGAAAGAAGGACAAAAAAATCTATGATAAAAACTCATTTTAAAAATTCCATCCCTCCACTGGTTTGAGGGGAAAGAGATTGGTTTGATGCACAATGACTTTGCCATAGATCTTGTCTTAACAGTTTCTCTCCTGGCGCACAGGGCTATTAGTGGGGAACTGATGCACGCTTTTTAGTGATTCAATATTGTGTATGTAAATGTATCCTTCACTGACCATTTATCTCTTGCTTACTTCTGCTTTACAAGCTAGAGAGTATCAGTTGATCATTGGAATTTCAGTTAGATTTTTCTCATTAAACTGCTCACACATATTATTTCTTTTTAAAGATAGCATTCCAAACTCGCAAAAACAAAATAAAAGCTTCAAAGATTACAAGGTCCTTCCCTTCACCATCAGAGAAGGAGTTTCAGATTAGGCACTAGATCCTTTTTACTGATGTGTAACCAAATTTAGGGTTTTACGATGTAATGAAATCATCTAGCAGGTCAGGAAGTGTGGTAAGGAGCCTCCACAGACTTTTGATGCCAAGCATTCCCATTGTGTGTTTGCAAGGTTTGAGCCCGATCGACTCATCAGCTGCTTATAGAGTGGCTAGGGTAGGAATGTGGGGATCCAGAAGCTTGATCTTCTACCCAAGATCTATCCTAAGATTGACGTTGGCCCCTTGGGTGAGTCACCCAGGGAGTGATGGTTCATATACTACAACATTATAAATTTAAATCTCCTTGCATCTAGAACCTTGGTGGCACTTGAGATGGAAGGGAAATAGACCAACCATCAAATCATTTTTTTTAAATGAGAACTGTTCTCTTAGATTGGGTTCCCCAAGAAAGGGAACAGCCCACCTAAGGGAGTGAGGGAAGTAAGATTGGGCAGAAGGAGAAGTTGAACTGTGATGCAATTGCAAGAGAGATTTCAGCCAGTCGCTGGGATTCAGAGGGGTCCCTTCTTAAGACAGCAGGGCCAGGCCTTGGCACTCCTCTATAGCCACCTGTATTACATAAAGGCTGCCCAAAGGAAGGGGGGTGTCACTTTGGGTGACACTGCTCCCTTCTATAGAGGGCAATTCCCAAAAGGGCAACTGGGAGCTGTCATCAACCACCACTGTCTGTAGCAACATTCTCAGGAATGAATATCTGAGCCGTAAAATAAGGACCTAAGGCGGTGTGCAGCATCCAATGACAGCTGTGTTGAGTTTTTATGTAACTCTTGATAGGTGGTGCAAACAGGGCCTCTTTCAGAAGAAAATATTAAGACTAGCAGAAAGATGTTGGGACAAAAGTGGGAATTAGGCCAAGGCAAGTCTAGTCTGGCTACTGGAAAATTAAAACCATCAGAGGTTTCTGATTTCCTCATGGCTTGCACCTCCCTCAGTACTCAGTCAGCTCCTCAGCTCCAGTGGCATCTTTTCAAAAAGGACATGACTAGGACACTCCTACCAGTGAGTTAGCACCTGCTTTTACAGCACCCTTCAAGATGTCTGTACCTCAGTGTAGCTCTTTCTGTGCCAGGCAAAGGCAATAGAACACAGTTTTAAGAATATAGCTTTAGATTCAACAAGCATTGGTTCAGATCCCGACTTTGACAATAGCTTTGTGGCCATGAACAGAGAGCTTACTCTCAGCTTTTTTTTTTTCTCATTTATAAAATAGGGCCAGTAATACCAACTTCATCGGTTAAGGTAAAGAATAAATGAGATAATACTCATAAAGGGCCAAAGATTGAATGGTAAATTCCAAGAGTTTAATGCATATTAGCAGTCATTATTTAAATGATAGTGATTTAATATTACTAATAATATTTGTATGAGCGTTATTAGACATCAGCCACATCAGTCCTGGCTAGTATGTATTTTTCCGGTGACAGATGCATGTGGACTTTGGAAGAGTGACAATCTCTCTCAGAGGGATCATATTTTTCTTATAACAACCAAATGTAGTTGGTCATGTGCTCTTTTGTTGTTACTACTCTTCACTTGTGGAAGAAATGTTGAGGCACAGAGCCCTTTGATGTTAAACCTTCTAAAAGTCAGGAGTGGATGAGATGCTTAGGTGATACTGCCAGACTGCTGCCTCCTCAAGAGCAAACCTCACTCTGCATAAGACAACTGCCCTCCTTTATCATAGGTAGCCTTTAATTTTTATAATTTAAGTTTTCGCAAATTCTGGTATTCCCTTAAAACACCATCCATATGTACATATACATACACACACATACACAAACATTTGTCTCCACATGGAAAAAAACACAATTATATATATGTATATGCTTTTACTTCACATCAGGATTAATTATATTTTAAGGTAAATGATTTTTTAATTGAATTTATTGGGATGACATTGGTCAATAAAATCATACAGTTTTCAAGTGTATAACTCAATAAAATACTACCTGCACACTGCAACATGTGTTCACCACCCAGAGTCAAGTCTCTGTCCACCCCCATTTATCCCCCCTTGGCCCACCTCTACCTGTCCCCACCCCACTTTCTTTCTGGCTCTCACCATATTCTTGTGCATGTCTATGTGTCATGCACAAAAGTACGGTGATAGTTGCGGCTTTTTTTTTTGCTTAATCTGTTCACCCAGCTCCCAACCCTCTCCACTCTGAGAGCAACCAATCTGTTCTGTGTGTCTATGCTTCTGTTTATACTTCATTTATTAGCTCATTTTGTTGATCAGATTCCATATATAAGTGAGGTCATGTGATATTTGTCTTGCTCTGACTGGCTTATTTCCCTCAGCTTAATAATTTCCAGGTCCATCCATTCTTCTTTTTTACTGTCAAGAAGTATTCCATTGTGTAAGTGTACCACATCGTTTTTATCCACTCATCTACTTATGGGAACTTGGGCTGTTTCCATATCTTGACTATTGTAAATAATGCTGCAATGAACATAGGGGTGCATATCTTCTTTCAAATTAGTGTTTCAGGTGTCTGCAGATATATTCCCAGAAGGGGAATCTCTGAGTCAAATGATAGTTCCACTCCTAATTTTTTGAGGAAATTTCATACTGTTTTCCACAGTGGCTACACCAATCTGCAGTCTCACCAACAGTGCACAAGGGTTCCTTTTATCTCCACATCCTCATCATTACTTGTTTGCTCATTTATTGATGATAGCCATCCTGACAGGCGTGAGGTGATATCTCATTGAGGTTTGAATTTGTATCATTCTGATGATTAGTGATGTTGAGCATCTTTTCATATGTCTATGGGCCATCTGTATGTCCTCTTTGGAGAAGTGTCTGTTCAGGTTCTTTGCCCATTTTTAAAAAATCCTCACCAGAGTATATGACCATTGATTTTGAGAAAAAGGAAGGGAGAGAGGGAGGAAGAGGGGAGGGATGGAGGGCAGGAGAGAAAGAGAGAGAGATAGAGAGAGAGAAAGAAAGAAAGAAACATGTTAATTGTCTTCCGCATCTGCCCCAACAGGGATCTAACCTGCAACCGTTTGGTGCACAGGATGATGCTCCAACCAGCCAAGCCACCCAGCCAGGGCCCTTAACCCATTTTTTAAATTGGGTAGTTTGTCTTCTTGGTGTTGAGTTGTGTAAGTTCTTTATATATTTTGGAAATTAACCCCTTATCAGATACATCATTGGCAAATATGTTCTTTAGGGCAGTGGGTTGTTTTTTCATTTTGCTGATATCTTTTTCTGTGCAAAATATTTTTAGCTTGACATATTCCCATTTATTAATTTTTTTCTTTATTTCTGTTGTCTGAGGAGATATATTGTCAAAAATGTTACTATAAGAGATGTCTGAGATTTTACTGAGTATGTTTTCTTCTAGGACTTTTATGGTTTTGTGACTTACATTTAAGTCTTTCATCCATTTTGAGTTTATTCTTGTGAATGATGTAAGTTGGTGGTCTAGTTTCATTTTTTTCCACATACCTGTCAAATTTTCCCAACACCATTTATTTAAGGGACTGTCTTTACTTCATTGTATGTTCTTGCCTTCTTTGTCAAATATTAATTGGGTTTATTTCTGGGCCCTTTGTTCTGTTCCATTGATCTATATGCCCGTTCCTATGTCAGTATCAGGCTGTTTAATTTTTATTTGTTTTTTTAAAGTTTTATTTATTGATTTTTAGAAAGAGAGGGGAAGTGGGGGGAAGAGACACACATACATTGATTTGTTGTTTCACTTATTTATGCATTCATTTGTTGATTCTCATATGTGCCCTGACTGGGGATTGAACTGAAATCTAGGTGTGTTGGGACAACGATATAGCCAACTGAGCTCCTGTTCAGGGCCAGCCTATTTTAATTACACTGGCCTTGTAGTATAGTTTGATATCAGGTAGTGTGAGACCTCCAACTTGGTTTTTCTTTCACGATATTGCTGAGGCAGCCCTGGCCCGTGTGTTTCAGTTGGTTGGCGTCATCCTGTAAACTGAAATGTCGCAGGTTTGATTTCCAGTCAAGGCACATACCTAGATTGCTGGTTCGGTCCCCAGGTCCAGGAGTGTGCAAGGTGTTTCTTTCACATCGATTGTTCTCTCCCTTTCTCTCTCCCTTCCTTCTTTCTCTGAAATTAATGAGCATGTCCTTCTGTGAAGATAACAAATTTTTTTTTTTAAGATTGCAGAGGCTATTCAGAGTCTTCTGTGGTTCCATATAAATTTTTGGGATATCTAGATCTGTGAAATATGCCATTGGTATTTTAACAGGAATTACACTGAATGTGTAGATTGCTTTGGATAGTATAGACATTTTAATGATGTTAATTCTTCCAATCAGTGAACACACTATGTTTCCACTTATTTTTATCTTCTTCAGTTTTTTTCTAAAGTATCCTATAATTTTCTGAGTAGAGGTCTTTTACCTCCTTGGTTAAATTCATCCCTAGTTTTATTAACTATTATTATTATTATTATTATTATTATTTTGCTACATATTAAACGGGATTGGTTTCTTAATTTCTCTTTCTGGTAGTTCATTACTCGTGTATAAAATGCTACTGATTTCTGAATATTAATTTTGTATCCTGCCACTTTACCAAATTTATTTATCAGTTCTAGTAGTTTTTCGGTATAGTCTTTAGGATTTTCTATGTATAGTATCATGTCATTTGTGTTTAGTAACAGCTCTACTTTTTAAAAAATTTGTATGTCTTTCATTTCTTCTTCTTTGTCTGATTGCTGTCTCTAGAACTTCTAGTACTATGTTACATAAGAGTGGTGAAAATGGAAATCTCTGTTTTGTACCTGATCTTGAAAACACGTAGTTTTTGCATATTGAGTATGATGTTTGCTATGGGTTTGTCACATATGGCCTTAATTATTTTGAGGTATGAACCCTCTATTTCCACTTTGCTGAGAGTTTTTATCATAAATGGTGCTGGATTTTATTAAATGTTTTTTCTGCATCTGTTGATGTGATTGTGTGATTTTTGTCTTTCATTTTGTTTATGTGGTATATCACATTTCTTGATTTGGGAATATTGTACCTACCCTGCATCCCTGTGATAAATCCCAGCTGATTATGGTGTAAGATCTTTTGGACGTTCTGCTGTATTTGGTTTGCTAGTATTTTGTAGGAATTTAGAATCTATATGTATCAGGGATATTGACCTATAATTTTATTTCTTTGTAGTGTCTTTATCTATTTTTGGAATTAGAATAATACTGGCCTCATAAACTGAGCTTGGAAATCTTCCTTCCTCTTGGATTTTTTGGAATACTTTGAGAAAGATAGGTGTTTGTTTGTCTTTGAATGTTTGATAAAATTCCCTTGTGACACCATCTGGTCCAAGACTTTTGTTTATGGAGAGTTTTTTGATTACTCCTTCAATTTCAGTAGTTGTAATTGGTCTATTTATATTTTTTGCTTCTTTCTGATTCAGTTTTGGAAGACTCTATGTTTCTAGGAATTTATCCACTTTGCCCACGTTTTCAAATTTGTTGGCATACAGTTGTTCATATTATTATTTTTTTTACAATCATTTGTATTTCTGTGATGTTACTTGTTACTTCAACTCTTTCATTTTTTATTTTATTAGGGTCCTCTCTCGTTTTCTTGATGAGTCTGGCAAAAGGTTTGTCAATCTTGTTTACCTTTTCAAAGAACCAGCTCTTGGTCTCATTGATACTTTTATTGTTTGTTTCGTCTCTATATCATTTATTTCCACTTTAAGCTTATTATTTCCTTCCTTCTACTCATTTTAGGTTTTGTTTGTTCTTGTTCTAGTTCTTCAAGATGTAGGGTAGATTGTTTATTTGAGATTTTTCTATCTATATTCTTGGGCAGGCATGTAATGCCATGAATGTCCCTGTTTGTACTACTATTGCTGTGTTCCATAGATTTGGGGGTTGTCGGTGTTCATTTTCATTTGTTTCCTTGTATCTTTTGATTTCTTCTTTGCTCTTGTTAACATTTCCATTGTTTAGACTCCATGTGTTTAAATGTTTTTCAGGTTTTTTTCTTGTGATTAACTTCTAGTTCCATAGCATTATGGTTAGAAAAGATGTTTGATATGATGTCAATCTTCTTAAATTTATTGATATTTGTTTTGTATCCTAACGTGGTCTATCCTAGAAAACATTCTGTGTGCACTTAGAAAGTATGCATATTCTGCTGCTTTGGGGAAAATGCTCTGAAGATATCAATTAAATATACTTGATCTAGTGTGTCATTTAAGGCCATTGTTTCCTTGTTGATTTTCTGCCTGAAAGATCTCTGTTAATGTCATTGGGGTGTTAAATTCCCATACTATGACTGTATTACTGTTGATCTCACCAATTATGTCCTTCAGATTTTGCTTTATATATTTAGGTGCTTCTATGTTGGGTATATAAATGTTTACAAGGATTATATCTTTTTGTTGAATTGTTCCCTTTATCATTATGTAGTGTTCTTCTTTGACTCTTACAATAGCCTTTGTTTTGAAGTTTATTTTTCCTGATATGAGTACTGCTACTCCAACTTTTTTTTGTTCCCATTTGCATGAAATATTTTTTCTATTCCTTCACTTTCAGTCTGTATGCATTTTTGTTATGAGGTGAGTCTCTTGTAGACAGCATATATATAGGTCATATTTTCTTACCTCTTCAACTACCCTATGTCTTTTGATTGGAGCATTTAAGCATTTACATTTGAAGATGTTATTGATAGGTACTTAATTATTGCCATTTTATTCTTTGTACCTATGTTCCCCTTTCTCTGTATTTATTGTTTTTTCTTCTTCTTAAAGTAGGCCTTTAACATTTCTAACATTTCTTGCAATACTGGTTTTGTAGTAATGAACTCCTTTAGCTTTGTTTTTTAGTCTAGCAAGCTCTTTATTTTGCCTTAGGTTTTAAATGATTGCCTGCTGAGTAAAGTGTCTTGGTTGTAGGTTCTTGCTTTTCATCACTTTGAATATTTCCCTTTTGGCCTGAAGTGCTTCTGTGAGAAATCAGCTGATAACCTTTTGGGAGCTCCCTTGTAGGTAACTATCGCTCTCGGTGCTCTTAAGATTCTCTCCTTGTCTTTAGCCTTTACCATTTTAATTATTATGTGTCTTGGTGTGGGCCTCTTTGGGTTCATTGATTGGGACTCTGAGCTTTCTGAACTTGTATGACTCTTCCTTTCACCAGGTAAGAGAGTTTTCAGCCATTATTTCTTCAAACAATTTTTCTATCCCTTGCTCACTCTCTTCTCCTTCTGGCACCATTATGATGCAGATGTTGTTACATCAAGGTAAATATTGACTGAGGTGGAGACCAGGGCAGTCTGTACTTCTCTGTTCAATAATTCTTGATGTAACATCAGCAGAAGTCAATGTCTGCTCATTGTATTCTCAAGAACCAAAGCAGGTCACTCTATCTTTTAAAATATATTTTGGTTCTAAAATTAAATTAAAATCCACATCTTGGCATCATGGGTACTGTATACTGCCAAATTCTTTCTACATATGTTAAATATAATATTTATTACATTGGTTGCCCCTGCCACCAGCCAAAACATATTATTCCTTTGCAGATGGGAGGGAATCATTATAAGGTGATGAAAGGTGAGCACCAGCTACTCAAAGAAGTCAGCCAGAAAGATTGTAGGGCTTAGTCTCAAAATAGTGGAAATAACAATCAGTGGTCTGACATGGAGGACAAGCAGCTGTTTCCGACTGCTTGAGGCTACTGTTTCCAAAAGCAGTTTTTGTGAATCTACAAGTTCAAAGCAGGAAAGGAATAAGGAAAGGTCTGATGAACCCTGGCCAGTTGTAGTCACTGCAGCATCGGAGCCAGTAAGAGGTTGTGAAGAAGGAGGTACAATGGGAGATTCACATGTATGTGTCTATGGGTGTACTTCTGCGGGTATTCCAGGACATTTGGGGTTTGGTGCATACCATAATAACTGTACTAGTTGACTTGGTTGAAAGGAGACACTTTCAACCCCCAGAGAATGGTACTAGGATGACAACCCAAAGGGAGGTACTTGTAACCTCCCTTTGGTGAACTATGCAAACTTCTATCTCTATAAACTGTACGGTCTTACCAGATGAAAATATCAAAGATGGGAACAGTGACAAATATGAGGGTTTAGGAATGCAGACATCTCCTGAACTGCAGCCACCCCAGAGGATTTTGAAGTGGAGAAGAGGAGGCAGCCACAGCAGAAGTAACCCACACTGAGTTCTATAAGATGACTCTGGTCATTACTAATATTTTACATGTTACAGGGATTTTTTTTACACAACTATCTCATTTGCTTTAAATACAGACATCACTGAATAGGGTTGTTTATGTGAATGTCAGTCATACTGTAACCCAGGCACATATGTGAACACTTGTGTGCTCATCCCTTTGGGAGTATTTATAGAATGACTAGTTCACTGCATGAGATATACTAGGGCTACATGAATGTGATACATAGACCACAGAATTTTTTATCTAAATAGGTAGACTGTAAGAACTATGAAGACAATGTTTTTTTGTCTCTTTTGGTTACTGATATATCCTCATCACCTAGAAAAATGCCAGCACATAGAAGATACACAAAAAATACTTGTTTAATGAAATAGGTAGTATTTCACCACTCCCAACAGCGACACTAACCACACTAACCAAGAACAACCAAGAAACTAGAGAATTTCACTGGTTGAAATGAACACTTCCAGCTTGGAAAAGAACTTAGCATATTGCTCAGTATGTGATCCTTAATTATGGAATGAATGGATGAACTTTTGTATTAGTCTAGTTTTTTTACACTAAAAAACAGTATACAACAAAAAGTGGAATTCCTTGTCACTCTGGCCATCAGTCTCACTTTGTAGCAGCAACTAGGATTTACAATTTATGTGCCTTTCCAGAAGTTTTATTGTGTGCATCTACACATGTATAAACACATGGGGACACACTCCACACACTGCTCTACCCTTGCTCTTGCTTTTCAAAAGTCTTGGACATTTTTCCTTATCACAACACATAGATCCACCTCATTTCTTTCAACAAAGGCATAATATTTACAGTATTCTATCATATAAATGTGACATAGTTTATTTAATTATCCTACAGTGACAGAAATTTACTTTGTACTCAGTCACTTGCCATTTTAAACCATGTAACATCTCTGTCATACTTCAGAGGTACAATTGACATAGCTTCATTAAAAATGCTGCCTCCCAACCTGACATTGCACAACATGGTGGTCTTGATCTTTATATTTAATTCTCTGCACACATGTCCAAGTATTTCTGTAGGATAAATTTCTAGAAGGACAATTGTTGAATCAAAGGCTAGGTTCAATGTACATTTTGATATATAATCCCCAAAATGTGGAATGATGTTAAAATGAACAAATTGATGAATCATTTGAGGGAGTCTGTATTAGTCAGGGTTCTCCAGAGTACAGGATATATCTATATACAAGGTTTGTCCAGAAAAAGTCCAACCATTGTTAATATAATGAGAACAGTTTGTACAACATTGATGCAATCTGGTAGGCAAAGAGAGTGGACTGAAATGTGCATTCATGAACAATGACAACTTCACTGTACTAGTCAGTGGGGGTGGTAGACATCTTTGAGTGAGCATGTGTGCTGTGTGGCTGTCCTATTCAAAATGAATAAGCAAGTAGAGAGCAATGAATCTGCTTCATATTTTGTGTTAAGCTTGAACATTTTTCTGTGGAAACTATTCAGATGATTCAGAAGGCTGCAGCTATGGGCAACTGGTGATTGGCAGCTTCATCACAACAATGTACCCACTCATGCATCACATCTTATGCAGAGTTTCCTGGTGAAACATCAAATCACCAGGTGATTCAGCCATGCTATAGCCCATATTTGGTGCCCCATGACTTCTGGCTTTTCCCAAAACTAAAATCAGCTTTGAAAGGGAAGAGATTTCAGAACATTGATGAGATTCAGGAAAATACAGTGGGCAGCTCATGGAGATTCCAACAAATGATTTTGCAGAGTGTTTTGAACAGTGGAAGAGATACTGGGTCCCATGTGAGGTCCCAAGATGCCTACTGTGAAGGGGACTGAGGTGTGATTGTCCTATGTACAATGTTTCTTGTATCTGGTATCTTCTTCAATAAATGTCTCTATTTTTAATATTACATGGCTGGATACTTTCTGTTGATCATATATATGTATGTATGCACGTATATGTATATGCAATGTATATATGTGTATATACACACATATACACATACATACTATTGGTTCTACATGTGTGTATATATATACAAATACATAACATATATATGAAAAGATTTATTATAAGGAATTAGCTTACACAATTATGGATGGTTGAAAATCCCAACATTTGCAGTTGGGTAGCTGGAGACCCAGGAGACCTAATGTATAGTTCCAGTTCAGGATCAAATGACTGAGAACAGAAGAGCAAAAGGTAGAAGCTGTAGTCTGAGTAGGAGTCTGAAGACAGGAGCTGCATGTCCCAGTTTGAAGAAAGTCAGATAGAGAGAGTAAATTCTTTCTTAGTCTGTGTTTTCTGGGCCTTCAACAGATTGGATGAGGCCCACCTACATGATGGAGGGTCTGCCTTACTCAGTCTACCAATTCAAATATTAATCTTATCCAGAAACACCTTTATAGAAACACCCATTATAATGTTTAATCAAACATCTGAGCACCCTGTGGCCCAGTGAAGTTGAAAGATAAAACTAACTATCACAGTATCATTCCCTAAAAATTTAAAATAAGAAACAAATGCTACTGACATTTTTAGTGGTCCTCGAGACTAAACTATGACTTTTATTTCTGTCCTGTTTGCATAAGTAAATGTACTAATACTTGATTTGTCTGTGTTACATTTTGTTTTTAGATTCTTAGTCTTTGAAGTTATAATATTTGGTGTCAGCGAGTATATTCCACATTTTAAATACTCATTAACATATCACAGTAATGCCAGCCCTTGCTCCTGCAGAAATGCTCACCTGTGAAAGTCCAATTTACCTACCTTTTACATATGTAATCTGACAAACATCTGTGGGCATTTTATAGCCAAAGAGCTTTGGAATTGAACCTTTAGAGATTTCCCTGTTGGTGTTTCTCAGCTTATAGTTCATCCAAATTCTAAATTCATTCTTTTTATTGCTATTAAGTAATTCAATTTTATTTATAAGTTAAACTAGTGGTCTTTGATCACATACTCTTTGCAAAGCCTGATGCAGTCTGTTGAATCTGCCATGTTCCTTTTGTGTTTTGAAAGCAGTAGCTACACCAGAGACAGCTTGACCTTACCGTGAGAAATAGCATTTTATCATGAAACTTGGCAGAGCCTTCAATTTCCTCCTGTTTAATATCTGTCAGTCATTCCCATTGTCCAGGAAACATTTTCTATGGACTCCATGTGAAAGTTGTTATCTCTGGTGGCAGATACTACTTGTCTGGGGCCAGATCGTCCCCATCCCACAGCTCAATCATGTTGCATTGCAGGATCCCTGTAGAAAACCAATCATGTTCTTTAAACTGTGGCTGGAAAGTTAATGATGCAATAGAAAGACACCGAATCCCTTGCGCATACCATTAATTTACTGCCCACTCCCACTAAATTATGTGCCTACCTCTCTGACCCTACTGCTCAACCCAGTGGGCATAAAATAGAGGCTGAAATGAAAGAAAGAGTTTTTGTTTATCATAATGTAGTTTGAGCTGGAAAGGACTTTAGTCTTTGTTTAATTATAACTCTTCATTGTAAAGACCAGAAAGCTGAGGTCTGGAGAGGTGAACTGACTTGGCTTAGACTACCCAGCTCATTGTTGTCAGAGCTGGAGCTGAAAAGTGTATATATATCATTAACTAATTTAACTGAGGTATAATTTGCATACCATAAACTAAACAGAACTGAAGTGTCCAGTTGATGCATTTTGACAATTGTACATATATCTGTGTAACCATTGTCAACACACCAAAAAAGGTAAAGAATATTTTATTACTTTCAGGAATTTTCCACATGCTCTTTATTGTTAGAAAGGAGGTTTTTTATTCTGATCTAGTTTTTTTTTTTTTTTTTTGCCACCACTGGCCCTTTCACCAGTGTTTAGGTACACACATCATTTGGTGGAAAAAGCCCAGAGCTGGAAATAGGGTATATAGGTTCTCATTCCAGTTCTTAATTAACTGTATGATGTTAGGCAGCAATTTCTCTAAGTCATTGTCTTGAGCTATTATAGGATGTAATATGAGTTGGGGGGCAGATTAAAAAAAGTGATAAAACTTGCTTTTTGTTCTTTCCACCCTTCTGTTCTGAGATCCTTCTTATAGCTCCAGGGTTGTGATTGTCAGTAGTTCTATCTAGCTTCCACTTCATTCTTTACCTGTTTTTGAGCTAGCTAGACCTCATTATAAAGTAAACTGAGCAGTTCATTTATGTCAAGGTAACTGAGCTTTGTTCCTAGCAGTGCTCATTTTTAATAATCATAATGGCTTCTATAGTTTGCTGGGACCTACACTGTGTTGGGTATCAGTTTAGTACTCTCTATATATTGCCTAAATGGATGTCACCTTATAGGAGTCCTGTAAAGTTGTTGGGGTTTTATATAGGCTAATCTGAGGCTCAAGGAGGCTAAGTCACTCACCCACAGTTGTACAGCTGTTGAGTAGCAGTTCGTATTGGAACTCAGATCTGCCCAACTGCAAAGTCAGGACACTTTCCATTCTGCTACCCTGCCTCGGTCATCCTGGAGGAAGAATGACATCTGACCAGGGAGCTCATGGCCAACTTATGCATCACCCCAGGACCACAGTGAGAGGCCCGAGAAAGCCCTGAGAACAGTGCACTGCTCTTTGCATGAGAGCCACTATGTTTAACTGTGTATGGGACAGTCCTATGCACTGGGACAGATGTGTTCTTGAGGGCAAGCAGAATAATTTATAGGCAATATTGACTATAAAAAGTGAGATTTCAGGCCAGATTGTATCACTATATTAATTATAACAAAAAGGAAAGGAATCATCACCCACTCATTTGAGGAAGTGACTCTGGCTAGGGACCTCACGCCTGCTAACGCAGTGCTATGTCTCTCTCCCCACAGCATGAAGAGAAGTGCCCTGGTTTAAAGGTATGAGCTGAATCTTATTGACGAAGTAAATGCTTTAGAGAGTTTTGCCTATGAAAATACTGGATTTTTAGTTGGGGCACCTAATTTCATTAATATATCTATGCTTGTCATTGTTTTATTTGTTAAGTGTAGCATAATACTTTTTTTTTAAAGCCCTCTTAGCTTTTAAAAGTTTTTATTAAGTGGTACAGGGGAGACATTTAGAAATAAAACCAAATCAACAGCCAGAGGCACCAAATTAAGTACAGAACATATAATTCAGAACATATTTCTCTCTATAGGGGATAAGCAGGCCCCAGGAAAAACAACTGAAGATTATTCCACTGTGCTGTTTAGGGGGAGGTGTCTGGCTCTGTCTTAAGAGCATCCCTAACTCTATCCCACTCCTGATTGAGACCCTTTTATGGTAACTCCTTGACCTGAGACCTCCTGAGAGATACTCTTGGGTAAGATATCAGAGTGCCGTCCTTGGTTTTGTTGGTAACACAAAGATACACAACACCCTTTGGCCAATGCCTAGAGGCAGTTCTGGAAATGCCTTTTCTTTGCTGAGCTGGGCTGAGTCCAGAGACAAACCTTTACCCCTCAGCTTTGGAAATGCTGAGTCTTAGTAGACTTGATTAGTTTTGGTGCTGATCATCTCCCACTCCTCTTCAGTTTTTAAAGAAAGCTGCCTGAGGTAAGAGCCCTGAGACTTCATAAAAGCAGATCATATACAAAGCAAGTTCATGTACAAGATAATGGACGCTTTGAGGGTGCTTGGCTATAGAAGTCTACACCCAGCCTGTGATTTTGCCTGGTCAATGGGGCATAGAAATCTGGTTGCCTTTGCTTCAATAGTTTTAACCTTTCATGGCACAGGGATGTTAATACAGGATGCTTGTCAGAGTCAGAAAGAAACAGAGAGTTTAGGTCAAGTTGTGTTTGTTCACTCAGGGATCAAAGATGAAATGGAGTCTTGGGAGGTGGCTGCCATATCCAGGCTGCCATAACTTTCCAAAGAGCTAATTGACCTCATGAGCAAACCAACAAACCAACAAACCACTAAGGACTGGGGCTCTGAAGGAGTGTGAGGACCCCGTATCTCAGCCCAAGGGGTCACTGTTTACACCCGCTAACTGTGTAGAAAACAGGACTTGTTTTGTGCACCATGGGATATACTTTTCTTTTAAAGTTCACAAGACCTTTCTATGCTTCACCAAACAAAGACTATTCATTTTTAGTCCATTTCTGAGAATATTTATTTAAAACAAGTTATTATTTTTTACTTGTCTTTTTTTATTAAGATATGATGTATAACATGTTAGTTTCAAGTGTACAACATAATGGTTCAATATTTGTATATAGTGTGAAATGATCAGCACAATAGGTCTAGTTAACATCTGTCACCATACGTAGTGAGACATTTACGTTCTTAATTAATTAATTTAAAAATTAAATGTATTGGGGTAACATTGGTTAGTAACATTATATAATATTCAGGTTTGCAACATTATAATTCTATACCTGTATTGTAGTTCTCACCACCCGAAGTCTAGTTTCCTTCCATTACTGTATATTTGACCCCCATTACCCACTTCACTTTCCCTCCATCCCCTTTCCCCTCTGCTAACCACCATTCTGTTGTCTACACCTATGAGTTTGTTTCATTTGTCACTTTTTTTATATTACCCACATGAATTAAATCATATGGTCTTTGTCCTTTTCTCTCTGACTTATTTCACTTAGCACAATACTTTCAAGATCCATCTATGTTGTCACAAATGGCAAGACTTCATATTTTTTATGGTTGAGTAGTATTCTATTGTGTGTGTTTATTCTTTTGATGACTTCATCAAGTGCTGTTTCCTGGAGTCTGTGGCACAAATGTACAAGGACATGCTGAACTGCATAGCATCACACCTGACCTTTCAGTCCTACTTTGGTCCTGGTCATCTCCCCTCCAACTGCCTTGGGCCCATGAAAACCAGTAGGTGGACATTGAAAGAAATCTCCCTACACAGAGACAGCCTAACCCAACACAGAGTTACACTTTAATGGCCATCTATAAGAAGCATGGCTACGGGCTACCATTCTGTGTTCTCTAATACTGTGGGTGAGGAAAGGTTCTTGGTTTTACCCAGAATATGTCCCACTATGCCTCAGCCATCATGCTTTCATGCTCTCACAAGCCAAAAGAACCCAAGGTGACTTGTGAGCTATTTTTAATTTGGAGATCAATGACTGAGGGACCTTACACAAAGAGCCCAGTGTAATTTTAGTAGTCACAGGCCAACCTCAGGTTTTCCTCTTGTTCCTTAGCCATATCCCTACATGAACTTGAGAAAATAAGTTAGCTACCCAAAGGAGGGCACTACTGGGTGTTGCCTGAGCTTTACTGATGTTAGCAAAACTGAATACAAAGGCTGCATTTTTTTTTAATTTAAAGGAGGTATAGGGTGAACCAAGACAAGCTTCTTTTAGAATGACAAAAATCTCCATTTTCATCCCCATTGTGAATCTAATTTCATGAACATAATAGTTCAAGCTGACACTGAACACTTTATGAAAAGGAGGATATTTTACAACATGATCTCACTTATTTATTTTTTAACCAAGAATAGCATTAACCCTCTAAGGGTTAAATCAAACTTCTCAGATGTAAAACACAACTCAAATAGAAGTACTACCAGTTTATTTATTTTTCTCTAGATTGAGAATTCTGAATTTTTTCAAAAAGAAAACTGTACTTTAGTTTTCTCTGAAAATGACCTTTTTGTGCCCCAGATTTCTAACTCAGAGATAAAATTAAATTCTTTGAAGAGGCTCAGAAACAAATTTTTAAAACCTAAAGCTCATCAGTAAGTGACACAGTCCTTTGGGTACCACTGTATGCTCCCTAGTTCAGGGGATCACAATATTTTTTCAAAACAAAATCATTCATTATCATTTGATGCCCATCATTGGGCAATCCAGGCAACATACTTTTTGCTCTTTTTGACCATGAAGACTTCACTAATTCTGATCAATTAACTGGAAAGTTCATTTTCAATCAGTGTAAAATCTGAATAATAAAGAATTCTTAGAGGCATTTTGTGTTTTTAAATATGTGTTCTAATACTTTGTAATAAGCTTAAGCAATAAACAATATTTTCTGAGATATGTTTTCACCTCCCCCAAATCTTGATATGTGTATATTTTGTTTTATTGTTTATAGTTTTGGAAATTAAAACAATACAAAACAATATGAGACACAATAAACAATGTATATACCTACTATCCATTAATATTTTATTATATTTGCTTTTAGTCTTTTTTAATGAAAAAATTAAGCATTACAGATCAAATCGAAGTCCTGTTTGTTTCCCCTTTTCTGTCTTACCCCATTCCCAGAGACAGTTGATGTTGTGTATCTAAGATGTATTCTTAAATTACTTAAAAATAATTTTATGTGCTTACTTATATATCAAAATACAATACATGGTAGTATACATATGTGTTTTAAACATATATGAGGAACAGTTTACTGTACATTTTTTGTATATATATATATATCATCTTATAAGTTGCTTTTCTCACTTAACATTGATTTATCCAGGAAAATCTATAGTAGTGGATGAATCTTATTTGTTCATTACTTATGGTGTGTGACATATTTGGAATTATGCCATTTTAGTTTGTTTTTGTTTGCTTTTTTTTTCATTTTGTTTACTTTTTTCTTTTTTCATTGAATGGTTAAGTTTTCTTTATTTCCCCATCTTTATTAGTTTGAAAATTATACATTCCATTTCTAGTTATTATTATTAGTTAACATGTTTTTATATATTTTTCCCTCACCGTTGCTATTAAATTCCATCTTTCATTCTAGCTTCCTGTTCTTTCTTGTTCAAGTTTCTTTCAGCATTTTTTTGGTGGGTTGGTGAGTGTCCGTTAACTCTTTTGGGCTTTTTAGATGTATAAAAATATATGTTACCTTCACTCTTTTTTTTTTAAGATTTTTTAAAAAATTTATTTTTAGAGAGGGAAGGGAGGGAGAAAGAGAGAGAGAGAAACATCAGTGTGTGGTTGCTGGGGGCCATGGCCTGCAACCCAGGCATGTGCCCTGACTGGGAATCGAACCTGCGATGCTTTGGTTCGCAGCCCGTGCTCAATCCACTGAGCTACACCAGCCAGGGCTACCTTCACTCTTGAATGATTAGTTGTCTGTGGGTAGAATTTTATTGTCAGTTTTCCCCTTGAACACTTTCAATATGTAATTTATTCTCTTCTAGCATCTGTGAAGTTTGCTGTTAGCAGCCAGTCTGTGTGATTTTTCACTTAGAGATAATCTGCCTTCTCTTTCTGTTTGATTTTCAGTTTTTCTCTTACTATTTTGTAGTTTCACAACAATGTGTCCATGTTTGGAATTGTTTTCATTTATCTTGCTCATGACTCTGTAGTTTTTATTTATTTTTTAATCTTAACTATTTCTTTGGTTGTGGAAAATTATCATGTTATATCTTCAAATATTGCCTCTATCTGAATTTCTCTGTTCTAATTCTTCTGGAATTTTTACTAGAAATGTGTTGAACTGTCTCCTTTTTTTCTTCCATGTCTCTTAGCATCTTGTTCATATTTTCTTTATTTTGTATTTTTCCTTGAAACATTTGCTGTTATCTTTGTCAGCTTTCAGTTACTAATTCCCTTTTCAGTTGTTTCTTTTTCAATTTAAATGACCATATTTTAATTTCTTGGATTTCTACTCAGTTCCTTCTCAAATCCAATTGTTCTTTTTTCATAATCTCCCATTCTTGGGTTAGAGATTTGCATTTAAAAATATATATATATTTCCTGCTGCTTTACTTTCCTGTCCTGAAAATCTTATCACCCACATTGGAGTGTGACTGTCAGGGTTTCTAGGAAAGGGGATGGGAAATGCTCAGTCTTTTTAAAAAAAGATATTAATCAGCTTTTTTCATCCAGTTAGATTTTATTTGAATCCACAAGAAAATAAGGTTGAAGTTTAGCCTCATTTAAATGTAGAAGAGTTATTTTAATCATCGTTAAGATCTAAGCAAAAAGCCAGAATCAGAAAGTAGGAGGTCATTATATAGAGAAAGTGAAAGCACTCAAAATCTTCCACTTCAAGGCCTTGGGTATAGACAGGACCAGCTGTGTGGGTATGCAATCTATATAGTCACATAGACCTGCATTAGAAGGGCCTGGTACTTGGTTTAATGCTCTTTTTGTCACCATATTGAAATATCTAATAATTATTTTATTAATTTTTGTCCAGTTACAGTTGTCCTCATTTTTTCCCCCATTATTCTCTCCTGCCCTACCCTTCCCAATCTTCCATATTTAATCCTTCTCACCCACTCCGTTGTCTTTGTCCATGTGTTCTTTGTACATGTTTCTTGACTCTTCCCATTTTCCCCCCCATTGTCCCCCTCTCCCCTTTCCTCTGGTCACTGTCAGTTTGTTCTCTATTTCCATGTATCTGTCTCTATTTTCTTTGCATGTTTGTTTTGTTGATTAGGTTCCACTTATAGGTGAGATCATATGGTATTTATGTTTCATAGCCTGGCTTATTTCATTTAGCATAATATTCTCCAGTTCCATTCATGCATGTTGGTGGGAATGCAGACTGGTCCAAACCCTGTGGAAAACTGTATGAAATTTCCTAAAAAAAAAAAAAAAAACTAAAGATGGAACTGCCTTTTGACCCAGCAATTGCCCTGCTGGAATTATACCCTAAGAATCCTGAAACACCAATTCAGAAGAACCTATGCACCCCAACATTCATAGCAGTGTTATTTACAATAGCCAAGTGCTGGAAACAGTCTAAATTCACATCAGTAAAAGAATGAATCAAAAAACTGTGGTACATTTACACAATGAAATACTATGCAGCAGAAAGAAAGAAGGAACTCTTATCATTCATGGCAGTGTGGAAATATCTAATAATTTTTTAGCAAGGGGCCCTTATTCATTTTGCACTGGACTCCAAAAATTATGTAGCTGGACTTGGTACTGTGGGAAATCCTAAGAGATAGGAAGAGACAGTAAAAGAAAAACTGAACTTTATTAACCTTAGAGCATTATGGATAGAAGAGACAGGAGAGACAGAGGGTGAGACATGGGGACTTCACTTCCTCCTTTGCCTAGGAGGGAGGGTATTATATGACTTTAGAGGAATGTCAAAAGTAGGGTCCTTTTGTCCCATTTAACAATTTGGACTCCAGAGGAATTCAATCCCTATCTCTAAACCAAGGTAATAAAGTAATCTGAAAGAGACTTTAAATAAAAATGTTTTTAAATTTTAATAGAGATGTCACAATAAGATGGTAAATTTACTCATGCTCTACTGAAGTAAACAGAGAAAATGTAGTTTAAGAAAATTTTCTATTAATTATCCAAATTTCATTAATAGTTCCCATTCATATAGAGGTGGGAAGGAAAATCTAACTTTTAAGTCAAATGCAGTAAACCTGGTTCAGTGCAGTAATTGAAATAGGCCCTTTAAGCTTAACTTGCCTTTTGTCTAATTTCTCAGATTTCCACCAGTTCTCCCTTTCTTATCACAGGTGGTAAGTGTGCCTTGGAGGATGTAGCAAATATGACCTGGGTGGACTTTGCAGTATGGAAACCACTTCTTGAGGATGGTGAGCAGGCAAGATAGTAACCTGGGTCCCTGATGACACTGTGAAGGTGCCATACAGTGCTGGATAGCCTACCTCCTGTGAACTTCTTCTGGGTGGGACAGAAATATATTTATGTTTTGTTTAAGTGACAGTTATTTTAAATGTTCTCTTATATGCGACAGACTCAATTCTAACTATCTACATATACTTAGGCTGATTCTACTTTTTTGTTGTTATAAACTATGTTACAATTAGTATATTTGTCTAAACACTTGTCTGAGAAGTTTTAAAATACATTCCTAGAACTTAAGTTATCAATTATAAGACTTATGATCATTTTTTATTGTTTTGGGGAATATCTTACCTTACTTGGGGATTGTCATGGGCAATGGAACAAATCAGGTGGGAATACACATCCTGGAGGTGTGGGGCACTGACTGGAGGCATTGTGCTGGGAAATGGTTGACATGACATGGAAAATGTAGATGAGAGCCAGATATCTCCATGTCAAGCTGAAATACCACTTTACTAGAATGGCTAAGGAGTCAAAGTCAAAATTATAAAAGATAACTCAATAAAATAGTTGTGTTTCAAGTGTTGTCAGGTAATTATTCTTAGGAATTTTATTTGAATTAAGTTGTAAAGCAATAGACAAAAAAATAAAATCTGCTATACTGGGTCCATTTCCTTCCATGATTTTAGTTCACTCTGGATTATGGGAGGTTCTTATTGTTAGTGAATTATGTAAATCAGTAGTTCCCAAACTTCAGTACATTTAAAAATTCATCTAAAGGCCTTTTAGAAATGTAGAATTCTGAGCTTTACATATTCTGATTCAATTGGTAAGAGGTGGGGTCCAGGATATACATTTTTACTGGCCCACGACATTGAGAGTACTTATCCAGATATTTTAATGATTTTTTCAGCTATTGGTTGAAATCCCATCCATCAGTAAATCTTCTTACCTCACTATTTATTAATCTTACTAGAGAGCTGACCAAAGTTGGGCAGAGAGGTGCAGTTAAGACTGGCAATTTTGGTCCTTTCATTAGTTGATTGACATTGTGGCTCTGGATTTAAAGTAATAGCCATATTTATGAATAATGGATATGATATTTTAGGAATTATTTAATGTATTTTTTATTCCTCTTAAATCAAGATTCCACATAGCTCCCCATCCTTTTAATCAATGAGTTTCAATGCCTCAGGGACAGGGTAGTCACTGGCTAGAGCTCCAAAGTCATTGCTCTGCTCTGATTGTCAAATGAAGCGTTTTATGTATTGTGTGTTCCCAGGGAGAAAGTGCTATTGAAAGCTAGGCTGCATCAAGAGAAGAAAGGAATTTCTAAATTTCTAAAACTCCTTTTATATATCCTTTATTTATATATATTTTTTGATTCTTATCAGAGAATGAGGTCTGCAAAATTTCTGCTTGTCACATTTTCTTTTATTTTTTTTGTGAGTATATTTTATTGATTATGTTATTATAGTTGTCCCAATTTTCCCCCTTTGTCCCACACCACCTGGTACCCTTTTCCCCCAGCAATCTTCCCCCCTTAGTTCATGTCCATGGGTCATGCATATAACTTCTTTGGCTTCTCCATTTCCTATATTATTCTTAATATCTCACTGTCTATTTGTACCTACAGATTATGCTTTTCAATCCCTGCACCTTTCCCCCAATTCTTCCCCTACTGCCTCCCAGCTTATAACCCTCCAAATGATCGTGAAACCTATGATTCTATTCCTGTTCTCGTTGTTTGCTTAGTTTTTTTTTTTAATTTAAAAAAAATTATTTATTTATTTTTAGAGAGAGGGGAAGGGAAGGAGAAAGAAAGGGAGAGAAACATTAATGTATGGTTGCCTCTTGCACGCCCCCCTACTGGGGACCTGGCCTGCAACTCAGTCATGTGCCCTGACTAGGAACTGAACAAGCAACCCTTTGGTTCGCAGGCCAGCACTCAATCCACTGAGCCACACCAGCCAGGACTGTTTTGTTTTGTTTTGTTTTAAGATTCAGCTGTTGAGAGTTGTGAATTTGTTGCCTTTACAATGTTCATGGTTTTGATCTTCTTTGTCTTAAATAAGTCCCTTTAACATTCCCTGTAATGATGGCTTAATGATGATGAACTCCTTTAGCTTTACCTTGTCTGGGAAGCACTTTATGTGTTCTTGCATTCTAAATGATAGCTTTGCTGGATAGAGTAGTCTGGGTTGCAGGTCCTTGCTTTTTAATACTGTGAATACTTCTTGCAAGTCCCTTCTTGCCTGCAAGATTTCTTTTGAGAAATTAGCTGACAGTCTTATGGGAACCCCTTTGCAGGTAATTCTCTTCTTTTCTCTTGCTGCTTTTCAGATTCTTTCTTTATCTTTAACCTTTGACATTTTCATTACTATGTATCTTGGTGTGGTCCTCTTTGGGTCCAACTTGTTTGGGACTCTCTGTGCTTACTGGACTTGTATATCTATTTCCTTTGCCAAGTTAAGGAAATTTTCTTTCATTATTTTTTCAGATAAGTTTTCAATTTCTTGCTCTTCCTCTTCTCCTTCTGACATCCCTCTGATTCGGATCTGGGCACATTTGGAGATGTCCCAGAGTCTTCTTATACTATACTCATTTTTTTTTTTTAATTCTTGTTTTCTCTTTCTGTTCTGGTTGAATGTTTATTTCTTCCTTATGTTCCAAATTGTTAATTTGAATCCTGGCTTCCTTCCCTTCACTGTTGGTTCCTTGTCATTGGTTCCTTTCTTTATTTCACTTAGTGTAAATTTCATTTCTTCCTTTATGTTGTTACTGTACTCAAAGAGTTCTTTGAGCACCCAGCTCACCAGTGTTTTGAACTCTGCATCTGTTAGACTGGCTATCTCTGTTTCATTTAGTTCTTTTTCTGGGGTTTTGTTCTGTTATTACATTTGGGCCATATTTCTTTATCTCCTCAATTTGTTATCCTCCCTGTGTTTGTTTCTGTGTATTATGTAGAGCTGCTTTTGCTCTCTATAGGCAAGTGGCACCTGTAAATTGTGTGGTGCAGAGCTTTAGGTAATGGCCAGGGTAGAACAACCCGCTTTAACAGTTCGTGGCTCTGTGGTCAGGGGAGAACTCAGAGAGGGGGCTGTGCCACTGCCTGGTCTCTGACGGTTTGCCTGGCACTTGCCCTATTTCCAGTCACTTCACCCACTCCCTGTATGCAAGTGGTGCCCTTCCAGCTGTTGCCCTGGTGTTGAATCCCAGAGCGAGTGTGTTTGCATATGTTTTAAGACCTGCAGGTCTTAAAATCTGAAAATATGGCAGTTTCTTCCACCACCCCAACCCCCACTGGGTTTTTTTACAGCCAGAAGTTATGGGGATTTATCTTCCTGCCACTGGAACCCTGGCTGTGAGGTCTAGCCTGGGGCTGAGATTGCTCGTTCCCAAGGTATTCCTCACTCCCAAGGTATCCCTTCAGATTTTTAAGCATCACACATGAATGTGGGACTACCCATGCATATTCTGCTGCCACCTCCACCTCTCCACACCACACTGCATCTCCTCACCTCTCCACCCTGTCTTTATGTTTTTGCCCCTCCTACCCATCTGGATGAATGTGGCTTTTTTAAATCTTTGGTTGTTGGACTTCATAGAGTTTGAGTTTCTGACAGTTCTGGGTGTTATTTGTTTTGAGATTTGGTTGTAATTCTTTTTGTGGTTGAGTGAGGTGAAGTGTGTGTACTGATGCCTTCATCTTGATCAGAAGTCCTTTTCATATTTTCTTGAGGTTTTTTTTGCAGCCCTGTACATGAGTGATTTTTATAATATGTTTTTCCTTAATGGATGACAAGTTCTTTGGCAATTAAAAGAAATTCATTAGTTGAAACAGAAATATTAAATTTCTCTGTATTTATTTATTTTCTCCTAGATTTCACTGATTTTAAAGAAGTATATTAAAATCTCCTGCTATAACTGTACTTTATCGCTTCTTTTAGAATTTTTGTAGTCATATTGTACTGTAATGCTTAAAAACAACAATAACAAACAAATTCAACAACATAATCCCTTGCCTTATACTTCACATGCCAAATTCACACTCCCCAGAGGCGGAGTGTGAATTGAAAGCACTTCCCACAGTTGTGCTTTCAATTCTGCTTTGTTTAGTTGTTACAACCATATTTAAAAATTAAATGTAACTTTGACTTTTAAATTTTAGATATCTATTGACTGTTTACTTTGGAAAATGAGTTTTGGGAGAAATGGAAATAAACACATATTCAATCTGCCATACTTAAAGTCTTTAAGGAGGGGGAAAATGAGGAACAAAGACAAGTAGTGTGGTATGTGGACCTTGGTTCCTTCTCTGCAGGTCAAAACCTTAGTGAGTATTAGAAATAATAAGATATATTAAAAATATTTATTGAGTACCTATGTTCTAGTAAAATGCCTTCATGAGCTTGCATCCTATTGAAAGAGTCAGACAGTAAACAAATATATAAAATATATATCAATTTGTTAAAAAATGCTATGGGGAACACAAAGCAAGGAGGTGGATAGCATGAGGAGGTGGGGTTGGAGGTGGACTCGTGATTTTTAACTGTGGTCATTATAGAAGACTTGACTGAGATGGAAACATCTGTACAACACCTGAAACAGGTGAGGGAACTGACTAACAGTGTTTTAGGAGCAGAATGAAGGAAGGGCAGGGGTAGGAAATGAGGTCAGTTAGGTAATGGTAGGGTCCAGTGGTAGGAAAGGGTGAAAGTAGATTGTGTAGGATCTCATAAGCACTTTAACATTTACTCTGAGATGGAAACTTCTGGAGACTTTTGAATAGGAATGATCTGTTTGATTTTAGTTTAAAGATATAATTCCGGTTATTATATTGAGAATAAACTGAAGGGAGACAAGGGTGGAAATAGGAGACCGATTAGGTGATTAATGCCATAATCCTTGTGAGACCTAAGTACTAGTTGGACTAGAGTTACAGTGACAGAGACAGGAGAAGTGTGAATTCTGGATATATTTTGAAGGTAGTGCCAACAAGATTGCTGGATAAGCTTTGGCAATCTGAAAGGAAGAGACAGGAATTTTTGGCCTGAGAAACTGGAAGGAGAGAGTTGCTACTTCTTGCCTTGAGGAAGATTGTAGAAGGAGTTGGTTTTAAAAAAAAAGATTAGAATTTACTTCTGGACAGGTCATGTTTGAGATGCCTATTGGTTATCCAAGTGAAGCTGTGGACTAGACATTGGAAATGCAAATCTAGAGTTCATGGGAGAGGTTTAGACTGAAAGTGAAATTTGGGAATCATTAGTATGGATGATATTTAAAACTAGGAGAGTAGATGAGAACAATAAGGGGATGAATGAGTAATAAAAAGAAGACAGAAAGCTCTGGCCAGATAGCTCAGTTAGTTAGAGCAGGGGTACCCAACGCCCCATCATCAGCCTGTTAGGAACTGGCCTTCAGTGAAGGTTGCCTGAGCTCTACCCCCTGTCTCTGTCCCTCTCCCCTCATCCACAGCAGGAAGTGAGTGGTGGGTAAGAGCCTGAGTTCTACCTGCTCCTCCCACCGCTGTCCATGGAAAAATTATCTTCCATGAAACCAGTCCCTAGTGCAAAAAGGGTTGGGGACTCATGGGTTAGAGCCTTGTCCCCATACAACAAGGTTGTGGGTTTCATTTCAGTCAGGGCACATATAAGAATCAATAAGTAATGCATGGCTGGGTGGAGCAATGAGTTGATGTTTCTCTCTTTCTCTTCCTTCCTGTCTCTCTAAAAGCAATAAATTAAAGAGAGAGAGAGAGAGAAGACAAGAGAAGAGAATAGAAGAGAAGAGAAGAGAAGAGAAGAGAAGAGAAGAGAAGAGAAGAGACTTAAGGACTGAGCTCTATGTCACTTTATATTTAGAGGTCAGAGGAGGAGTCAGAGAAGAGTTGATAATGAAGTCAGAATAAAGCCAGAGTTTTCAGGAATCCACGTAAAGAAAGTATTTCAAGGAGAAAACTCAATCAACTTTGTTAAATACTGTTGATATGTTAAGTATGACGATGACTGAGAACTGACCACTAGATTGAGCAATATGGAGGTCATTAGTGACCTTGAAAAGAGTAGTGGAATAGTGGCAGGGGGAAGGAGGGGAACTATGGAGGAAGTTGAAATAGTGAGTGTACTAAATCTTACCAGGAGCTTTGCTGTAAAGGAAAGCAGAGAAGTGCAGTGTTAGGTGGGGTGTTAGATGGAAGGGGGATGGAAGAGGATGTGGTTCAAGGTAGGAGAAAAAAATTGCAGTATGTTTAAGTGTTATGGGATTGAATCATTAGTGAGAAAAAAGGGTGGTGCAGGAGATAGGGGAGAATTGCTGATAATAATGGGATCTGATGCTGGAGTGGAAGAGTTGTCTTTAGTAATGAGAACGAATTTCTTGCTCATAGTAACAGGAAGAAAGAACTGGGTAGAGATGGTGGGTGCTTTTCTAGCAGTTTCCATGTTCTCAGTGAATTGGATGACCTTTCTGCTGAAAGTGAGTATGAGGTAGGAAGTACTGGGGGTTTGGGAAGAGGAGAGAAAGTGTAAAGTCAGTCGCAGGAAGAGTGCTAGAGTAAATGATCTAGGGCAGCACTACTTGAGCACTACTTGAGCTCAATGACCTCAAATTTAAAGTAAGACCAATCTTCATAATTGTGAGTTTTTCTCCAGTCACACTGAGCTTTGCACATTCCAGGCTAGGGTAAAAAGACAGATTGAACCAGGGCGAGATGTTGCCAGACAATTTTGAGTTTGGAATTCAGTGTAATGGAGTTTAGCCTTCGCTTCCTTGGGTGTAGTCTGGGAAAACTTTAAGCTCCAGTGTTGCCAGAGTGCCAGATTGGAAATGGCTAAAGAAGGGTGGAGATCGTTGGGAAGAGAGCAGTCTTGACTCACGGAATGTAGCACATGCCTTTGGGGTCACAGAATTCAACTAGGAAAATCTGTCCCCTCAAAGGGAACACAAAAATGCTAAGGGAACCAATGGATCAGGAGAGCTAAGAGAGCATCTGGATTACAGATAAGCAGGATTTACAGCCAGAGGATACTTCAAGGATAATAAACTCTACCTGTGGGTGTTAGCAGAGTTTCCAAAAGAATCAGGTGGGATCAAGACCCTACAATAGTCAGGAGGTTCAGGTGTCCAGGGAGAGGATAAGCACAGACAATTGCAAATACACGAAGGTCAGCATGTGGGCCCCCCTCCTGCTCCTGTCCACTGCAAGTACAGAGAAGCATACACAGAAGGCCCAGGAGCCATCTTGGTAAGGGAAATGGGAAAGGAAGATACATTCTGAAAGATGGAGCATTTTTCCCAAAGACACTGGGGTGAGACAAAACACTGTTTCATACTGGAATTAATTGAGTTATATTTAATTGGTAAGTTGAAATCTTCCTCTACCTCTCTTCTATCCATTTGGCAGAGTAGGAGCTCACAAGTCGATGATGTTAGTTGTGGGAAGCAAAGGAAAGCCACACAATTTTTTTTCATTTGGTTTGTAATTTATAAATTTTGACTTGAGTATAGATATTTTGGATTATTTAGGGACTTAAAAATACATATATTTTTATTCTCCTGTGGTAATTAAAGTTGGCTATGTAAGAAAATGGAAGTATGAAGAGGTCTAGAGAAAAAGGGAATAGATCCAGACATCCTAGAGGAATACTAACCTCATACTAGATCAAGCCATAAAGATCTTGTGAATTCACCAGTGAACGAGCAGCAAAGATACTTGTCACCAGCTGGTGTTAGATCTTGACTTTTTCCCATCTTTATATCTTGATCAATATCAACATAAGAATGTCTGTTCCAAGAGTTCCACCTTACCATCAAAAACATTCCTTCCTTCCTTCCTTCCTTCCTTCCTTCCTTCCTTCCTTCCTTCCTTCCTTCCTTCCTTCCTTTCTTTCTTTCTTTCTTTCTTTCTTTCTTTCTTCTTTTTCTTCCTTCCTTTATCTATCTTTCTTTATCTATCTTCCTTCCTCCTTCCCTCCCTCCGTCTCAAAAAAATTGCATGGAGCTTTGAGCATCACATGCATTAGACAGATTTCTACTTTTGCCCTCACACCCTATGAACTCCCCTCCCGCCCCACTCATTAGCCCTTGGGCTGCATCTTAGATGTCACCAGCACCTGATTGGACCATGTCCTGTGGTTTGACAGTGCTGCAACTATCTGAAAATTTTGTCTTTTTTTCAATCCAAGCCATAGGCCACTGTAGCTCAGGAGAATCACCATACCCGAAGGGTGAAGGTAAAATGAGATCAAAGTGTATTTTCCAAGGACTTAGTTCAGTGTTCAAAGTTGTGTGTTCATCAGTGACCTGGTAAGCAGACAAGGGCAGTTAGGAAGCTGCCAGCTGGAATCCAATGCACGACCATCAGAGAGAATGGATCATCCAGGACCTCGATGGGCCACATTTCCGTCTTTACCAAGAGCCCAGCATGACAAAATGTTTCTCCTTAGAATTGGAACTGTTTCATGTTAGGTGGCATATGGATTTGGACAAATATATTATCCTGCTTTGCTCTCAAAATTTAATCCTGCCAGGTTGCTGTGTGGAGCAGTGATAATGTATTTAAAGTAGCAGGTGTATACAAGGTGCTCAAGAAATGCTCACTGTTAGTTAACAGAAACAATGAGAATAGCATTAGTCTAAGCCAGTAGTTTTCAAAGATTTTCTCAAAAGTCCACGGTTAAAAAAGGAAACTTAATTTAGACCAATAGTTTTCAAATATGGCTGTGCTTAGACTATTCTCTGAGGCTCATTAAAAAACATATTATGGTGTCAATCCCAGACATTCTGATTCACCAGCTTTTGGGTAGCGAGTGGGCATCTATGTAGTTTAACAAGTTCAACAGGTGATACTGATGCACAAACGATTCATTCTTAGTCCTGGCTATATATTAAAATATTAGAATAACTAGGGAGCTACAAAAATTACACATGACAGGGCCACACTCTGGATCAACTGAGTCAGAATCTCTGGGCAGAAAGACACTTATTGTTAAAATGCTCCCCAATGAGATTCTAATGTGCCAGTAAAAATTCTACAGTTTGGCTTCTGTTGTCATCACCTGAGGCGCTTGTAAAAAATCCCAATGTGCAGGCTGTATTGATGACATCCGGACCAGATGTCTTTGGTGGGTGGCCCAGGAATCAGCATTGTAGCAAACTCCTCAGGTTCTTATGCACAATCAGCTTTTAGAATCACAGTTCTAGACCAGTAATTCTCAAAGTTGGCTGCCTGCACGCTGGAGTCACCTGGAATAATTTAAAAGGAACAGATAGCCTGGTCTCATTCCCCAGATATTCTGATTGAATTGGAATGGGGTGTGGCCTGCTCATTAAAAATTCTTTACAGCTCTCTAGGGAGTCTAAATATCCAACAAACTTGAGAACCCATGGTCCCTGGACAAGGAGCATCAGCATCATCTTCTGGGAACTGGTTAGAAATGCAAGTTCTCAGACTTCACCCAGAGTTGCTCTAGGGGTGGAGCCCAGTAAAATGTACTTTAACAAGTGCTCTGGGTGATTCTGATGTGAGCTAAGGTTGTAGAAGCAGAGGCTAGACCTCGTTAATGAGCACGAATCAGTTAGCAGGGCTTAGTGGATCAGATTAGCTGGTTGACACTTTGATTCAGGGGGCTTGGCCCAGCCATTTCCCATTAAGACAATGGGAAAGGTGGCAGGGTGCAGCCTTGGGTGAGGGGTGCCCAGAAAGGCCAGACTCCGGGTATGTTTGGAAAATGAAGAGCTCTGAGATCAGCTCTACACACACTGGTTCTTTCTCAGTGGAAAAGACATGCTCTACCGAAAAACAGCCCTGACCACCCAAGGTAACCCAAGTGCTTTCAACAGCTGTTCCAGGCTTTGGTGAGAGCTAAATCATAGACAGCACTTGTGGTAGACTGTTAAAATCCAGTTTCCTGGGCTCTGCACCAACAGATTCTGGTTATATGGTGTGGGGTGGGCACTAGGAAACAATATTTTAAACAAGCAACCACAGTGATTCTGATGTAAAGTGGTGTATAAATCGAATTCCGAAAAAACCTTGCTTGGTTTTATAGGTTGTTGTCTCAAGGCTTTATGGGACCAACTTGTGAGACCTTCAGTCTTTAGCCCCGGTTCAGCTTCTGAAGGTCCGAGTATATGGGTAGCAAACCCAGGTCACTACGTGCAAAGTCACCAGCCGGGCTCTTTCTCCCAGTGTCTGGCTCCAAAGCAAGGCTTTTGATGTCAGTGAGAAGCTTCTTTTGTTCCAGGCCTCTTCAGCCCCATCATTGCATTGCAGTCTGGCTTTGAAATGTCACTCTGGTGGCCCCGCCCTTGCTTGGGAAACTTTGCTGTATGAAAAATCCAGTTTGCTTAACCTGACCCTCACTACTCCTGACTGGGGCAAGTCATAGGGGCCGGAAGCAACAGGTTGAAGAGGCTCCTTCTGAACAGAAATCCAAAACGCTGCACATATTTGGTCTCTAGGCAGCGCCAGACTTTTGGAAAACAAGGCTGTTTATGTAACAAAGCTTGGCAGTGTGAGCGGCTGTGTAAATGTCATTCTTTAAAAATAAAGACGGAACTTTCAGTTAACTCAAACAGGAGCAAATTAAAAAGTAGAGTGAAACATCTATTTCATGAACACAATTCATCCGCTGTCTTTGGTACTTCAAAATGATACCTTTTCTCCCAATGATCACTGGCACCCTCCCACTGGCTTTTAGCTAGGCGGTGACAAAACAACAGATCAATTCACTCACTTCAGTGAAGAAGAAAAACCCAGTCAGTTAGGATGGGCTGCTTGTGATTCACCCACCTGGAGAACTGAATCTTTTTTATGCAACTAAACATGTAAGTCGAGCCACTGAAACATGATTGAAGTGTTGAGTTTGTCACCCAAAATATATTGAGAAAGTTTTGTATTAAGCGTCTCAATTGTTTTTAAGAGGAAAAGATGATTATTTTTCCTTAGGAACTCATCAGGAGGATGCTTGAAATATCAATTTTCAACCAAGGCCCAGGCACGTATATCCCAAACCAAGTCAGTCAGGCCCTGGAGGGGCGACCCAGACCACAGCGCTTTATAAGCTCCTTAGCTGATGTGGTGTTGGAGGCACCTCTTTGGTTCTTTCACTTTCTGTTTGCAGTTTTTCCCCCCTGGAATTCAAATGCTAATTCCAGGGGCTGGATACAAGGACCAGTCTCCAGTACTCACACTTTGTGCCCCCAGATTCTCTTTCCCAGATTCTCTTTATCCTTTGTTTTTTCTCCAAACCTCATGCACACTGGTCCTTAGTGGCCCATCTCTGGTATTATATGCCCATCATCTTAGACCTGTCTGAAGTTCAATTGTGGCTATACCTTGACCCTGACCTTGGGGCCCCACCACACAACATTGACTGGTAGATATGAAAAATAGCTCATAGATTGTCTAGTATGGTGGTTTCCAAGTACCAGTCAAGGGACTAATTCTTATCCTGAATAAGAATAACTCAGGGAGCTTATTAAAATGAGTATTTCTGGGCTCAACCATAGAAAGCCCCATTCAGGAGGTCTGGGAAAGACCCAAAACGCTGTGTTTTAATAAGCTAAACTTTTAGGGGAAACTGATCTAGTCCAATACCTCCAACACAAAGAGGTAACATAATTGCAGAGGGGGTATGACTTGTTCAAGTTCACTTGGCTAGTCAGAAGAAGAAACAAGGTTAGAGTCTAGTATCCTGTGAAATATATGAAAATTTATTTCTCCTATGAAAATATGTCATGCCATGGGCAAATATAATTTTTATATTTCAAAAATATTTTTAACAATCCCATCAACTTTCTTTTCAACTTGACCAACATTAGGGAAAGAACAAAGCACTGTGGAAAGTCAGGTCTTAATTCTAGCCCCTGCTTAGCCGTCCATTAGCTGTGTGGTTAGGGTAACTATAGTTTCATCTCTCTGAGCCCCAAGTTCTACATCTTTTACTTGTCTCATAGGGTTTTATGAGGATTAAGTAATTATATATATACATATAAAATGTATATATTATATATATATCATATAAAATGTATATATTATATATCATATAAATATATACTATATAATTTATATGATAAGGAATAAATGATTAATAAATCATATAGTATATATTATATGAATTTTAATATATAATAATTTAATCCTCACATATTTATCATGTAAATATATAAATATATACATATTTATATATATAAAGGGCTGGATATAAAACTATATATCCTAGTAACTGAGTAAAAACTCAAAACTGGTTGCTACTATTTCTATTATTATAATTACTGTTTATGTTCCTCAGCACTTGTCTGGCTTTGCGTATGGGAGACAGAGAGCCAGAATGATGCCCTAGAGGGATCCACTGTGATCTTTTAGCTTGATGATGCTGGAAGCCCTCATCCAATTTAGCACATCCGGGGGAAAAAAGAAATGACCAGCAGGCACCCGAACTTTTTACTGGATATGTTTTCTGGTTATAAATTAAGTACACATCATCATAGAGAACACTAGAAATGTTTAGAATCGTTGGAAAATATTGCCTTCACTCTTTTAACTTGTATGATCATATACATACAATTTTATATCTTTATTTTCAAATTAAATATTATAAGTACTTTTCTCTGTCATTCAATTTTTTGACTTTAATAGCTGCATAATTCCAATCATAGGACTGCATTCAATTAACCATTTTTTGGTTTTTAGGTATCACATTGTTTTGATTGTTGTTACAATAATTAATATGATGAATTGGAAGTCTTTGTAGATAAATCTTTTTCTAAGTTTCTGGTTATTTCTTCAGCATGGAAACTTTTGGGTTAAAGGGTATGCATTTTAAAGATTTTGGCTAGGCATTTCCAAATTACTTATTGGAAAAGTGTATAAATTTTTTTGTGCACTACAAGCCAATGATGCTACCAAATTTGAATAATTTAAAATAATTAAATTATTAATTTTTCATAGGTAAAAACAGAATTTAATTTTACTGCATTTAAAAGATTTACTGGTGATGTTGGATCTTTATATATTTATTAGTCATTTGTATTTTTCCTCTGAGAATGATCTATTAACTTGGTCTACTTTTTCTTGGAATTTAATATTTTTCCTTATCAGTTTGCACAAGTATTCATATGTAATTGACAGATAATATTCTACACATCTCTTCATATATCCTTTTAACCTGTATATAGTGCAATTAGTATGTTACATGATATACCACCATAAAGGCTTATCCACCAAAGGAAATAACATACAAGTTGTATAGGACTTGAGACATTAATTCTAAGCAGCAAAGCTTTGTTTTTCACAAGTGGTGGCTGGGTGTTATGGCAAGTTTTGGAGTTAGATGGACCTAGGTCCAAATCATGGTTTTACTACTTATAGGTTTTTGTGGTCATGGTTTTGCTATTTAATCTTTTTGAATCTCTTTTTCCCCTTCCAGAAAATGGAAATTATTATATCTAGTTTGCAGGCTTTGTGGGAGGATTTTCTGAGATGGTGCTTGTATAAATACCCTAAAACACACATCGGGGTAAGACACCAGAAGTAGTAGCAATAATACCAGGATATTGAGGGTCCTGGCCCAAGACTGACACCCCAAATATTGGTGGCCTGTCATGGCATGGTGGCTTTGGCCCTCTGAAGCAATTTCAGTGCCAGTTGCACGAGCACCAGGGGTTTAGTGGACAGCCTTGGCCACAGAGATCTCTGAAAGAATTCAGAGCCCAAGAGGAAGGGCATGGATGATCCACAGGGATAGAGAGGTCTTATTTTAATCCACATGATATACTATTTGGAGACTCCTAAAAGCAGGGAGAGGATTTTTGCAGTGCACTAGAGCCAGAGAAGTATAATTTTCTACCACTCTTGTGAGTTCACTTTAACATCGTGCTACGTGGCCCACAGATAACAAACAGGTGGAGAAATGCAGGCCCACCAAGGTGCAATTACTTGCTCCAATTTGCATAGCCCATTACTTTCAGATGCAAGTCTCCTGACTCACTAATCACTGCTTTTTTTTTCCCTACATCTCCTTGTTGCCAAGGAAATTTCTCAAGTCAAAAAATTTTCATGTCAGATGATCATAGTATAGTATTAACTACTTGAATTTCTTATAACTATATACAAACACCAAGAACAGGATGAGGGAAGGACCACTCAGCCCACTCACCTTGTCTACTTAAATGTGGTTCAGTGGGGGAAGGGAACTTAGGGTTCTTCAGCAAAGGTCAGGAGACCCAGGGAAGGCACTCTTGGATCCCCCTAGGGCACGTCTAAATGGATCCTAATATTTCAGGTTTAAACCAATCCCCTAAACAATATTGCAAATGTGCCCATTTAGTTCTGGACTATGTAAGGTCTCACAGGGGAGATGCCAGACTAAGCTGGGTCAGCACCATCCCCAGGGCTGGTGAGGTGGAGACAGACCCAGAAATTATCACATTCTGCCTTTGTTTTCCACACCTGAAGCCTTTGTCTACACAGGAAGCACTTGGAGTTGAGGTGACACTTCAGATGATTTGAGCAACAACCCTTTGCTGAAATGCGTTGCCAGATATTTTTATTTGCTAAATCTAGCAACCCTATTACCACTTGATGATTTGCTTTAACTGAATTATTTGGCTTAACTATCTACTATTCATTAATCAGATTCATAGGTTAATTGGCATGTGGCTTCATTTCACTCTATGGTGTAGACTTTGATTGTCATTGGAGGTATTTTTTATACTTCTAATTTGTTTTAATTATGGCAATGTGACACTTGGTAAAAAATAGGTGGAAAGGGGTTTCTCTTCTGTGAGCTGTTCTCATTTTAGTTGTGGTTTAAAGGAGTGGGCATGACTGCCCATGGCTGGCCATGTTTTTGAAGGTCGGAAGTAGAATAGAGACATGGACACCCCCCTTCCTCATGCAAATTGCCATTTACAGTGCCTTTGTGCACAAGAGTGAAGGCTGACCCTCAAGAAAGTAGTGGTGTGGATGAGGGAGTGAGAGAGTCAAAGGAGTGGGTGGGCAAGGCAGTGTGGGGACAGTGGCTACATCAGGCCCATTGCTCATTGGGCCAGCTTGGGCTGTTTGGTGTTCACCTAGGTAACCCGTTGCCAGGGGGAAGACAATAACTTCCCGTTGACAATACTAGAGCAAAGTCCCTGGCATTGCAAATGGGGCCAGAAAAGTCCACCCTTGAGTACGCCTGCTGCTTAATGAGCCTGCATTTGCACTGTAATCATTTCTGAAAGGATGCAGGGCATAGGGCACTCACCAACTTCCCTTCTTCTTCAGTCATTGGCTCCTTGACAACCACTTTTTCTGCTCATCCATCTACCCTGGAACTGCCTCTTTTACAGTTGCTTGTTTTAAGCTGGTTCTATACCTTCTTTTTAATTTGTAGAGAGACTGAATATTGTATCTAGAAAAATCATCGAAAAACAGAAGATTTATTTATTTAAAATTTTATTTTTCAATGAGTTTAACTCAATATTATTTTATATTAGTTTCAGGTATATAACATAGTGATTAGACAGTCATGTACTTTACAAAGTGACCCCCCCCCAGGATTTTCAGTACCCATCTGGCAACCTACATAGTTATTATTGGGTTGGCCAAAAAGTCAGTTTAATTTTTTCTGTTAAATAAAAGACACATTTTTCATTTTTTACCAATAACTTTATTGATTTGGATATTTTGAGTATACCGGCTATTTCCCACATGATATAATGTTGATTTTTCTCAATTAAGGTCTCGATTTGATCACTATCAACTTCAACTGGTCTACTTGACTATGCAGCATCACCTAGCAAGAAATCTCCAGCATGAAACTTCTCAAACCACTTTTGACTCCTTTGATCAGTCACAGCACCTTCTCTATACACTACACAATTATTTTTTTTGGCAGTTCAGCTGCATTTTTACCTTTCTTGAAATAATAATGCATAATATGCCAAAAATGTTGCATATTTCTTTCATCTTTAATATTAAAATAGCTACCCAAAAATTTACCAATTTTCATGTTTTTCTTTAAATGCACACTGATATGAGAGTCACAATATAATCAAACAAAATTGTTTTGAGTGAAGTTCAAGACAAGTAAGTGCTACTAGAGCCATCTCATTGAAAAAACCAAATGAACTATTTGGCCAATCCAATACAATACTATTGACTACATTCCCTATTTTACATCTCCATGACTGTTTTGTAACTACCAATTTGTACTTCTTAATCCCTTCACCCTTTTCACCCAGTTTCTCAAACACCCCCTCCTCTGGCAACCATCAGTCTATTCTCTGTATCTATGAATCTGTTTTAATTTTGTTTGTTCATTTATATTGTTCTTTAGATTACACATATAAGTGAAATCATATGGCATTTATCTTTCCCTGAGTGACTTATTCTATAATACACTCTAGGTCCATCCATACTGTCACAAATGTTAAGGTTTAATTCTTTTTTTTGGCCAAGTAATATTCCATTGTTTATATGTACCACCACTTTTTTTTTAACCTGCTTGTCTATTAATGGGCATTTAAGTTGCTTTCATATCTTGGCTATTGTAAATAATGCTGCAGTGAATGTAGGGTTGCATATGTTCTTTCCAATTAGTGATTTCTTTTTAATCTTCACATGAGGACATGCTTATTGACCTTTAGAGAGAGGGGAATAGATGGAGAGAGAGGAGGACAGAGATGTTGATCAGTTGCCTTTTGTACATATCCTGACCAGGGACTGAACCTGCAACCTGGGCATGTGGCCTGATTGGGAATCAAACCTGCAACCTTTTGGTGTACAGGACAACTCCCCAATCAACTGAGCCAACACCTTCCAGGGTTTGAATTAGTGTTTTGGTTTCTTCAAATATATACCCATAAGGCAGTTCCATTTTTAATTTTTTGAAGACCCTCCATGCTGTTTCCCATAGCGGCTGCACCAACCTGCATTCCCACCAACAGTGCACAAGGGTTCCTTTTCTTCACATCCTCACCAGCACTTGTTTGTTGATTTATTGATGATGGCAGTATTTTATTATAGTTTTAACTTTCATTTCCCTGACAATTAGTGACATTGAACATCTTTCCATATGTCTATTGGCCATCTGTATGTCTCTTGGGAGAAGTGTGTATTCTAGTGCTTTGCCCACTTTTTAATTGGATTGTTGGGAGGTTTTTTGATACTGAGTTGTATGAGTTCTTTATAAATTTTGGATACTAATCCCTGATCAGGTGTATCATTGGTACAAATATCTTCTTTCATTCAGTAGGTTGTCTTGGCTTATTTTGCAGTGCAAAACTTTGTAGTATGATGTAGTTCCATTTGTTTATTTTTCATTGTTTCCCTTGCCTGAGGAGATATATCAGAAAAAATATTGCTGAAAGAAATGTCAGAGACTTTACTGCCTATGTTTTCTTCTAGTAGTTTTATGGTGAGAAACAGAAGATTTAGAGCCTGCTGGGGACTGAATAAGTCTTTCATTGTCCCCTTGACTTAATTTCTTCACCTATAAAAGAATTCATTCCCATTTCCCAAATTTGACTGAACTTATATATGAGATCACACTGCCAAGTCTCACTTGTTGTAACTGTCTTGAGATTCAAATTTACCCCCACCCCCTGAACTATTAGATTAGCATATAGCCTTCCTCATAAAGAGGTCACTTCAGTTTCTAAGTGCTAACAGGAAATCTAGTCCTTTCCTTACCTTGCAAGGATCAGCAAAGCAGACATGGCAACAGGATTCCAGGTATGATTTGAGGAATCTGAAAAGTTTCCACATCAAAATGGTTTTCCCTGGTGTTGCCTTAAATTTCTCCCCTTGGTAAAGCATTTTCCAGGGATTAGATTGTGGACATTTTGTGTGTGTGTGTGTATGTGTGGGGGGAGCTTATTCAGTTTACCACAGAGGCTTCCTAGAAGCATGTGGGCTGGCCTTAACTGTCAGCAGCAGTGTAGGAGGTGTGGTGGGGGACCACATTCTAGTGAGGAGGTAGATGTGTGCTGTGCAGTCTGCCCCCAACTAGACAGTAGGCTTTGTAGAATCTTCTATTTCCTGTGCATGATTCCACAGACATGTGTCTAGGGCCCACTGTGAGAGAGGGCCCTCCTCATTGCACCTGTTTGCGTGTTCTGTATTCTCCAAGTGCCCACTAAGTGTTTGTGACCAGTGAGCAATGTCCCGAAGCCTGGAAGAATGGCAGAAATGGAGACCATTAGCAGTGAATGCTCAAAGGTCATTTAAAAATTCACTCATCATCTACATTTACTGAGCACCTCCAAGTGCTCAACTCAAGGTGCTATTTCAAGCTTAATGGACACAGATAACTGGCACCTAGCCATTGCACAAAGGGCATCTTTTTCTTTTTCTTTTTTTATTTCTCAAGCTTTAAATGGCAAATAGGATTACCTTTATAGCCAAAAATTTTTTTTAAATGGTATTTATTAAAAAAAAATAAAGGAACTCGTAGTGCCATTTCTAGGTCAAAGTGACTATAAAGTATGCTCTGTGTGGTTCCAGTGCAGCGAGGGCTAGAGACGGTGGAAGAGGCGTTCTTTGTTCTGAAGGTGATTTCCAGGAAAGGGATGGATATCAGAATATGGAGAGTAACCAGAAGGCTAAGTGGGGACTGACCTTGAGGGACGTGGGCTTAGTAAAAATTCCCAGTAGTCTCTGAAAGTCCATTGCATATGCAGGTTTAAAGATAAACTGTATGTTGCTCCTTAAACCTTTCTGTTTTCCATGTTTGCCAATGTTATGCCCTAGCACAGAAGTCCCCAACCTCTAGGCTACAGACCAGTGCTGGTCTCGGCCTGTTGGGAACTAGGCCTCACAGCAGAAGGTGAGCATGAATGCAATGCGGTCGAATCATCCCCAAACCATCCCCCCACCCACCCCCAGTCCACGGAAAAATTGTCTTCCATGAAACTGGCCCTTGATACCAAAAAGTTGGGGACCATTGCCCTAGTACATTTTTCAGAGTTCTAGTCACCACATTAGGGGATCCTCTCCTTTCTAAAGTGGTTTCAGGGGGAAACTTGTCACTCATCAATAACACACAAATAGCCTCATGATAGGTCCTACGCTGGCCTCAAAAGTAAAATGTAAAGGAGAAAAGATGTGACTAGTTTTGCAGTTTGGAAAACCCAGATTTATTCATTTAAAAGTTTAGAGTGCGCTGAACAATATGGGCTTTGCGGTCACACCAGTTGCATTCATATCTCAGCTTAAGGATTTACTGACTGGAAGGCCTAGGCAATTTACTTATTTTTTAGTGATTCTGTGGTCTCCTCTGTAAAGTGGGGACAAAAAAATAGTATCAGGATTAATAGTATCTACAGCGTAAAGTATTTAACATATTACTCAGCACAAAGTAAATTCTCAGTAGATGTTAACTGCCATTCACTCCAAAAAGATGCTATTTAAGGTTGTATGGGTATATCTTTTGATCTTAAAAGCAAGGTGGGAGAAAATGATGACCAAAGTTAATCCTTTTTTTAGAAACTTGAAACAAATCATCCAAAGCCAAAACAAATCAAGTGACTTACAGAAAACGGGGCAAAACAAATCAAGTGATTTACAGAAAATGGTGCTTACTAAGTCATTGGCAGGCTTCCTGCTCCCTTGCATTTTTATGAGCAATTTATTTGAATTCTGGAATATGTGTTCAGATTGACCTTAGTCTCTTTATGAAAAGATATTTTAGAATCCGAATGAGCTGCCAAATTTATGTGTGAAATGAGGGGAGTTTAAAACTATCAAGGAAGAATATTAATCATAATAATAATTACCATAATACAACTGTATTGTCCCTTTTATTTAATGAAGAGCTTTTTCACCTATTTTGGTTCATGCGGTTCTCAGAATAATCTTGTGAGGTATCTATGGGGGGTCTTAGAAGTGACTTAAATAATAAACACACCGCGTTTGATGTAGCCAAATAAGCACTGTTTTTCACAGTGGTCACTTTGGGGAGCTGTGTATGGCTTTGAAAGTGTGGCTGCTGTACAGGCACTTTTAGGAGGTTTTTTCCAGTTATCACTCACACACACACACACACACACACACACGCACATACACACTCTCTCTCTCTCTCCTCATTCTCTTTTAAATTCCTTCTCATTGTTTATACAAAACGCCCAGTTATTTACTAGCCTTGGTTCCAAATGACTTTTTGTTGTTTTCAAAATTCAAATCTGCCCTTTTCAGATGTGACTTCAGATTAATGAGAGTATTCAGATAAAACCCACAGGCTCTAATTATACATCCAAAATATTTCAAGCCAGACTTGCCTTATTGGAATGTAGAGGAACATATGTGTCACTTCCTCAGGGGACCATTTTGAAGGGCATCCTTTATTTGGGTGTGAAAGGTCTGGTATGTTTGTTTAAACACAAGGGTCATATTACTTTATGGTTGTGGTTTTAGGAAGTCAATAAATAACTAACTTTCTTCCTTGCCAGAGCTCAGTACCATTTGAAAAATGAGACAGGGAAGCAGATGGAGATTAAACTGTGAGCTTTGTCACTGATAAGCTGATGGAAGAACCCGCTCCAGAGGTATGGCCATAAGGGCTGTCAACAACCCAGCCCAAAGTGAGAGAGCTTTACCTCCCAGTCCCAGTCCTCACCCCCACCCCCATGCAGAGCCTGTTTCACTAGGCATAGAGGGGCAGGGCAGAGTGTCTGAGCTCTGCAGACAAGCAGATGAGAATGGGCAAAGGGTGGAGAGGGCAGAGAAGGCTTAGTGGTGGCAGTGGGGAGGAAAGAGAGAGAGAAGAAGGAAGAGGAAGAGGAGGGGGAGAGGGAGGAGTTGAAAAAGAAGGAGGAGAAAAATGAGGAGGAGAGGTTAAGGTAGACGTTCACTTTCTTCTCCTAAATTTACTAATCTGTTAAAACAAACACTCCTCTTCTTTTCAAGGGAAACATGAATAAGAGGTGTGTGTGTAGGGGGGTGAATCAAAAGTGTTACACAGGAAAACATGCAGTAAGTAGAAAGGGGATTCCTATCTGGCATTTTCCAGGTGTTTATCTGGTTTATCTGTTTAATTTAGTGGGACCAACATTTCCAAGAGTTAGATATGATTACTTCTATATAGGTAATTTATAAAGAGCACCTAATAGGTAGTGGTAGATGGGATTTGAATTTGGGTCTGAATACAAAGTCCATGTTTGCTCCAATCCACCAAGAAGAACTTTGGATTGTGCACAATACAGCACTGTGTAAGGGAGTGTGTGATAAGGGCCTGAAGAAAGAATAGATTGTTCCGTCTGGGAAATCAGGAAAGTATCTTGAAGGGGATGCAGCGTGTGAAGTGTGCGTTGGCAAGGATTTAAATACTCAGAAACAAAGTACTCCCTGGGAACAGGGAACAGCATACGCAAAGGTAAGGTGTTGGGAAGTTAACAGGCATAGTTTAGGGAATCACACATAGTGCACACGGAAGTCACATCAGGTTGGGATGGTGCATTGCGGTAAGCACAGTTTCCAGTGTAGAAAGAACAGGTGTGAGCAAACAGTCAGATATGAAGGGTTGGGGACAGACAAAGTCAAACCTAATGTCAAAATTTTTAAGCCCGGATGATAATGAACAAATGATAGTGGCATTAAAAATACAGGAAAGTTAGGAAGAGAGATTGGTTTTACAGCTACTTGTCTCTGAACATGTTTAGTTAGACGTACTGTTCAGTAGAGACAAATACTTGTTTTCATTATTCATTCATTTGAGCAATAGCTTTTTATTCCCCTTTTTTATTGAATTTATTGGGGTGACACTGGTTAACAAAATTATGCAGATTTCAGGTGCATAATTCCATAACACATCATCTGTACACAGTGTTGTGTGCTCACCACCCCCAGTCAAGTCTCCGTTCATCACCATTTATCCCCCTGTGCCCTCCTCTACCTTCTCCCCTTCTTCCCCTCCCCCCACCCCAGCAATCACCACACTGTCCTCTGTGTCCATGAGCAAGAGCTTTTATTGAGTCATATGATGTGCTAGGTGCTGGGGATTTAATAGTGGTCAAATGCAAGCCTGCTTTTGAGGAGCTTACAGCCAAGTAGATGGGGGGACAAATTGAAATCCAATTATGATATGAAATTTCTTCTTAAAATTCATGTTTATTCTGTTACAGTTGTTCCAATTTTCCCCCTTTGCCCTCCTCCATCCAGCCCACCCCCACTCCCGCAGTCCATCCCCACACTACTGCCCATGTCCATGGGTCATTCATACATGTTCTTTGACTAGTCCCTTTCCCTTCTTTCCATGATTTCCTCCCTCCCCTCTTTCCTCTGGCAGCTTTCCTCTGTTTCCATGTCGCTGATTCTGTTTTGCTTGTTAGTTTATTTTGTTCATTAGATTGTTTGAATAAGTGAGATCATATGGTGTTTGTCTTTCACTGACTGGCTTATTTCATTTAGCATAATAATCTCCAGTTACATCCATGCTGATGCAAAGGGTACGAATTTCTTCTTTTCTGTTGCAAACTATTCCATTGTGTAAATGTACCACAGTTTTTTAATCCATTCATCTACTGATGTGCACTTAGGCTGTTTCTAGCACTTGACTATTATAAATAGCACTGCTATGAACATAGGGGTACATGAGTTCTTTTGAATTGGTGTTTTCGGTTTCTTAGGGTACATTCCCAGTGTGGAACCACTGGGTCAAAATGCAGTTCTATTTTTAGCTTTTTGAGGAAATTCTGTACTGTATTCTACAGTGAACATGCCAGTCTGCATTCTCACCAACAATACACTAGGGTTCCCTTTATTCCACATCCTCACTAACACTTGTTGTTATTGATTTATTAATGATGGCCATTTTGACAGGTGTGAGAAGATATCTCATTGTGGTTTTCATTTGCATCTCTCAGATGGCTAGTGATGTTGAGCATTTTTTCATGTGAGGCTATCTATATGTCCTCTTTGGAGAAGTGTTTATTCAGGTCCTTTGCCCATTTTTTAATTGGATTGTTTGTCTTCCTGGTGTTGAGTTGTATTAGTTCTTTATACATTTTGGAGATGAAAACCTTGTCCGATGTATCATTAGCAAATGTGTTCTCTCATAGAGTAGGTTCCCTTTTCATTTTGATGATGGTTTCTTTAGCTGTTCAGAAGCTTTTTAAATTTGATATAGCCCCAATTGTTTATTCTTTCCTTTATTTCCCTTGCCTAGAAGATATATTGGCAAAAATATTGCTACATGGGATATCTAAAACTTTACTGCCTATGTTTTCTGCTAGGATTTTTATGGTATCATGACTTATCTTTAAGTCTTTTATCCATTTTGAGTTTTTTTTTTTTTTTTTGCATATACCAGTCCAGTTCTCCCAACACCATTTATTGAAGAGGCTATTTTTACTTCATTGTATGCTTGTGTCCCCTTTATCAAATATTGATCGACCATAGAGATGTGGATTTATTTCTGAACTTTCTGTTCATTTCCATTGATCTATGTGTCTGTTCTTGTGCCAGTACCAGACTGTTTTGATTACGTGGCCTTATAGTATAGTTTGATATCAGGTATTGTGATCCCTCTAACTATGTTCTTCTTTCTCAAGACTGCTGTGGCTATTTGGGACTTTTTTTTGTTCCATATAAATTTTTGAAGTATTTGTTCTAGATCTGTGAAATAGGCCATTGGTATTTTGATAGAAATGTGTGAATCTATAGATTGCTTTGGGTACTATGGATGTCTTAGTGATGTTAATTCTTCCAATCTGTGAACAGAGTATATGCTTCCATTTATTTTTATCTTCCTCAGTTTCTTTTTTAGTGTCCTATAGTTTTCCATGTACAGGTCTTTTAATTCCTTGGTTAAATTTATTCCTAGGTATTTTATTTTATTTTATTATTTTATTTTTTGCTGTAGTAAATGGGATTGTTTTCTTAGTTTCTCTTTCTGATAGTTCATTGTTGGTATACAAAAATGCCATCGATTTCTGAATGTTGTCTTTGTATTCTGCTACTTTGCCAAATTCACTTATTAGGCCAAGTAGTTTTTTGTGGAGCCCACGGAGTTTTCTATGTATACTATCATGTCATCTTCAAACGATAACAGTTTTATTTCCTACTTCCTAGTTTGGATTCCTTTTATTGCTTCCTCTTGTCCAATCACTATGTCTAGGACTTCTAGTACTATGTTGAACTATAGTGGTGAAAGCGGACACCCTTGTCTTGATCCTGGTCTTAAGGGAAACACTTTTAGTTTTTGCATATTATGATATTGGTTGTGGGTTTTTTTGTATATGACCTTTATTATGTTGAGATATGTTCCCACCACTTTCATTTTGCTGAGTGTTTTTTTTTATCACAAATAGGTGCTAGATTTTATCAAATGATTTTTCTGCATCTATTGATATGATCATGTGATTTTTATCTATTGATTTGTTTATGTGATGTATCACACTTATTGATTTGTGAGTATGGTACCATCCTTGCAACCCTCGAATAAATCCCACTTGATCATGGTGCATGATCTTTAGATGTATTGTTGGATCCAGTTTGCCAATATTTTGAGGACTTCAGCATCTATGTTCATCAGAGATATTGACCTGTAATTTTCTCTTTGTGGTGTCTTTACCTGGTTTTGGGGTTAGGACAGTAATGGCTTCATAAAAAAAGAGTTTGGGAGTCTTCCTTCTCGAATTTTTTTGATTAGTTTGAGGAGGATAGGTGTTAATTCTTCTTTGAATGTTTGGTAAAATTCACCTGTGAAGCCACATAGTCCAGGGCTTTTGTGTGTTGGTAGTTTTTTGATTATTGCTTAAATTTTGCTTGTTGTTATCAGCCGATCCAGATTTTCTGCTTCTTTCTGTTTCAGCTTTGGAAGATTGTATGTTTCTACAAGTTTATCCATTTCACCCAGGTTGTCCAATTTCTTAGCATATAGTTGTTCATAATAATTTCTTACAGTCCTTTGTATTTCTGTGGTGTCAGTTGTAATTTCTCCTCTTTCATTTCTAATTTTATTTATTTGGGTCCTCTGTCTCTTTTTCTTGATGAGGCTGGTTAATGGTTTCTCAATTTTGTTTATCTTTTCAAAGAACCAGCTCCTGGAGTGTCTACAAGAGACCCATCTCAAAAAAGAAGATAAACACAGGCTGAAAGTGAAAGGATGGAAAAAATATTCCATGCAAATGGACATAAAAAAAACTGGGGTAGCAATACTTATATCAGACAAAATAGATTTCAAAGTAAAGGCCATAACAAGAGAAAAAGAAGATCACTACTTAATACTTATGGGTGGAGTCCAACAAGAGGATATAGCTCTTACAAACCTATATGCACCCATTATAGGTGCACCTAAAAAGAAAATATTGGAGGACTTTAAGAAAGAGATAGACAGCAACGCTGTCATTGTAGGGGATTTTAACAGCCTGCTGTCAACAATGGATAGATCTTCCAAACAAAAAGTCAACAAAAATATTGCAGAATTGAACAACACTCTAGAACATTTCACCCAAGAGAAGCAAAATACATATTCTTCTCAAATACACATGGATCATTCCCAAAGATAGACCACATGGTAGGACACAAAACAAGCCTTAACAAATTCAAGAAAATGAAATCTTATCAAGCATCTTTTTAGACCACAATGACTTGAAACTAGAAACTGACCTCAAGGAAAAAAAAAAAAACATTCAAATACATGGAGGCTGAATAGCATGTTATTAAATAATGAATAAGTTAACAATGAGATCAAGGAAGAAATCAAAAAGTTTCTATAAACAAATGAAAATGAACACAACAACAACTTGAAACCTATGGGACACAATGAAGGCAGTGCTGAGAGAGAAGTTCATAGCAATACAGGTCTACCTAAAGAAGATAGAAAAATCAAATAAACAACCTAATCCTACACCTAAAAGAACTAGAGGAACAACAATAAATGAAGCCCAGAGCAAGTAGAAGGAAGGTAGTAGTCAAGATCAGGGAAGAATTAAATGACATATACACTGAAAAATGATATGAAATTTATACTGTGGTAATCGCAACAAAGGAGACATACAGTGTGCTTTGAAGGTGTGTAAAAAAATAAGGGGTCTGAATGGGTTATGGAAGTCAGGAACCATCTGACAAGGTGACACCTGAGCTGAGATCTGAAGGATAAGAAAGAGTTGATGAGGCCAAGAATAGGAAGAGCATTGCATTCTTTGCACATTTGCTAAGAGGACAACATTCACATGATGGAGTATGACATAGCAATAAAAATGAATGTATCTCTGCTACTCACAACTACATGAATGACTTTTGGTAACATAATAATGGGTGGAAAAAGGCAAGTTCTAGAGTCTATATGCAGCATGATACTTTTTTTTATTATGCTGTATATAGACTGAAACTTAAAAGAAAACTAACCAATACATTGCTTAGATATACAAGTATATGTGATAAAGCAAAAAGGGCAGTGAAAAATAAATTTTAAATTAGACAAAGTGGAAATTCAGAGGAGTGATGGGGGAAGGATAGGGAGCTTCACAAAGGGACATGTAAATTATTGGTAATGTTTGAGATAACTGAGGTGGACTGGGAGTTCTAAAAAAATATTTTATCATTTAAAATACATGAATAAAGAGGGCTATGCATAAGCCAATTTTAATGGTGTGATAAACTAAGGATTATGATTAATCCAATTCTGGGCATCTGAGGGTTTTTTTATAAAGGGATTATGCTGAGTATTGGACTTAAAGAATATCAGGATGACTGGAGAAGAGCAGAGAAGGAAAGACAAGAAATGAGGGTATAGAGATGGCTGAGCTCTGAACCATGCAGAGCCTTGCATGCATTTTAAGACAATTTTCTCTTTATCCCTAGAGCTGTGGGAACCATTGAAGGGTTTTTAAGCAGGAGACAGTCTTCAGAATTTGCATTTAGAAAAAAAACACTTTTCTTCCCTTGTAGTGAGATGTGAAGAGAGGATGGAATGAACGTGGATGAACCATTTAGAAAGCTTTGTCTAGATGTAAGTGAGTGGAAGCTTAGAGTAGGGTAGAGGTTGCAGTGGTAGTGGTGATGGTGATGATGGTGATGGTGGAGGTTGTTAGTGATGGTGATGATGGCTGTGATGGTGGTGTTAGTGTTGATGATGGTAATGGTAGTAGTAGTTCTGGTGGTGTTGGTGGTGCTGGTGATGATGGTGACTTTAATGTTGGAAATAGAGCTAAATGGACAGATTTGAGAATGTTTAGGAAATCAAATCTATAAAATTTAGAAATAGATTTGATATATGTTGATGGAGAGGGAGGCATCAAGGATAATTACCAGATTTTTTTTCTTATCAATAAAGTGGGGATGGGGCAGGAAGGAGAAATCCAATAATTCAGTTTGGGACATTCTGAGTTTGAGATGCCTTTCCAGGTTTCACCTTTTTTTCTCAACTCCTTTTTAGAGATGGTGATCTCACTTTTCTCTTTGTTGTTGTAACGAGAGCTCACGAAGTCGAATTCTTTCTGGGGCCAGGCAGGTCACTGGAGTGAATGAAGCAGACTGGGTCAGGGAGACATTCAGAATGGAGGGGACTTTGGTGGCCTGTAGAGAACATGACCCATAAAAGGTGAGCGGTGGCTGCAACTCAGCTTAGCCACTGGGAGGCCAAGGGTTGTGGTCTCTTGATGGTTCAAGAGGAGCAAAAAAACCATAATTATGTTTATTTTTTAAGCACCTAATTTAACACTTAAAAAAAAAACTTACTGTAAGGCACAGTCTTGTGGGCCAAATGAAATTGATCTATGATCCATGGGTAGCTAGATGAAAATTTTGTCCCTAAATCATTCATTACTATTAATTTACTCATATTATTGTTCTAGTGCATTTTCAATGCAATTATTGAGATAGAAATTTCCTGATAGCATAGCACTAGTAAGAGGTACTTGTGCTTGAATTTTACCAAAATGTACTATATACTCAGTTTTAGAACATTATTTTTTGAATTTATAAAATTTTCATTTTGAAAATTTAATATTTTCAGAAAAGTTGCATAAAAATAATAACAAATTCCTATATACCTTCACCCAGATTCACCATTTGTAAGCATTTCTCCACATTTGAATTCTTTTACCCCATCTCAGCTTCTGTCCCTCACATCTGAGCCATTCCAGAGGAAGCTGCAGATTTCATGATCTCTAATACTGCAGCATGTGTTCCCGAAGTACAATGACAGCCTCTTAAATGACCACAGTGCAGTGATCAAATGCAGGACTGATACAAAACCATTAGCTAATATACACTTAATATGCAATTTTGCAATTTTTTTCTGACCCAGAATCCAGGCTGGATCACCCATTGCATTTGGTTGTCATGTATATTTAGTCCCCTTTCATCTGGAACAGTTTCTCATTGTCTCTCATGACAGTGACATTTTCAAAGAGTGCAGGTCAGCTGTTTTATAGAATGTCCCTCAATTCGAGTTTGCTTGATTGTTTTCTCATGATTAGATTCAGGTTATACATTTACGGGAAGGGCAGGAATACTATGTAAGTATTGCTGTATATCACAACAGGAGGCACACGATGTCACTTTGATCATTCAGACATCCTGGTGTCTGCAGGATTTCCCAGCTCACAGGAACTTATCCCCTTGGTAATTAGCAAGTAATCTATGGGGAGATAGGTTAAGACTTGCAAATATTGTATTTACCAACAAACTTTAACCCAATAATTTTAACATTAACACTCATTGAAAATGCCCATATGAATCTATTATTACTATGGAAGTGGCAAATTTGTGATTTTTAAAAACTATTTCTTCATTTATTAACATTCCATGGCAGAGAAAACTTCCACTTCCTTATTTATTTCCTATTATATCTTTTTATATCCTGATGGACACCTAGATTCTTCTTGTATTCAGTGTTTTCTAATTGGTCTGTGGGAGCTTTTTCAAGCTGGCTTCTATGTTCTTTGACATATTCTCATCAATTTTTGAGTATTTGTTTTCTGCCACAGGAGACTTATGGTTCACTTTGTACTTTCCTTTCTCTAGCCCTGGAATCAGCCATTTGCCAAAGGACCCCTGTTTTCTTTTAAAGGTGAATATATTTTTAGAAACTAAAATCTGGGTACTAGGTACACTCATTACTACTGAAATGTCATTCATTCTAGTTGCTTTCAGTGGACAGAACTAGGAGGCATATATTTTAAAAAATTCCTGGTTCGTACTGATACTTCTGAATTCACTCAAACGCCACAGGGCCTACCCTGCCGTCTCCCTTCTCTCACAGTGAGTACCTGCCTCCTAACAACATCAGTGTATTTGCTCATTTAAAGTAGGAGAGCATTCCTCCTTCTGTCCCTCCTTTCCCAGCTATTGAGATAACTTATTTTGACATTCCCCAATTTCTATAGTTTTCCTAGTTAATTTTCTCACACTATAAGCATGTCAGGGTTTCTCTTTCTAAGCATATCTGCAGGAATTTCACCATGTAGAAATACTACATTAATATTATTTATCATAAATCATACAAAGAACAATTCCCTTTCTTTGAGCGAGACTGAAATAGAGCTTGTTGATAATAACTTCCATCTGCTTGGCAGTTTACAGTTTACAAAGTACTTCTTTACATGTACTACTTCATTCATAATGGTTTGAATTCCTTAGGTCCCAGACAAAATGAATAATAGATAAAACCAGAGCTTTCTGAATGTTTGACATAGTAGAGCTCAAATAATACCTTCTGATTTTTAAAAAGATGCATTTAGAATCTGTGATTGATGAACACAGATATTATATAAAAGCATGAATAATCCTCAGAAACAGATAACCTAAAAGTTTTATACTCACATTGGCATTGTTTCATAGGCATTTTTGTCATTGTTCTCTTCTAGGAATTTTGTGTCCTCCTTAGATTGACATTTTGAAAAGACGCCTGCTTTCTAAACATATACCAAATGACAGATGCCTTTAAAGCAGTGGTTCTCGAATGTGGCTGCACATGGGATGGTTTGGGGGAGATGGAAGCGAAGGCTGCACCTCTCATCCATTAAATCAGAATCTCTAGGGGAGGCATCAGTACTTTCTACAGCTTTCCGGAAGATCCTCTTGAGCAGCTACTATTGGCCAAAGAAAAGTTGTGAAGGTTTGTTTGGGGAGAGAGGGCTGGGTCACAGAGAGCTTGTTGTTCATAGAATGTCTGGTTCACCATTTAAGGAGTGGTGCCCATAATCTCAACCTGGTTCTGCAGACTTTCTTCACCACAAGGTGATTTTACTCCTTATCCTTGACCTCTCTTTATTCAGTCCAGTCTTTACTGTTGTACTCACTGCACCTTCACTGATGAGATCTCTCCATTGTCTCATCTTCCAGGCTTCTTAACTGCTCTTTCCTTACGTTTTTCCCCCAACAGGATTGTCCTCCTTCTATAACAGTTGAAAACTCAGCCATGCCTTAAACTTCTATTTCAGTCTGGTTTCCTCTGTCAAACATCCCTGACCAACTGGGCCTCAGTGAGCTCTCCTTTCTACTTACGATGAAGCTTGTGTCACGTACCTTCTATTTGGTCCATGAAATTGAGTGCCCTGCTCAAGTGTCTTAATCTTTCATCCAGATTAAGTTCCTTGAAGGTGCCATCTGTCCCTGGACAACTGGTAGGAACTGCTAAAATATTGTTGACCTATAATACAGTCAATTCAGTTAAAGATCTACAGAAAATTAAAATCAATTTTAAAAGCAAGAAATATAAGTTGTGGGATTTTCTGAGAGAACCTCTGATAAGGTTATACTATGACATGAGCAATCACTGGATTTGCAAGGATAGATGAATTTAATGATTATTTTTTATTATCTGTAGGATTCCTACTCTTTCTTCCAAACACAGAAAAAGGTGGGGAGGTGTTTTTTGGGGGGTGGGAATGGAATGACATTGACATTGGGAGAGAGAGATGGAGGTATAGTGTATACTTTGTAAAGAGGAATGGTTTAAAAAAAAATTCCATCGTGATCATCATTCTAGATAAGAATGTATTCATGTTTTCTTTTCAAAAATGGAATGTGTAGTGCCTGTTCTGATTCCCTTCTGGACATAAGGGTAACACAGTGTTTTGGGACAACAGACAGCATCCTAAGTGGTAATATGAGATTTCTGATCTGAAAGCTCTGCATTCTGGAAGCCCAGACCTGGGGAAATGTCTAGGGACCTCTGAGCTAGGATAGGAGCCAACACTGGGGAAAGGGTGCCACCTACTGACTAGATATAGTCACACTTTATTCCTGCTGTTTGGGCTGGGAGCAGGTGTTGTCCCAAGGAGGCTGGCCCAGGAGGCCCAGGTTCTCTGCCAGCACCCATCTTTTTCATGAGGACATAGGCACACAAAGTGAAGTGTTCCAAGTGTGTGTATTCTATAAGAATCACTCAGAAAATGAGTTCTCACTTCAGGAAAAATATCAACAGCTTTGGTGCAGCAAATGATAGAAGTAGTATTTGATTGAATGCTATGACACAAAGTTATGGTTGCAAAGACAGCTGTATTGTTAAGGGGTGGAGGGGGCAGAGGGTAAAGTTGAGGACTTCACTCTGTTTTAGAGGGGTTTGATCTGTTTAAAGGTTTTAAAAATAGATGTCCATTTTTTATTTAAAGATAAAACTTTATTCTTTAAAACATTAGTAAATGGAAAGTTTATATTTGAAAAGCATTGTTACATATACAGTAGAATTTTAGAATGTTGCCTGAAGTCAGGACACGCTGACGGATGGAAAGGGTGCCATTGTCTCCTCATGAACCATTTAGCTTCAAGCTCCTCGTCTAGCACAGGGTCATAATCCCTTGTCTTCTCAACCCCTGTCCAGTCAACTTGAAAAGTGCAGTAGAGGTTGATAAGATGGATGGATGGGATTTGTTTCCTCTACCAGAAAATGCATCTGGGACTCATGATAGTAGGTGTGAGAAAGGCCACTTCCTAAATCAACTGACACCTAAAGTTAATCTCTTTCAGTTCTTTGGTGAGAGTGGTATCTTAAAAAAGACACTTTCATTGATCAGTGCACAAAGGAATAGAAGACCGTGGAAGGACCATGAGGGATGAGAAGGAAATGTTCCTTCGGCAGGCTGAGAAGGACTTCACAAGCTGTGTCTTGGCAAATTGACTTGTGGGGGCTTCCCATGTCCCTCCTCTGTAGCACTTAATCCCTGGGGAATTCCAGACCTCTAGGTCCTGATAAACAAAGTCATATTAAACTTAACCCTCCAGTAATATGCACTCTCACCTTGCCACTGTGGTTCATTTGGTTGGAATGTCATCCTGTAACCAAAAGTTTGCAGGTTTGATTCCCTGTCAGGGCATATTCCTAGGGTTGCTGGTTCAATCCCCAGTCTGGATGTGTACAGGAAGTAGCCAATCAATGTTTCTCTTTTACACTGGTGTTTCTTTTTCTTTCTCTCCCTTCCTCTCTCCCTAAAAGCAATAAAAAAAAATGTCCTGTGGATGAAGAGTAAAAAAAAAAAAAAAAAGATGCACTCTCAAGAGTGTTATACCTAAACTAGAATGAGAGGAAGGGAGTGCTGCTTAGCTCAAAGGCATAGTGTAATAGCCAGTGCTTACTGGTTGCCAGGCTCTGGACTAAAAGCCTTCCACAGATCAGTTCATGGATGCTTCCTACAGCCCAGTGCAGTAGGATTAGCATAGGCTCAGGGATGGAGGTTAAGGAACTTGTCCAGTGTCCCAGAGCCAGTGAGTGAGAGGGCTAAGATCTGAGTCCAGTTCTGCATGGCTCCAGAATCAACACTCTTATCCATGCGACATTCTGAACCTCGAATTGTGTTATCTCAGAAATTTCTAGTGGAATTATCTTGGAGCTAGAGAAATTATGGAGGATGCCAGGGCTTGTGTCTTTCCTAGATTTAAGGGGATATCCCACACTGTGTTTGACAGAGGACCCCCTACTTTTTCTTTTCTTTTTTTGACTGAAGACCATGTAGGTCCATCAAAGTTCTAGACTAGTTTAAAAGTAAAAGCAGCATTTACCTGTTGTCCTGAACATGTGTGTGTGTGTGTACATACATGTGCATATGCGTGCATCTTTTTTGCGTGGAGTGGGGATTTGAGCCAAGAACAGGAATACTGAAGAAACAGCATGAAGAGCACTGGACTAGGAGTCAAAGGTCTTCAATAAAAATTCTGACTCTGCCATTTACAACAATAATAACAACAGCTAATAGGTGAATGTTTACAATGTGTCAAGCACCATTCCAAATATTGTATACTTATTAATTCACTTAATCCTCATGCTGTTCTATGGAGAAGTATTATTATCACCATTTTACTGCTGAGAAAATTAAGGTAGACAGCAGTTAAGGTACTTGTGTAAGGTCATTCCAGCTAATCATTGGTAGAAAGCTGGCTTAAACTCAGGCAGTCTAGCTTGCTACATTAACTATTATCTAATGCTGTTTCCTGGCTAACTGATTTGCAAAGTGTATCAGTTACCCTTTCTGGGCTTTAGTTTTTCCCATTTATATATTCATATTTTTAGCAAATATTGAGTCCCAAGCTCGTGTTAGACATTATAGATCAGATAAAGATGGAAAAGACTATTCACACAGATGCCCTCCCCCTAATACACATGGTGCAAAATGCAAAAGAGAGGGGATCCCTGTGTAATTGGCAGCATCAGGAAAGGCTGCAGGAGAAGCTGGCTTTGGGACTTGATCTTAAGGCTGGACACTGGTCCGGAAAGGGCATCCCAGGCAGAGGTAAAGCTCAAGGTAAGTTTGGGAACTCTAGTAACTAGTCCAGTTTGACTGAAGAACAGGGTATTGACCACAGGGACAGAGGCATAGAGCCAGGTTTGACATTAAAGAGTCATATGCAGGACTTTTAACAGCTGAACTAGTGTGTAAGTAAATTCATGTAGGGACAGGCTGGAGGCGGGAAGACCAGCGAGGAAGTCAAAGAAATGGTCTGGCTGAGAGAACTAAGGACCTCAAGTGGAGTGGGAGAAGGGGCATTGAACAACGAGGATTGTTCAGAAACTGCCAGGAACATCAGGAAAGCAGGATGGGGAGGGTGAGAAGGGGTAGAGAAGGTGGTATGTGGTACAGTGAGCAGAATGGCCAATTACTTATGAAGGAAGACAGTTCAGTTGCTGAATTCTCCAAGCTGGAATTCCTATGGACTCTGTAGGCAGACACACTTGGCCAGAATCATTGGAATTGCATGGCTGAAGCTCAGGGTAATGATCTTTAGAGAAATATGATAATCACAGCTATGTGCCGGGCATCCCCTATCCCCATGTTATCTCTAATCAACAGAAGAGCACTGCTATGCTGGTGCGTGGCTTTCATTTTAGAGTTTTTAGAGTTCGGAAGCCAGAAGACTAGAATAAGTAGAGGGGCTACTGACTAGTTGAGTAGCCTGGGCAAGAAATTCAATCTCGCTGTGCCTCTGTGTGTAAAATAGGGATAACCTTACCTACCTCTTAGGGTTGTTGTGCGGATCAAATGAGTTAGTATATGTAAAATGCCTGGTCTGAGTAAGCACATAGGAATTGTTGGTTATTCCTGTTGATGAGTAAACTAATGAAATGATTGGCTGAGGATGTACAGATAGCAGAGTTAGGATTTGAACCTAGGCCTGTGCAGCTCCAAAGCCTCCTTAACTTTCACTCACATGTTGGAGTGAAAGCAGAGTGCTAACAGAGATGAGAAGGAAGCAAAGAGGATTGTGTGAATGGCACATTCAAATGGCCAAAGGAGGAGAGGAGTAAGAAAGAGAACAAGGAGAATTTAGTAGGAAGAACAGAAATACAGAACTTAAAAATATATATATTTTCTGTTTTCTGACTTAAATCACAACAGCCTCATGCTAAACATTAAAACATCGTAGAACAAAATTCCTTGATCTAGTTACCTTCTCTGATGCCCTGTCAGACAGCCATTGCTAACCGATTATGAACAAAACAAACACAGGGCATTATACTATCGTGGAAAGCAGGGGAGACACTCAAAAGAGCAAAGATGTTTGATAAGGCTGGACGCAGGCGGTTGAGGGCCACGAGGCTTGGTGCTGGGGAGGGCAGAGAGGGGCCATCAGGGTAGACGTGGGAGTGGCACATGATACAGGTGTGGTAGTTAGGCTTGGAGTGAATTTGGTGTGAAGGGAGTGGGCAGAGGGCTGATGGAGTTTAGGAACCTCTGCTCAGAATGAGGTCCCTAAAATAATAAGACTTGGGATTACAGAAGGTAATTACTTCTATCCTCAGACCCCTTGAAATTCAAAACTCCCATAAGGATATTCTCAGCTCTAAGACTTGATACTATTGTGGTCTCCATCCTTAGAAGCTGAGTTGAAATCTCTAGGACCAACCTGATTTTAGACAAGGACCTCTCCTCAGGTGATTTGGGAAACCTAAAACATAGAGAAGTTGTATAAAACATCAATATCACCACACACTTCAACTTACTCTGTGTTCAGTGGTATGTTGGCAGAGTGGAAAGTGCTTTGGAGATTCTATGTGCTGATCAAAACCTCTTGGCATTCAAAAAAAAAAAAAAAAAAAAACTCCACCAAGACACAGAGGCGGGTAATCCTGGGTTATTGACTCATTACAGGAGGTTCTTGGTATGTTTCACATGCTTGGAAGATGCTGATGTGCTTCCCTGGGGGGATGGATCTGTTTCCCCTCACCCATATGGGCATATTTGGGGGTTAAATTTGCAAACAAAATTCAGAAAATCACCAGTGACTCTTCTTGGACCAGGTGGTGGGCAGGAGGAAGGCTGGCAGCAGCCATGGTCCAGGGTGGATTCTTTGGGACACGTACACTAGAAAAATGAGTTCTGATATTTTCCTTATCACTTGGAAACCAGCTGAGCCTGCCTATGAGGTCATTATTAATATAGCAGAGAAGAGGGTTTACATCAAATAGTCTCATTTAATGTTTAATTATGTTGTTATATTTTTTCTCAGGCCAAAGGAATATGTCTATCGGAAAAAAGTTTTTCTTCTCTTTGTCTGTAACTTGAAATTGAAATCATCATCCCAACTACATACACTGTTGGAAGTACTGTTTCGGGTTGGCCCTATGTAATGTGAAATAAAGAGAAAAAGTGTGTAGCTGAATCCTGATATGGAAATCCAGACTTAAAAATATTCTCTAATGGTTTGGCATTGCAGGATAAATTGGTCATAGTTTTCAACAACTCAGATCAAAGCCAAATGCTGTTTGCATTCAGACAGTGATTCAGGGACCATGTCTTATTTGGTTTCTTTGAAAATAGAGCACAGACATTTTTTCATACCTTTGAGAGAAATCTTGTGGCTGCCAAATTTGTGCCTTGTAAATGTTGTTGTACCCTAATACAAAGCTTTACATTTTTTCTCAAATGTCTTTTTCAAAGTTAATCCACCATCCCCAAGCTGAGTTGCTTATTGCAATGAGGGTCTTCTGATGTAATGTGAAGAAAAAGAATTGGCCAACTAGTAAAGATAAAAAAGACATGAAAGTAAATAAAACACATATGGAGCATTAACTTTCAGAGTTAAAAATGTATGTGACTATGTATGTAAACCAGTCATCCAAATGGAAGCTTAGACGTAGCCAGCCTTAAGCACAATTATGAATTAGCGAAGTTTGCTTTCTACATCCTTTCTTTTCCCTTACCTGCATATTTTCCCACCACCTCCACCCTTCTGTCTTAGTCTAATTTATGATCCTTCTGAACCTCATCTAGCAAATCAGAATTGCCCTAGTTTCAGTACCCACTTCAGGATCCCTCCCTTCATCACAAGCTTCCTTTTACTTCTCTACTCTCCCTTCAAACTCACGTAGGTGTCTTGTGCCCCTTTTCTGTGGGCCTTGCTCATCAGGGAGCAGCGCCAGGGGTAAGTGAGAATGGTTTAAATGGCTGCTCTTTAAAACATTCTTAACTCATAGCCATTTATTGGTTCTAATGAACAGGTTATATGTCTTTAAAATTGTATTCTGATTTTGTATTGTTTTTAACAGACTTTGTTGAGTGTCGATTGTGTGGTGCCCAATGGCTTTGGTGTGGTGGGAATTATAGGAGAGCTCAGTTGTTAACTGTGGGGCATTGAGGAATTGTATACATGAAAGGTTAGACTGTATGGCAAGGTAGAGTACCAGAGACAAGTGATGCAAGCTGATTTTATTTTATTTAACAAAGGCTTATTTTTGTACATTTGTTGTGGCAGGCACTCTTCTGTGTCCTTCAAAAATATTAACTCATTTAGTCTTCAAAACAACACAATACTATTGCTAGATTAATTCCTGTTCTGCAGATGGAGAGACAGGTGCAGAAAGGTTAAGTGACTTCCCCAGGATTGATCACCTATGAAGTGTGGAGCCAAGGCGGAATCCCAGCAGTTTGGCTCCAGGGGCTGGGTCCTCACATCATCTCAATGCAGCCTCTCCAGCTTTAGGAGATGAGTGCCAAAGTGTGGGACAGAGACGAGGGCTCTGAGTTTGAAGGCAGGACCCATTCTGGGTGAGCTGGACAGGTCAGAGAGGGCTCTATGATGGTGGTTCTTCACCCTGGCTGCCCATTTGAGTCACCTGAAGATCAGAAAAGCCCCAATACACAGGTCGCATTCAGGCCAGTTAACCAGAATCTCTGGGGGTGAGATCTGGCAGTTGTATGAAGAGTTTCTGCAGGTTATTAAAGGGCAGCCAGCATGGAAATGACTGCAGGGAGGAGACACGAGTACTGGATGCTGGGAGTGGGCCTGCACTTAGGAAGCAGGGTGGAGAAGGCGGTAGGGTGGGAGATGGGGAAGAAGAAAACAAACTCCTTCCTGTTTCTTCTCTTTCCCTCTTCCCTCCCACATCAGGCTTCTGGATCATCTTCCACCTCCCTTTTCTTCTTTCTCTTCCCTGACCTCATTATCCCCCTCTTTCCTTTACTTCTCTCTTCTCCTCTGTCACCCCTGTACCCGCTTCTTTCCTACATCCTCCTGCTGCCTTACCTCTTCTAGCTTTTTGGTCATTTCACTTAACACTGCCCCTCCCCGCAGAGTTGAGGCCCTCAGATAATCTTGAGGCCCATTCATAGAGCTCCTAAGGAAATAAGGGAAGACCTGGAATGTATAGACTTGGTTCCCATATAGTATATTAGAGTTAAATAATCGTAAGGACTATGTTCTCCGAGGACCTAGAGCACATGGTGCCTGGCTCTGGGGGTGAGAGGACAGCTTGGAAGGTACATTGGTTTTCCATAGCTGCTGTAACAAATTACCCTCAACATAGTGGCTTAAATAACCCAAATTTGTATCTTACGGTACTATAAGACAGAAGTCTGACCTGGATTTCACTGGGCTAAGCTCAAGGTTTCAGCAGGGCTGCATTCCTTCCTGAAGGTTCTGTGTCATAGCCTTTTCCAGCTTCCAGAGACCATCCACATTCCTTGACTTGTGATCTATTCCTCCAACCTCAGAGCCACTCACACAGCATCTCTCTGGCCCCATTTTCAGGGTTGTCTTTGCTTTCTCTGCCTCTCTTCTTCTACCTCCTCTCCCACTTTCAATGACTCTTATGATTACTTTGGGCCCACCTGGATAATCTATGGTAATATTCCTATTTCAAAGTCACTTTATTAGCGACCTTAATTCCATCTGTACCTTAATTTCCTTTTGTCATGTAACCTAATGTACTCACAGGCTCCAGGGATTAGGGTATGGGTATTTGCGGGGTTGGGGGGGCATTATTCTCCTTACAACAGAATGCCTCACAGAGACAGTAGGGACACAAGTGATAGTAAATGTCATTACAGATTGACAGAACAGCAGATACAAAGGCTTGGGGACTTTGGCGAGTGTTTGAGGTTGGTTTTGAGGAACTACAGTAGTTCAGTATCAATTGGTAGTGTCATATGACAGGCCATTACATGTACCATTTATATAATATATTTCATTCTTAAGTTTTACATACAATTACGTTTACAACATATTTCATCAAAATTTCTTAAAATAAGCAATATTTTGTGGGGGTGGTCCAGTGTTGCCAAGAACATGTGTCCTGGAGCCAGAGGGAGTTGATTCTAGGCCCATCTCTACCTTTATTAGACTGACACCTGTGAGACTTAGACGAGATCAAGAACATCAAATACTTTGCTCAGCTCCTCGCATATGATAAACCCCAAATAAATGTGAACTGTTTTTATTGCCATAATGAAACTGTGTCTGAAGCTTATGGCTTGTGGCTTTCCACCCTCACTTTCTCATTACTATCCACTTCTTGCTGGAAGTAAAAAGAAAACAGTGGCAGGAAGAACATTTCTGATCTATGCAACTTGCTCAGATATCATCATTATTATCAAGTTCAAGTTGTCTAACTGCAGGACCTAAATTCAGTCTAGAATGTATGGACTTCCTGCCCCTGTCTCTTATGCCAAAAGGCCCAAATCATATCTATAGCTGAGTTTTAAATGACCTTTGGTTATGAGACAATAGACAGAAGACATGGGAGTGGGGGAAAGGGTGTTCTAAGCTGAACTGAAATTTCTAAGGTAGGATTAATAACATCAGTAACAATAAGAAAAATTAGTGGGACTCAGGGATGCCTAGGCAGGTAATTCTTCCTTTGTTTAATTTATTAATTTGATAGACAGGAAGGAAGAGAGGGAGGGGAAGGGAGGAAGGCAAGGGGGTTGAGACAGAGAGACACGGATTTGTTGTTCCACTTATTTATGCGTTCATTTGTTGATTCTTGTGTGTCCTAACCGGGGATCAACCCACAGCCTTGGCTTATTGGGACAGCACTCTAACCAACTGAGCTACCTGGCCAGGGCCTGGGAAGGTACTTCTGTGCAAAACTTTTTTATTTCTGAATGTCATTCCAGGAAAATCTTGGCTCTGTTTTAACTGGGAATGAGATAAAGTCCAATTTGAATAGGAATTTGGGAAGGCATATATTTCCTATTAGGTGCTGAGTTTTGTGGTTACATTTGTTAACCAGTAACTGAGGACGTGTAGAAATGGCCTGGCTTTTCAAGGTGGTTGTCTGAAAACCAAATGGATAAGCTACTCTATCTGACCCCCAAAAGGGTGACCAGCTGGTCTGAAAGGGGGCATTGTGTAATTACTAGGGAAGTGGAATGTCTCTTGCTTAATATTATACTGACCAAATGGTAGGAGGATCTTGCTAAGAGCATGAGCTATAACTTAAAGAAAAATACCCAAGGCCCCGACCAGGTAGCTCAGTTGGTTAGACCATTGTCCTGATACACCAAAGTTGTGGGTTTGATTCCTGGTCAGGGCACAGACAAGAACCAACCAATTAATGCATTTACTTTGAATAGGGGAAGGGGATTTCTCAGTCATCGTGGCCATTCCTGTGGCTGTGGTTGGGGCTGATTTCCCTTTGAGGCTCTTGGGCTGTGTTTCTCATCAATAAAGGAAACTGTGGTTGGGCATGTGGGCTATCTAGCCAGTGTTGCGATTTCCATTCAGTCCTTGTAAGTAACTCAGGTAGTGGTTCAGGAACTAGCCCAAGATTTTCCCCTAAGTGGTGTAGTTTCGATTTCTAGGTTTTCTAATTCCAAATTTCACCCTCCTTCCAACGTATCACCCTGCCTGAATGAATGAACAAATAAATGTCCTGTGGAAAGAGGGTTCCCTGCCCTGTAAGAATAATGCCGTAATGGTTAATGTGGGAGGCTGTTTCTGTTTGAGGCTGGGCCAGTCTCCTATGAACTGAGTGACATTAGGAAGATACTTCACTTCTCTCTGTCTTTTTTTCAACTGTAAATGGAAGTTGTGTTAGACCTTATCTTATTGCGATGTTGTGAGAATTAAGTGAGATAATGCAGATAATGAACTTGGAGCAATGTCCCCACCCTAAAGGGGGCCGACACTATTTTTCAGGGCTGGTCTGATTTGGGGACAATTGGCCATTTGTCCAGTGGACAATAAAATTACTCTTGTCATTGTTTCGCAGAATTGAAAGGAGATAGAAGTATTTATACATGTGAATCCCCCTGAGTGATTTAGCATTGTGGGGATTTAAGATTTATAGAAGATTTCCAAATGTATTCAAACTCCTAGCTGGCATATTTAGATCTTGAGGTGAGTCAGGATCTGAAAGGTCACTGAATCACTTTTTTTTCTGGAGCTTAATTCTACCCCAAACGTATTTATTTTTTTCCAATTATGTTGATGGTGTCTTAATGCTCTCCTGCTTTCTTTATTTCCTCTCATGAAAAAATTAATCTTCCTCTATGAAAGCTCATTCCATACTTTCCTTCCCCCCATAATTTAGCACATATTTTTTTTTTCTTTTTGGTAGAATTCAAGGTATGGTGCAAACGGCCTGGTGTGCTGTGGTTAAAGAGGTGGTGGGGTGTCAGGCAACGGACAACGAAGGATCATGCGGCAGTGGAGAGGAGGCTCACCCTCCTGACTCTAAGTGTTGAATAGTGACTGAATTTTCTTTCCTAAAAAGTAGGAAGTAACATTTAAATTTCAGTTTTCAATGAAGAGCCTGGAGGCACAGAAAAAGAATGATAGGTGTGGTGTTGATATATACAAAACAACAGTTGTTAGTGCCATTCATCATCTCTGAAAGTAGGGAAACCACTACTTCATTTCCTCATTCATTCATTCATTCATTCAATTAGCATTAAATACTTATTAGTGCCCAGTATTGTAGCTAGGCCATGAAAAGCTCATGAAGAAATGTAAATTTTGGGCATTATGAAGGTACTTAGAGAAGGCAGTTCTGGGTAAGATAGCATAATGATCAGATAATTAACATTACATCAACATATGTAAGTGGCCAGTATGGATGATACCAAGTGGTGAAAAACTAGGAAACTGGCTGCCTGTGGAATATTGTGTATATTAAGAATTTATTTTTATTTTGGTAAACTTTTTGTACACATGCCTTAGTAATATATCAAGGAATATCAAATAAATCTTTGTAGAATAGTAGACGCATTTCAGTTGGGCTTGTATAAAAAAGGAAGAAAATATTTACCGATCAAAATAGATGTGGGGACATTGTATGGAGTAAAATTTTTCACGTTTTGCATTTAGATTCTGTTTACAGTTTGACCTTAGAAAGGAAGAGAGGTATGATGCTATGAATATAATGGATGTCAATCATAATTTTTAAACATTGCATTACTGATGTGTAAGCAGGAGAGTCTGGGCTGATTGTATTTATGGCAAAATTAGTAAAAAGATCAACTTAAAAGTTATATTAGGGTATCAGGCACTGATAACATTCCGCTGTTTGTACTACTCACTTAGGAAGGTGAAATGGAGATTTTCCATCTTACACATCTAGCTCCCTTCTTTAAACTGGCAAACACTGACTTTTTCCACTGCATTTCTACATAAATGGACTCTTGCCAGCTTGTGTGTGTACATGCGGATGTGTGTTTATAGCTAGGCATACTGTCACTGGTGCTGTTAGTATCTGCATTTTGGGGTTAAAACCTTTTTCTCTTTATAGATACTTTAGAGAAGTAAGAACTTGATCGTGGTTCTTTGCAAGTTTGTAGTTTGCTGTCAGATCACTGAGACTGACACAAATAACTGTTCTGAAAGTGTGTTGCTAGAATGTTCCCTCTGGGAGTCCACTGTGTTCAGGGCTTTAGCTATGAGGTTGCCAGTCTTCTTATTTTGTACTCTAGCTTTGTGTGAGCAGATACACAGAATCAATGCCTTTTGTGTCCTTTCTGGTACAGATTCCTGTACTTGGGATGGTCTTCTCTGTTTACCTATTTTCTTGCTATTCTTTTAAGTCCAGCTCAAACAGCTAAGCTACTCCATGTCCTGTTGCAGGAAATTATTCCTGCTTCTTGCACACTCAGCTGTGCTTATCTGACATTGATCATAAGATGCCTTGCATTTTATGCAAGTTCAGTGTAGTTGACACACATTGAAAGAACATGTACAGCTATTCTGTAGGACAGCAATGTTGAAAGAACTTGGGGCATCTAGACGGACAAAGCTAGCTCTGCCTCTCACTCCTTTTAACTGTTTACTGAGCTTCAGCTTCTTTGCTTCCAAATAGGAGACTACCAATGGCCATCTCATACTTTGAGGAATACATAAGATAATGTATGCAAAGAGCATCATTTCTTGCGGGTTTGCTATATCCCAGGAATTGGGCAAAATGCTTCATGTAACATCTTCCCATGCATAATGCCTGCAAGTGTTAATTCCTTTACTCCCAATCCTGGGGAAGAGTAGGTAGTCACTGAATATTTCTCAAATGAACGAGAACTGAACTTGAGCTGGCAGCCGGGCCCTGTCTGCTGAATCAGCCTCTCTGAGTCAGCAGTTGAGATGCATACAACTGACAGTTTCAGACAGGGAAGATACCAATGAGTTGTAGTTCCCACCTATCTGTCTGAAAGGCTGCCAGAGTGTGATTCGTAAGCATGATGGAGAGCTCATGGGGAAGAGTGGTTATGTTGCTGAACTATATTGTTTCCTTTCCCACCATTTCTCACTATTCTTCCCTCCCCCGCCCATGTTGATGGATTCAGTTCAGAAGAGGTGCAGATCTTACTCTGAGTCACTCCAGGGTTGTATTCAAAGTGTATTTTTACTATACCCCATGGAATGTAAGGACATTGCAGATCTACATTCCTAGCCACAAAAAATAAATAAATAAATAAATAAATAAATAAATAAATAAATAAATAATAAAAGAGAAAGAGAAAAAGAAAAAAAAAAAGTGTACCAAAGCACTATATCTATTTAGTGGTGAATGTCTCAGGAAAGTCATTCCACCTAAATAAAAAATGACACTCTCACTCTTGGGTCTTATAAGTGAAGAGAATTTTGGGGATCTCCAGATTGATGATTCTAACTTTCCCAGTGTTTTATTTCCATGAGCCATTGATTAAAATAGGGAGTAGCACTATATTTTTCTCTTCCATCTAAGCTATTCCATTCAAGTGGGAAGTTTTGGAAGCTTCTGCAAGCCCCTAGGATATCATATCATGCATCAAAAACATTGTATTTGAAGTGATATTTGAGGGACATTAGAAAGATTTTTTGCAGCCTCCACCCAGCCTTGTCTTGTTGCTGCGGAGCAGTCTGTGCAGACCAAGAGTCTGGATGAAGAGAACTTCCCGTGATACACTGAAGGGTCAGTGTTCACATCTTGCTCTCCTCCTGAAGGCTGGAGTTAATGAGGAAGAGTTTTTATGTGAATGTCAGGCATGTTGCAATAACTGGCCACAGTGGAATAGTCATGGCAATTTCCAGCACTTGGTTTCTTTGTTTTTGTGATGTTGCTGCATGCTTCATTTTATGAGTATTTGCTTTCCTTGTGTGTGGTTAAACCCATAGATTGCCACTTGGGCTTGGATACTTGCATTTAAAAGGAGACGAAGAACAGAGGGAGAAACTAGAAAGCTGACAGAATGATATATCCTAAGCACTTATTAATTTATTTCCCTCCCTCCACTTCTGCTGACAGATATTCTGGTGATTAATATTCTGATGAGTTTGTGTCTTTGGGAAAGGGAAAAAAATCTTCCCTAAAGGAAGTCTTGAAAAGCAGATCATAACAAGACATAGGAAGTACTGTGAAAATTGGCCTCTTTTGGGTCAATATCATGGATGCAGACCAGTTCAAATAGTCTTTCTGAAATAAGATAAATGAAAATTGTCAATAATCTTTTTGGTGTACTTTTCTGGGGTGGATCATTTGTGTGCTTGAGGGTTTCTATTTTGATCGTAGCATCAACTACCTGAATGCTAATTTATATTTGAGTGACAGCCCAAGAATAGAATATAAGGACTGGTTAAATTCTAAGTGTCTTGAGATATCCTCATTCGTTTCATTCATGAGAATGAATAATACTCTCACTGCAGAAAGGCCTAACCAGAAGACTTATTTTATATGCATTGTGCTTTATATGTGTACTTTATATACATTGATTCCCAAGATAGAAGTCTGTGCATCTGAGGCAATACATGTGGGGGACCACCAACAGTTGACCAATCGACCTCTTCAGGGCTCAGAGCAAGCCAAGCAGAGAGGGCCTGGGGTCACAGCTTAGATGGGGTATGAAGCTGAGCTTGTCGAATTCTAAAGGAGAAAGTGCTGCTAATAGATGCAACATATGCAGGGAATGTGCCTCCATTCCTAGCAGCCTGTTTAGAATTCTACATCTTTGTAACTCTTCCATTACCTTCCTCTCTGCTCTGCAAAAGATACAAAAGTCATCCTCAGTGTTTCACCTATGCATTTTCGAAATTACGCACATCCAATCCTATGTATTAGAAAGACATTTTATCCGTTTTTCACTTCTTAGTTTTTACTCTTTCCGTGTAATTACTGGGCATTTTTTTTCTCTTGTTCTTCAGGATTTGACATCAAATCCCGTCTAAATGCTCACTTTTTTTTTCATGTCGAAGAAAAAAACTAGTTCTACAAATAAGGCCCAAGAAGGCAAAGTGTCCCTCTGATGTTTGTTGTTACCGGTTCTGGAGTTCCTCCACCCTTTGGCGCACGGTTAGGAGCGTGTGTGTTAACGCGTCGTGAGGGAGACACGAGCTCGGCCTTGGAATTGGCCAGCCTGGTGACCGGCGAGCCCGCCCCCACCCTTGCCCCCACCCCTTCGGCGCTCACACTCAGGAAGCAGCTGGCTACGGGCCGGCCCTGCAGCCACACTAACATCCACTCTCCTCCCAGAGCCACCTCCCACCCTCCCTCCCTCTTTCCCTCTCCCCGAAGCACCCGCGTCCGCACTGCGCCGCACGGGCAGCCTGGAGCGCGCTCGGGCACCGGCGCAGCCCCCGCCCCCCGCCCCCTACGCCGCCCCGTAGCCGTCCAGGCTCGCACCAGCACTTCCCCGACAGAACCCGCCGAAACCAATTAGCCAGTATACCAGGCCGGCCCCCAGACGCATCCCTCGGCCCAGGGCGAGGATGAGCAGGACAAGCGAGGCATAAAGTCGAAACTCAACTTTTTAAAAACACCATTTGCATGCGTGTGTGAGTGGGGGTTAGGGGGCAGAATGAGCTGATGCTGAGGGTCCGTCCGGCCACCCCCCTTCTGCCTTCTCCTCCTCCTGCCGCTGCTGCCCTCGCACACGCGCGCGCACACAGGGCACTGGGGCCGGGTTTGCGCGCTCCGTCCCCAGGCTTGGATGGGAGTTTTCATTTCAGAAGGAGGCAAGACCCGCGGAGCGTGCTGAAGGGCTGGATCCCCAATTTCTCCTCGCCAACCCTGGCCGCCTGCCGTCACTCGAGCAGGCTGGCGGGGAAGGGACCCGCACACCGACTTTGTTGTGGAAATCCCGGTTACCTGGTAAGTGGATGCCATAGGAACTTTGCTAGTGGGCGAGAGACGGGAAGAGACGGGGCGCTTTAGAGTGTGGGGCAGTTAACGCTCAGAGACACAAACTAGGGATTAGAAATAGTTTTCCATCTGAGCCGGTGTTTGCGCGGGTTTAAGAACACACGCACCCCACCCCCTGATTCGCTAAAAGATGTGTTTACTGGGATACTGACCCTCAATGAGGAATCACGCAGTGTTATTGTCAGTTGCCTAAGCGTACAGTGTCAAGAACGGAAAGGAAATCAACAGGGTTTTAAAGTTTCTCTAATTAGGGAGAGTTTTTTGACTTGTTTTTTCTTTTAAACTACAGGGGCCAGAGGGCTACATAAGCAGGGCCGGTTACAGGACGCAGGGGCATGGTCGTGCATGCCGCCCCTGAGTCCTCACTGAAGGGGGACACTTTAGAAGGTGGTAATTGATGGGGTGACGTGAGGTCTCTCACGCACACGCGGCTGTAGTTGTCTTTTCCAGTTCCACGTGTTTGTGGAGCTCCACGAAGGCTGTTTTCCACGCTTGTGTATATTGCTCAAGCCGATTTCCCCATTGCTCCAGGAGGTCTTTGGGTGGGGGGTACGCTAACTCGTCTCGGGATGGTCCGGGGACCCGCATCTTCCCGGCCTCCCACGCTGCAAAATGCGCAGACACAGTCAGACGCGCACACTCCCCACCGGGTTCGTCACCTCGCGTTTACATTTTTATGGGGCCTGACAAAATGTCAGCACTGTTTGGAAAATGTCTCAGTTTCAGGGACTTTGTCCTGCGCATGGTTGCAATTCCTATAAATGACCCTGTGTGTATTTTGAAGTCGGCCGGGCTGCTCTCTGGAAAGCGTGAGTGGGCAGCCGTCTCCCTCCTAGACACACACCTTGCCTGGAGTGACACTTTCAAGTTACTCACTGGAGCTGACAAGTCACTTCAGTGATGAGGAAGTCACCCAAGTGTCTGGAAAACTTGGCCCTGACAGATTTGTCATCCTATGGATGATTCAATTAGGTACCGGAGGAAGAAACTTCGGGAAAGGCTGTTTCTGGCTTCAAGGGTCGCGCCCTGGGTTTCGTGGGTTTTTGCGGGAGAGAAAAGTGAAAGGAGACCTGGGGTCAGGATACTGGCGTGGCGGGGGCCGGGCGCTCCCCGGAGCCGCGAGCGGGAACACGGCCCCTGGCGGATTCCGGCTCTGGCCGGGCCGGGAAGTCTGCTGGTGCCGGCCGCCCGGGCTTCCCAGCGGAGGGCCGGCGGCGGCACTCTTCAGCCCTGACTTACTCGGGACTGGGTTGCACAACAGGAAGCTGGCACGAGTTTGTTTTGTCTTGCAGGGCTCGCTCCGGGACCGGGCTGAGGGTTTGGGGCCCGAGGCTGCTGGGGAGTGACGGGCGGCAGCCGCACGCCGGGTGCGGGGCCGTGTCGCCTCCGCTCCCGGACACGCCCCTCGTTCCGCGCCTCAGAGCCTCGGATCGCGGGCCTCGGACCCGGGCGCGGGCCAGGCTAGGGGCTCAGGAACGGAGGAGCGCTGCCCTCCTCCCGCCTTGCCCCACGTGCCTCTCCCTCGCCAGGCGGGTCCCCAGCACCTCTCCGGGTCTCTCCAGCTTTCCTGCAGGAAGAGGGGCCCCCGCCCTTCTGCTCCACACTCCTACCGCCGGGTCCTCCGCCTCCCGAAGGCGTCCGGGACGCCTAGCGGGCCCTCAGCCCCGGAGCATCTAAACCCGGGGCAGCGGTGGGGGTGCGGCGGCTACTTCCGGAGTCGCGGTGCGCGGCGTCTGTGGCGACTGTCTGTGCGGCGGCGGCGGCTGGGTTTGGTACGGAGGAGGGCGTGGAACCCTCTCCCCACCTATTTCCAGGACGTCGGCCTCTCCCAGAATGTGGGCCCGTGGGCCCTGGAGTTTGTGAAGAGAGGGATGTGATGCAGCTGTCCAGTTCCCTTCAGGTTATGGGAACTGGAAATCTCAAATATAAACTGTTAAAGCTAGATGGAACCTTCCTCGGCAGTCACCTGCGGATGAGGAAACCGAGAGCCAGACTGTGAGGGATTTTGCCCCAGCCCTCACAGCCAGTTGTCACAGACACAGGACAAACACTCAAGTTTCCCAGTCTCAGTTCAGAGAACATTTTATTGGCCTGAAGGTGAACTCAAGACAAATGCAGTCGCCTGTCCCCTTTGAAAGCCTTGTTGAGTCATGATTTCTGCTTTGGGAGGTAGCCAGACGTCTGTTTCCCCCTTCTGTCGCGTTCCCCACTAGACCTCCCTTTTTACACTAAACTGGAAAACTTTTTTTTTTTTTTTTGGTATAAAATGGACTTGTGTTACTTTAAATCCTCCCCATTCCTTCTCTTCTCCCTCTTTCAAGTTTGTTTCCAGTGGTGACGTGTGAGACAGGTGCAACCTGCAAAGGTTTGCAGAAAAAGGCTGCAGTGAAGGTTGTTGGGGGAAAGTTTGAAGCCATTTAGAGACAGGAGTGTGTGAAATTGTTATTTTTGCAATTGGGAACACGCTGAAGTTTAGGGGTTGCCTTTAAATGCATTACAGTTGTTACATGTTTTCACTGGTTGTCTTTGCAGCCAGACTAGCTCTAACACTGCCTTTGAAAGGAAGAGTGGGGGGCATTTCTTTTCCGTTGACTTTCCAAATGACTTATTGGTAGTGGAACTCCTTTCCTTTGTTGCTCAGAGGGCCAGCAATCCTTGAGTGGTTAAACCTAAGTGCTGCTGTAACTTCCTCTCTCCTTGGTTCACCTTAGCCCAGTTTTGAGGGATAATCTTTTCTATGACCCCTGATTCCACCCAAGTTTCTTAATTGCAATCAGTTGGTCAGTGATTTAATGCCTGGGATCGGTTGGTTTTTTGACAGGAATGACTATTATTCCAAATAGGGAAAGCAACTTTTTTTTTGGATGGACTCCAGAGTTCACCTAGTAGGTGAAAATCCTTTTGGGCCAAAATAGTCAGGGTAGGGAGGTTAAATATGTTTTGTGCCAGCTTTCACTTATCTGGCAGCTAGTGGTCTTTCCATCATTTTAGACGAGAGCTCAGTGTTCTCAGTCTTTCTCTGTGTTCCTTCCTGCTGGTAAGTTAAATCTGAGGACATTTTTGCCACTGTTGTCCTCCTCATACTGTAGTTACTGATCTGTGGAGTTGGGATGTTAATTTGTAATTCTTTCATAGTACAGAAGAAGTACTTCTTGAGGGAGATCCTTCAGAAACTGGCATCCTGTGCACATTCTCTTTCCTGGAGGTCATTTTCTGCAGACAATATTATAAAGAAGATGGAAATACAGGACTTAACCCTTTAACTGTTCACTAAGTTTGGTTGACGGATAGACTCAATCAGGACTGAAAATAAAATTAAAAAACAAATAAAAGGCACATTGGAAATCTGTGCAACAAAAACATGCTGCCTTATTCTTCCAGGAGATTGAGACATATAATAAAATCTTTAAAATGACACTAACATGAAGTTTGATTAACAGTTGCCCAAATTCCAAGTTTTCCATTTATTTCCATGTATTTGCAGACAAAATTGACACAAAACCAAATTTTTAAATTGAAATAAAATTTTGATACAGAAAAGTACCTCTATATCTTAAGCTTAATGAATTTTCACAAGCTGAACACAACTAGATAACTAGCATCCAGATTGAGAAACAGAACATTGTTAACACCCAGAAATGTTTTTATTATTTCCTTTCAGTTGCCATGTTCCTTCCAGAATAACTGCTGCCTTGACTTCTAACATATGTTAATTTTACCTGTTTTAAAATCCTCATCCGAGAATATGTTTGTTGATCTTAGAGAGAGATGGGGGAAAGAGAGGGAGGGAGAGGAAGGGAGAAGGGGGAGAGAGAGAGAGAGAGAGAGAGAGAAACATTGATGTGAGAGGGAAACATCGATCAAACCTGCAAACTGGGTATATCCCCTGACTGGGAATTGAACCCGCAACTAAATTTTGGCGTGTGGGATGATGCTCCAACCAACTGAGCCACCAGGCTAGGGCATAATTTTACCTGTTTTTAAAGTACTTTATGTACTTTATATAAATCGAGTAATTCAACATGCATTCTTTGGTCTGGCTTCTTTCTCTGACATAACCTTTTAGTAAGTCAGATAATTTGGACACTAATGAAACAGAAGCCCTATTTTCTCTCCTTAGTGACGGTCTGATTAGGGAGATTGAGCAGACAGTAGTGAAACGTATAGTGTGAAGAAGCAAGCTTGAGGTGAGCGTGGGGAATGCTGAGGAGCACCTTTCACCACAACAATCCAAAATGCATTTGGCAGTCCCTCTGTGAGGACCGACAACCCCGCAGCAAAAGGAGTGTCTGGTCCTTGTACTAAAATGGCTATTTGTTGTGAGACTTTTAGCTAGGATTTTTCATTGTTCATGTGTATGCCAAGGTAAAGGCAAGAGCACTGTGCCTACTTAGTAGAGTGGAATAGAGTTTTTATGCCGCTCTTTCCTAATAGAGAAAGAAATAGATTAGGAGGAATAGACTAGGAAATATGCAGTTATAATTAAAGAGGTTCCACAAGACACAGAGGGTAGCATTCATGCTTGTGCCGTCACACTTTACTTATACTGTGTTTATTCACGCACTAAATGATAAATGTACAGGATACAAATGTGTAAATATATAATTACGTATTGTATCTGTAGCATCTTTTTCAGTATAATGAGACAGATTATATAAAAATATTATATGTGAACATATAAATGTGGTATGAAAAATCTGTATGTATGCTACATGTAGTGTGAAAAAGATAAATAAATAGATATATTATGAAGCAACCTATGTATATATAATATTAAATGTTCAAAGATAAATTATACATAGCACCAAAACTTAATGAAATTAGAGTTTAGACAGGAAGATAAACACAGGCAAATAACTAGAAAGCAATGTAGAAAGTTATCAAAGTTAAAAGCAAGGTATGTAGAGTAAAATGGTAACATTTATTGGTCCTTCTATGTACCAGGCACTGTGCTAAGCAAGTAACATGCATTATGTCATTTAATATTCTGTAATGCTGTGAACTAGGTTCAGTAGTGTAAGTCTCACCATTTTACAGATCAGAGACACAGAGATTAAGAGAGGATCAGGGAAGACCTGAGGTGGGTGTTTAGGGTGGGTGTGCCGGGTAAGTAGGATCTGGATTTGGTGAAAAAGAGGGCAGAAGAAGGGAGGAGGGGAAAGACCACCCAGGTGGACTCTAAGGCAGTTTGTAAGATGAACAGAAATAAGGATCCAATCATGTTCCACTTCAGGAACAAAATCAGGGAATTTCAAAACTGGAATCATGAAAGCTCTAAGTAGTTCAAAGCAGACTTGAAGTGAAGAAAGCTGGTGGGGCCATTCTTGTCTGATGTGACCCCTTCAAGGCCAAAGACAGGAACAACTGCATATTTCTTCAGGTGCAGTAAATCCTGCAAACTGCAGATGGGCAGATAGGGTTACAGAATCAGATCAGACCCTGTCTCAGGCTCCTTGATAAAGAGATCAGACTTTCTGAATATCAGTTATTCCTGAAATTCTGAGCTAGATCTGTGAAGTTTCATTTGTAGGCCTGCGGAATATTGTATACAAAAAACTAACCAGATGCCAGGGCTACGTATGAATTTTTGTTATTCTTGTGTGTGAAGAAATGGATTAATGTTTTCCCAACCTTTTCAGCATGACCAATAGATTCCATTTCTGTCTGTAACTTGACTGAGTCATTCATGTAGGGTTTTTTTTAATAAATATGTTGTCATGTTGGTTAAGGGCCTAGTCATTGTTGTGGACATTCATACTTCTTTAGTGATGTCACTGAACATTATTTAACTTGTATAAAACTTCTGTCTACCAACAGCTAAAAATAGTTAGATTGGTCACTTTTAAGCAATAACCAATTTCACTGAAGGAAAGGCATCACTCAGTTACACATATGATAAGGACACTTTATTGTACTGGAACATTTGGTTTAATGAGTGATAAATTCAATTTATTTTTAGAATCTTCCATAGGTAGCTATTTATTACCCTTTTGAGAGAATTGTAACTTTTAGCTCTGCAAATAGCTATCCACAGGGGCTGAGTAGTTATTTATACACACTATATGACAAAGAATGTGCTTTTCATTTGCCATATTTTATCACCTATGTATCTTCTTGTGTGAGGATGGACTTTTTCTAAAGAAAAATCTCCAGCGAGTTACTTTTCTTGTATATTTCTGAAGAAGCCTTGTGTCTCGGACCATGGCCATGTGGTGTTCACTCCTTTCAGTTCAGGTAATTAATTCAGCAGTGACATCATAGGGTATGTGTTCATTTTTCCATTTCAAATTCGTTTTCATAGTATCTGATGGTTAACTCATATTAAGAACACATTTTGAAAAACTCTGTTCTCAAATGCAGTCGTGTTAATTAAACTTTCCCCCCTTTGCATTGTAAGAGTGAAGTTTTGTTCCCGGGAAGAGTCATCTACCTTCTGCATAGGGGAAGATCTAAAATTGTCAGTCAGTTTGATCCTGATTCTGTTAGTTGATTAAGTGATATTTATAGAGCACAATTGATCAGTTGATATATACTATGTAAAAGGCAAAGTGAAAGATAGCAGTGGTAGGAGTATAATGTTGTATTATTTAATCTTTATTTTTCAGAAAGCTAAAAATGTCAAACATTTAGATCTTTTCTTTATTATAGTTATATATGTGTATATATATACACACATATATATATATTTATTTACTTCGGCTGTTCAACTTTGTCTATATCTGCACCTCTTCTTTTTAAATTTTTTAATCCTTATCCAAGGATATGCTTATTGATTTTAGAGAGAGAGGAAGGGAGAGAGAAACCTTGGTTGCCTCTCATATGCAGCCCAACTGGGGATGAAACTGGCAACCTAGTTGTGTGTCCTGACCAGGAATTAAATTGGCAACATTTTGGTACATGGGAGGATACCCCAACCAGCTAAGCCACCCAGCCAGGGCATCTGCAGCTGTTCTTGATAGATACCTGGGCAGGCAGATAGTCCAAATGCTTGTATAACTAGCTGTTACGCTTTTTTGACCATAATGCATAATATGCATATAGAAATAAGACAATACTTGATGCACTGATGCACATTGATAGCTTATATTTTACTGTAGTTGGTTCTGTTTAATTAAAAAATTCTTTCACCATTGACTAATTGATTTCAGGGCCCACCAGTGGATTGCAGCTATTTTGAAAAACACTGCTTTAGAAAGAATACTTTGTTAAACATATCTAAGAACTTATGCTCCATATTCAACTTGGTTCAGTGTATAGGCAAAGGCATGGTTCTTCCTGAACTTATCCAGGTCTGTCTTAAAAATATTTTTGGTTCCAAGTAATTTTTAGTAGGTGTGATTTCTTATAGGTGACCAAGGAAATCCTCTTCTCCCTTGTTAATTTAGAGAGGGCCACCATTTTCTAGAACTTTCTGTGCTCATTGATGAGTTAATGACTGAGGCAAAGTAAATGAAATTCTTGTAGGTAATTACTGCCAAAGTAGTGCCATTGAGTAGGCTTGGGGGATACAAGAGTTGTACAGATGCACTGAAACGTGGATAGTAGAGCCTCGGAGAAGTTACCAAACTTTTGATATTGCCCTATAGTGGTATTTTCCTGAAGGTTCTGAATTTCTTCTAGAATTCCACAATTACTAGCATTGTGTGTGAGATTCTCAATACTACTTCTGATTTTTAAGTTGGGATGGACTAGCTAGAGAATAAATTCCTGCATTGGATTTGGCTATTCCTTTCTCCCCGCTCTCTTCCCCTCCTCTTCTCCCTTTCTTTTTGTCTCCCCTTCCCCTCCAGCCCTTCCTTCCATCTGTGTTCTGTCCACATATACTGCCTGTATTTTGAATATCATAGCCACTAATTTAAAGTTAAAGGCACTGCCAGATATTTTACTATATAAAGTTAGGGAATATTTTTTCATTTTTGAGAAAATTTTATTAAATGTAAGATTTTTTAAAAAGTTAAAATGTATCTCTCTTTAGATAGCTAAGGGTTGGAATCCACAGATAAAAAAAAGTCAGGGATTCTATTAGATGGGATCCATAATGTTCATAATATTATCGTTTCAAGTGGGCTTTGGAAAAATGGTCTTGAATCTCTGAAGGGAACACTATAATTTGTCTTCATATTTTTAATTGGTATAAACCAGAGCTAAGCCTGCTTTAGAAACAGTACTTTCTCTTTTTGATTTCATTGTATTCGTGATTATGTTGCTTGAATATTATCTGTACATTTTAGTATTCAAAATAAATATGTTAATAGACTTTGAATTAGCAATGTGACACCTGGGGAATGTTTAAGTGTCTATATGGTCTGTATGTACTAGTTATCGGGTATAAACTCCTTAAGTTTTTGTTCCATATCCCAGTGATATGGAATTATCCCAGCCCTATTTCTGTGTAATTTCTGTGAATCTGTCAGTTTCACTCAATTAAGTTATGAAACCACAGAAGTGACTAACAATACTTTGTTGTGGATTGCTGTATCATAATAGAGACGCTGCCTTTCAACTTAGAGAAAAGATCTTGTAGGTATCCAATGCATTTCCTCTATAATATCCTCCAGCTTCACAGGCTAATGTTTGCACTTCCCTCTTGTTAAAATTGCAGACAAGAATAATTTTGATTTATTGTTGACATCTAATATAACTGTGTTTATATTGTTGCCAATAAAATGACTTACACGATTGGTTTTTGTTTATACAATCTTTTCTGAGGAGTCAGTCACCTGTGTTAGGACAAGGTACATTCTGCTTATTAAAACGAACTCCTGGGATCTAGGAACATTCAGCTCTATCTGTCCTTGGTAGAATTGCAAAATGTGCTTCACACGGCAGCCGTGCATGAGAGTAACTTATATTATCTATCAATAGACTTTTCATTCTATATTCTTCTGGCTACAAAAACTGTAACCAGAGAAGCCCATGGGAATAGCATGGTCCTATTAATGAGCAAGGCAGTGATGTTGAAAGGGCAATGTTAATGAAATTATACAATCATTAACCCGAAGGGAAAAAATAAAAAGAATCAATAAAAACTACTTTAGATGGCTTAGACATATATATATGCACACACACACACACACACACACACACACATAGAGAGAGAGAGAGAGAGAGAGCGCACATGCCAGCTCAGGAGCAGTTTGGTTGCTGCCCAGTGTTTTGTGCCTCATGATCAGGTTTTCTATGCAGGGTAAGAAATGCTTGTGGCATAAGGAATGGAAAATGTAACAAAGGCTAAATGTAGCCTAAGGAAATGAAATGATGTATGAAAATTAATAATTAACTGGCTCATCAGATGAATTATGACTCTAGATGAGTTTATTAATGATATTTACTAAGAAAGGGCTTTTGGCTATAAATAGGCATTATGGAGCTCGTGTTTTTGGAATTTTCTTGAATGTTAACATTGCTTTCTGATTGTTTTATCTTTTAATCCATGAGAAACAGTGCCTAGAGCCTTGGTTAGAAGAGAGTCGTGATTTTTGTGTTTTGATTAAAGTTACAGGTTTCCCAGGAAAGCAGCAAAATTATTAAATAATTATTAAATGGTTTTGTGCCTTAGTTTCCTTAGGAGTTAAGTAAATTTTTTCTCTGGTTTGACTTCAGGAGTGTTTTTAAGAATTTGAAAGTGATTGAAAGGAAATATTTATTAACTCACGTTGGCTCCTGTAGCAGAATGAATATTTTTATTGTTTGAACCAATGGAGTATTAAAAATTTAAACAAACGTATCCATATATCAGATCCTTAGTACCCCAAATTTGTACTTCTGGATGTTCCTTGCTTTTTTCCTTTTTCTTCTTTTTTTTCCTGTTGATACCTTGGGGTTGAGGAATTGGGTGTAGGACCGAGGAGAAAGTAGTGCTGGAGAACATTAAGTTTTTAAATAAAAAGATATTCTTTCAGTGGAATCCTCCTACTAGTCAGGCTTTGGTACTGATTAGTTGCGATTTTACTTTTTGGCAAAGGGCAAGAAAATTTAATCCTAATATCCATCTGTTTAAGGTAAGTGTTATCTTCCAGCACATCGCTGGCATCAGAGTCTTGTCATTTCAGTGCAGTGGGTAGATACTATTTTTGTTTCCATTTCTACCCAATTTCCTTGATTTAAGTGCCATAGGTATAAAACCTACATCTTTATCCTTAATTAAAATAATTGGGTATTTTTGATAATCTTCCTTATCTTAATTATCTGGGAGAACAGAATTGCTAGAGACTGTAATGATTATTACAGACTTCCCCATTTTATGGATGAAAACTGTAAGTGCAGGGAAGCTATAATAATTTGCCAGTAGCAGAACTCAGGTGTCCTGATTTCTAGGTGAGTGTTATTTTCACTGTGACTCAGTGAGGATGTATCTTTCTTAAAAGTCAGCAGTTTATTCCTTTTTTGTTTACAAGTGGACTTTGAATATATATTATAATATGAATAGACAAAATTGATTTTTAAATTCTGGTATCTAATGCTTGACAAATATGTTGGCATGATTAATGTGAAAACATTAAGCATATTTTCACATACAGTTATATTTTGTCTTGAGGCTGCTTTTTTTCAGCTCACATACCATAGATCTATTGGTTTTTCTTTATGGTATTAATCACTTTAGTTTCTGGCTGTTGCTTTTTTAGTAATAAAATTTAAGGATAGTTTTGTTGTTTCCACTTTCAACCTGAAGGTATTTAAAACAGGAGTACAGTTTATAAAAAAACAAGTATCTAATCTGATAGGAATGAGTATCTGATAGTTCTCGGTGTTTAATTATTTTTCCTTTTCACAAACTTTACCTTGTTAATCATCTAGTCTAATGCTGAGTAGCTACCTATATGTTTTTATTCAGATTTTTGATGATAATTCCTGCTTGTGTGTGATCTTGCTGCCAAACATGAGTCTCTTATTTTAAAAAATTTGGAAATGGGCATAGTCTGCAAATTCGCAGACATTTGTCACTGGACCATGGTCTTAGTGACTCATGTTTCCAGTCATGTTGGATAATTCCTCATTTTTAACAAATTGCCAGTACTATATATTTATCTTGCCTTTTTCTTTGGTTGGTACTGAATAAGTGCTTTCTTCTGCAGGACTCATAGTGTTCAGAAAACACTACTTTATCAGTGAGTGGAGAATAGATGGCTAATATAATCTGGCAAAGAATAGAGACATTATATGGTTCTTGCCCACAATTAACCAATAAATCAATAGACCAGCAGGCAATAACAGTTGAATTCTTCTAAAAGGACATGAGAAAAGGCATTAGAATTTTTCAAATGTAAAAAAAAAAATCTTAAAACTGGTCTTTTATCAGGGTTCACTTCTTATTCTGCAAACAAACTTAAATGATACAGGTTTGGATAAACCTGGATTTATTTGTCCATTCTCAGGAACCTTAGTGAAGGGAAGGGCAGGAAAAAAGACCTAAGAGTGCTGTTGAGGACTAGATGGTATGGCAGTATTAAATGTGACAGACTGATAGAATGCTTAATAAAACAGAGAATTGGCAGAGATGAAGAAAACATTCCAAATTTTGAATTGTTAGTAATTTTTGAAGTTCTTCAATGTATGGGCACACATAGTCAGCTTTGCAGAAGTCACAGTGAACACTGGATTTGAAAATTAAATATTTTTGATTTTTTAAAATTACTGAAGAAAAAAACTTTTTGCAAAAATTTTCTCTTCTTGGTATCTTGTCCTTGATAATTGATGTAGCTATTCATCTGGGAGTTCAGCTGGTTATATTTGTCTAAAACATTGAGTGGGTCATACAGAAAAAGTAGAAATCATCCAGTTGAGGATATCTGATCACTACTGCTTTACAGTCAGTCCATATTTCCTGTGCTTGTTCAACTTTGGCTTCTTTCCATGACTGTCATGTCTGTGTAAAGGAAAACAGATTGTGACTGTGTTTGCACTCATTGGGAAAGGTGGTGCTTAGTCACCTCATTGACTGCCCAGACATTTCTGGGAGCTATGGACCAAGGGAGAAGGATTTTTTCCTTAAAGATTTGTAGCCAGGGAGTACTAGCATTATTGTGTACAGATAGATGATGACGTCCTGTGGTCACGTCAGTACTCTGGCTCTCCTCTGCTACTCTAGAAAGAGGTGGTGGCATTGCAGAGGGACGTTTTGTGGAACTGGTTGATTTACCATGTTTGGTGCATGATGAACACCCCTTAAATGGGCTATTCTTTCCTTATACCTTCCATAAAGCATATTTTATAGCTTTTTCCTTTTCTAGGATCTTAATGGAAGGTGAGAGTAGTGTGATGTTGATTTTATTTTCATCCCCCTAACTCAGGATCAGTATGGAACCAAGACCCTAATGCTGCTCTGAATATTTGGTATGTGGCTGTATGAAGCCTTTGTGAGAGTCCCAGGTCCATATTTTTATCTTATGTGAATATAGGGACTATGAAAAATTTGCTTTTAGAGTGAAAATCAGAGGTGGTTCAATGTCCTCATAATCTCATTTAGAGGCCAGCTTTGCCTTTAGTTTGTTTACTAGAACCTTTGAAGTATTGGTCTCACATCTCATGAAGCCTTTTGGTTTTCCAAGACTCACTGTAGCAGAAGTGAACTAGTACAGACAGATCCTCTAGGGAGCAAAATAAGTTTCATTTTGCAATCTGGCACCAGTAGGTTGGTTGTAGTTGCCAAGAGCACTATATTGAGAAGGGCTCTATGGCAGACAGAACAATGCAGTGATCCATAATCCATGTCTACCACGAATGCAGAAGGGGAGAGTGCCTGGCCGTGAACATGTTTTTGATGACCCTGCTCTATATAAAAGGCCCTTATGCTAAGAGTGCTTCATTTCTTCTTGAGGTAAATGCTACACAAGTTGAAAACTCATGGTAACTTATTTTCCATTTTACTTTTAAAAATGCCTGCATTTATTTTTTTAAACAGGCTAAAAACCCACACCATGGATAACTTATTGGACTTTGCCTGAAAGGAGTCATTAGTGCCATTGGATATTTGACCATCTTGGCCACAGGTTTTTTCAGAATGAATGGAAGGTCATGCAGCATGAATCTCCACCGGATATCAGGAACCCCACAGGGGCCTGGGATGGTCAGTGGCCAACACATTCCTCCCATCCGAGCCCACTCGGGGACTCCTGGGCCCTCGTCCTGTGGTACCACACCAAGTCTCCATCTCAAGATACCTTCGGGAGGAGGGATGGCTCCTCAGAGCAACATGGCTGAGAGCCCCATCCATCTGCCCGCCTTGAGTCCCAGGAGACAAGTGCTCACCAATGGGAAGTCACGATTCCAGGTCACTCAGGCCGGAGGCTTGTCAGGGACACACACTTTAAAGCCAAAGCAGCAGGAGTTTGGAAGTCCTTTTCCTCCAAATCCTGGGAAAGGTAGGATTGTGTTTCTGGGATATTTTAAAAGTGGAAAGTACTTTTTTATCCCCCCTAGGCCCTTCTCCCAGAAAATCCTGTGGAAAAATACACAATTCAATGTCAAGCTCAAAGTTGAAAGTCTCATAATGCTATGTGGCTTGTTTGTGAAGAGGGAGAATGTGTAAATGTGTGTGAGGACCAGGAGTCCACAGGAGTAAATGACATCTCATGGAACTGTGAGACAGAGTGGAAGGTAAGCTAGAAAGATCAGAAACAGGGAGGTGGGGGGAGATAGGAATGGAAGGAAAAGGGCAAGGTTTAGCAAGATCCTACCCTCTGGATATACAAATTTCTGTCCTGGCTCACCGAGGGCTAGATTCTGCAGGCCAATGGAGGAGAGACAGGGCTGGTTAGAACTATCATTGTGCTAGTTGGGTGCTAGAAGAAAAGTAGTGTTTGGAAGGAAAGTGAGAAAAGGGGGAGAAATTTTTTAAAGTGAGGAATAATACATAGAAACGATGAAAATTATTCCAGAGCAGAACCTTTAATTTTTTCTAATGTAGCTAGTAACAGGAGAGGAGGTAGCTAGAGAAGAATAATGAAAAGGTATGTTTGTGCTGTGGAGATCTAGAATGCCTAGTTAGTTTGAAATTCAGAGAGAACTGTTTCAATTACCATACATTTTATGTATTTAATTTATTTTTTGATTTTTAACTTTTTTGAATTTTTATGACTTTATTTGAGCTAAAACTGATGACAATTGCTGAGAAGCAAGATCTCATGTGCTCCCAAATTACTGTATATTTTAAATTAAAGAATAATTGTTGGAGACTAGCAAATTAATTGAATGACACACTGTCTGTAGAAACTAATGTTGACTTAGTGAGATTATATAGCATATGATATGTGTGTTTGGGCTAGGAAAAGAAAGGGTATGTATCCCATGTAAAAATATAGCTTTGTTATATAAAATAGCACAACTGTATATTCCTTTAGGTATTTTTAGTGTTTAGTTTTAAATGTTTATATTAAGTGTTATACCACCAAATAAAATTACTAGCAGCCTGTGAATAGCCATTCACTGAGTTAACTCATAATTCACTCAGTTATGGTGAATAATGATTTATATCAGGCAAGTAACCAAAAAGTTGTTTGCTTTAGTGTCTGTGTATATTTCTGTGTATGGAGAAGCTGGTATAAATTGGTAGATTAAAAAAAACTAAATATATGTGTAGCTTTTTTCTATTTTATCTATTTACTTTGGTCTGGGTTTGGTTGCTTTATTTTTTAGAGCTACTGATACTAAGTGTAAGTATAGGAAAAACTTTCCCTGGTGACTGCATCTAAAATAGCTCTGTCATTGTCAGGTTGCTATATTCATGGCAAGGCAAGCTAAGTTCCTTAATGTCAAGCTCATGTGTTTGGATTTTCAGGGGCTGAGGCCCAGCAAAATCTTTCAGCTCATGCTTGACTAGTGAACTGTAGCTTACTTTTATATGTACTTATGTTTGAAATCCTGACTGGCAATAACAATGGTCATAATATTAATAACTTGCATTTATTATATCGTAACTCAGCATGTGTCAGGCACTGTGTTAAGTGCTTTCCAGTACGTAGTCTCAGTTATTCCTCATAACAGCCTTGAGTTTTATGCTATTGCTGATCATCTAACAGGAGAACTAAGGTCTGGGAAGAATAAGTAACTTCAGCATTGCCAGCCAGTAAGGAGTTTGGGAATATTACTTTGATGGTGACCAGAGTAATTATAATTATAATAATGGTTTAAAAAATATTTCAGCTTTTTGATTCTCCTCTTTTCAGTGTTCTGGTTTCTTGCTCAGCTACGAAGCTTACAGTGCTTGTACTAGGTCTGCATGGTTGGGGCATGTGCAGGCATGGGTGGAAGGTCAAGGACAACCATATTATGATCCCCTTGGCCTTGCAGGTTGGATGGTCTGGTTGGTGCCAGAAATGATCTTGGTACCTTTCCGATCTTGGTTAATAGTTCTTAAAGAAAGCCAGTAACTGGTTGAGAATGGTGATCTGGGACTGTTTGAACTTCATCCAATCACTTACTTAAGAAATAATTATTGAGCATATATTATGGATCAGCTAGTTTGGGGCATACAATAGCCAATAAAACCTAATTGTGGCCCTCAAGGAGTTGAATTCAGACAAATGAATGGACAGTTAAAATAAAGCACACTAGGGCTCTGACAGGGGTACACTCAGGGTTATATGGCAGCATTTGGAGGGGTTGCCAGCTGGTGCTTCATAAGTGGATCTGGGAGGAGAGTAAGGTATGTAGGCAGACACTTGAAGGATGAGAGCTGGCCTTGCAATGTGTATGTGCTATGTCTGTGTATGTGCGCTTGTGTGTGCATGTGAGGGGGTGTCTGGAGCTTATTCTAGGTAGAGAGAAAAGCATACTTAAAACCTGGAGGGGAGAGATCATGGTGCATTTCATGGACTTTCACCTAGTTCCACATGGTGGGTATAAAGACTGGTAAAGGATGAGGCTGGAGAGGAATAAGTGGGAGCCAGATGAATGGTCATGAATGATACACTGAGGAGGTTTAGATATAACTTGAGGAACTGGCAAGCTAGGGAAGGGTTTTAACCTTGGGAGTGATGTGATAAGCTTGAGGTTAACATTTCTCCCTGTCTTTGTTATTGTTTTTTTTTCATGGATTATTAACAATGCCATGACCCAGAGGGATGGGTACAAAGAACCTGTGGCTCTGTGAGTGTAGTAGTTAGGTTTCTCTAAAAAAAAAACAAAACAAAACCCAGAACCAATAGGCAATATATCTTTATACGTGCAGTAGAATATATGTGTTATTTATCTATTTCTCTCTCTCTCTCTCTATGTGTATATCTCCCTAGCTATCTAAAGAGACATTTCTAACAAGATGTACTTGCTGATGTGATTATGGAGGCAGATAGATCCCAAGATATGCAGGATGAGTGAGCCAGCTGGAGGCCCAGGAGAGCTGATGGTTTAGTTGTAGTCCAACTCTGAAGGCCTGGGACTAGGAGAGATAACGATGTCGTTCCTTCCTGAAGGCCATCAGACTTGAGAACCAGGAAGAACTTATATTTTATTTTGAGTCCAAAGGTAGGAAAAAGCCAGTGTCCCAGTTCACAGGCAGTCATTCAGTAAAGAATTTTCTCTTTCTTAGTGTAGGGTCGAACTTTTGTTCTGTTCATTCCTTCAACTGATTGGATGAGGCCCACTCGTGTTAGGAAAGGCAGTCTGCCTAATGTGGAATAGGAGATGAAGGTGCTGAAATCCAATCTGATTTCAAGGCTTGGGAAGTAGTAGGTGGCACACTTGGAACGCACATATCATTAGTAATTGTGGTTGAGAATAAAATAAAAATATTTTTATTTTTAATTTGTGCATTATTTTTTCCAAAGAGCTGATAAGTTTTTAGCACATAAATACTCTTTTAAGTTGTTGACACCTAACTACTTAATAAATATAAGTGTTCGGTGTTCCTTTTGGCCTAGGGGCACCAGGAAAAAAAATCATTGATACATTAAGAATGTCATGAGCTGAGAACATCTGTGGACCTCTGTCACAAAAGTTTATTTCTTTCAAAGTATAAGCTGGAGTAGATGATGCTGCTAATGGCTGGAACCTTGGGGATGTCAGGTCCAAGATCATGGAGCTCCTCTTAGTCTTTCCCTCTTGGCTATGCAGTAGCTGCCTCACTCTAGCACCTGCTGTGAAGTCTGTATTCTAAGAATGGTGAAGGGGAAGGAAGAAGGACAAAAGGCAACAGACAAAAGAAACAACTACCTCAAATAGACCCCTTTAATTGACTACCAGGAGTCCCACCCAACTTAATTAGCCAACCATACATAACTTATCTTAAATAAAACTCATTCTTTGTTCTGAATTTATCTTTTTTAAAAAAGTTAGATTTTGTCTTACATTTGTTTGTATTATCTTATATTGTATTTTACTTTTTTTTTTGTATTTGCTACCTTTATATTTCTCTCCTCTCAAGTAAGTTGAACTTACCCACTTGCAAATAAGTTGCAGACATTGTGATACTTCACCCCCAAATTCCGAAGCAGGTAACTTTCATGCTATATAACCAAAATACATTGATAATAACCAAAGAATTTAACTTCGCTACAATAGTATTATTTACATATAGCTGTATCTTAAAATATAGTACATACTCCAAATCATTTTATATTTTATTTTTTATTTATTATTATTTATAATATATATAATTATTTTTTCCCCCTTTATAACCCAAATGTCTTTGGCAGCCACTTTTTTTTTTGATACAAGAGCTAATTGAAGACAGTGCATTACATTTTGTTGTCATATCTCCTCTGCTCTCTTTAATCCAGGATGGTCCTCTTTTCTGCCTTTTCTTTTGTGTTTCATGGCAAGTAAGTTGATATTTTTAAAGAGTTCAGGTCAGTTGTCTTGTCGTTCAATCTTCTTTGTTTGAATATTTCTTTTTTTTTAAAGTATATTTTATTGATTACGGTATTATAGTTGTCCTACATTTTTTCCCCTTTGCTCCCTTCCTCCTGGAACCATTTCGCCTTCCAGCAATCTTCCCCCTTAGCTCATGTCCACGGGTCATGCTTGTAAGTTCTTCAGCTTCTCCATTTCCTGTATTATTCCTAACTTCCCCCTTTCTATTTTGTACCTACCAATTATACTTCTTATTACCTGCACCTTTCTCCCATCTTCCCCCACGCCCCTCCCAGCTGATAATCCTCCAAATGATCTCCTTATCTATGATTCTGTTCCTGGTCTGGTTGGTTTGCTTATTTTTTTTTTCCCCTTAAATTCAGTTGTTGATAGTTGTGCATTTGTTGCTTTTTAATGTTCATGGTTTTGATTTTTTTTTCCTTAAATAAGTTCCTTTAACATTTCCTGTAATAATGGCTTGGTGATGATGAACTCCTTTAGCTTTACCTTGTCTGGGAAGCACTTAGTCTGCCCTTCAATTCTAAATGGTAGCTTTGCTGGATAGAATAATCTAGGTGGTAGGTCCTTGCTTTTCATGACTTTGAATACTTCTTGCCAGTCCTTTTAGCCTGTGAAGTTTCTTTTGAGAAATCAGCTGACAGTCTTATGGGAACTCCTTTGTAGATAACTCTCTGTTTTTCTTTTGCTGCTTTTCAGATTCTTTCTTCATCTTTAACCTTTGGCATTTTAATTATGATGTGTGTTGGTGACATCTCCAAATGTGCCAGCATCTAAACCATAGGGATGCCAGAAGGAGAAGAGGAAGAACTAGAAATTGAAAACTTATTTAAAAAAATAGTGAAAGAAAACTTCCCTAATTTGGTGAATGAAATAGACATACAAATCCAAGAGGCACAGAGAGTCCCAAACAAGTTGGACCCAAAGAGGAACACACCAAGATACATCATAATTAAAATGTCAAAGGCTGTTTGAATATTTCATTGTGACTGGGTTCAGGTTAAACTGTGTTGGCAGGGATACTACGTAGGTGCTTTGTGTACCACCCATTGCATTACACCAGGAAGCATTGAGTGCTTATATGTCCTAGTATTTGTGAAGTTGCTTTTGATCTCCTGGCTAAAGTGATGTCACCAGATCTCTGCATTGTAAAGGACACTTTACCTTTCAAAACTATTAAATAATTTTATGTGAATTTCTTGTTTTCCAGTAAGTTTTCATAGTATCTACTGATGATCCTTGTCTGGATCAGTTATTCATGGTTGATTTTCTGATTCTAACATTTCTTCTATGTTTGTTAGCTAGTATTATTCTGGAAACAAGAGCTTCTCTCCCTTATTGAGTATCACTGTAGACTCATTCTTTTAAAAAATTTACTATAATATAATTGATTACCATCACTATTCTTTCTGATGCCCAAATTGTCCCAGATTTAGCCAGTGGGAGCCCCTTTAAGTCAGTCCCTATGTTCTTTCGATACGTTCCCATTAAACACTTCCTTGCTTTCACACATCAACAGAGTATTCTAGGTTTACTTGTATTTATCTCTCCAGACCTGGAATGAGCCATTTTCCTAAAAAGCTAAGGTCCCTTTTAGTGGGAAATGATCTTTGAAAACTGGATGAAAGGATGTTCTTATTGACTTGGGTGTCATTGCCTCTGGGCCCCACGCACGGACAGTGTTGGGAAATATGTCAGAACAAGATAATGAGTTCTAGTTAAAGTACAACATTACAGAGTTCTTCCTCTTGCTTCCTCAGTGGGATCCCTGGTTCTCAGCAGTGTTAGTGGGTTTATTTGCTCTTCCCTACATTAGAGAAAAGTTACTTGTTAGCTTTACATTTGTAAGATAGTAGAAATTAGTTTTAAAAATGATTTCTTACTACAGACTATTTTAATGTGCTGATATGAGAGTGTTTGTATTTATATAAGCCACAGACATTCTCCAGTTGGCAACTCCCTGGGCCTGCCAGGGTTGGTGAGTACGGAATCCCAGAGACATTGTACCAGTAATGGCATCTCCCCCTACTTCCTGTTCCACAGCTATGAATTGTAATTAGACTGGCAGAAATGCATTTTTCAAAGCATCTGGGAAATCAGTTTTATGATCTCTACTTTAAGCACATTTGACATAGCTATTTAAATATTGAAGACAACCTCGCATTCACAGTGCCTGTAGGCCTATATAATTGGGAAGATTTTCATTGTAAAGGTTTTTATTTTACTTCAGGGCCTCTGACATTTCTTGTTGGGCTCTGCTGTCCTTGGAGACAAAGGGAGTTAGTTATTCATTAGTGCTTGTGGGTTATTCATTATTGTTGGTCAGAAAAAGCTGAATAATATCAACAAAAGACACCAAAGTAATTGGGATTAAAAAATTCTGTTGTGTCTCTTAAGGCTGGTGTGTCTTGTAAAGACCTGGTTTAAGAAAAACAATGTATTGTGTGAACCTGGGAGGTCTAAAAACTAGTGTACTTTAAATAATACATCAAAGTTTTATTTTTATTTTTTACTGTTTCTGGTTTGCTAATTCAATTGGTTATAACCTGGAGCTTAAGTTAGAGTTTGATTCTTTAGTGGGTCAGCTAACTTCAAAGCCCCTTCCTAACCCCCTACTGCCACAACATAAATTTTAAAATACTGCCACTGATTTAAAATGTTACTTTCCTGTACCATTTCTTTCTTCTGTTTATCCCTGGAAAAACGGGCGATGAAAAAAATCTGCTAACACCTATGAGTGAACCATTTGAATGTTGTCATGTTAGGAGTGGGGCAAGAATAGCAATTGGGGTCCCACATTTTTTGAGAGATGCAGTTGACATATTAGCTGAAGAAAGTTGGGGCAAAATACTTGGTTACTTTTTTTTCTTCCCACTTCTGGTTTTTAATCATTTATATTTCCTTGCACTTCCAATGTGGCTTCCTGCAGATTTAGAGCAAATAAAGTTAATATTTTGTAAAAGGTTCCAAAAATAACCAAACCAGTCAGAGACCAAAGGCATTATTCCAGTTGAAATAGCCAGAGTTTTCATTTTGTCTCGCCAGCGAGGCAGGTGAAACACAGTGTTTACTTTTGTTTACTCTTTGGGCTGCACAGGGTGCACTTTGTGTGATTTATTGACGCTGGGTGTAAATCAAATCGATGATGGATTTCCAAGTATTACTGAATGGCAGACATGATTTGTTCCAGTTATAAAAGCAATTTGTCATTCTCATAACATACCATGTTTAAAAGAACATATTCCATTAACACCCCCTGCCTTCTGTATGCACCTCAAACACTGTAGGACGTGAACCTGAACTGTAACATTTGTTAGGCATCTCTAGCATATTAGTGCTATGCTGTCAAATAGCAATAGCCTTGGACTTGTATGGTACTTTGTAGTTCATAAACTCGCACATTGATTGTCTTGTGATTTAATCAAAGGCGGCATTCTGGGAGGAGGGCAAATGTAAATTGGCTCCGTTTTAGGGATGAAGAGACTGAGTCTCAGTTTGCTGAGACCTCGACCTTATCTGCTGCCTAGGTTGACATTGTATAGGACTCCACAGTCTGAGAGCTCCTGCTACAGGAGTTCTGAGAAATCTTACCCTTTTTCTCCATTCGAGTTTATGGTTGCCATCATTCCTGAAGGAGTATACCTTTAAAAACTCAAAACCATTCGGTTGCCATTTTCATCCATGAGCAGAGGAAGTGGGCCCTTGCTCCTGTTTTGGAAAATTGCACTTGACAGTATGCTGCTTCTGGCCTTTCTGGGCTGGGAGGGTGTTATCCACCCAGGCAGGATCAGGCAGTCTTAGTGTGATGTCAACCTGAGTGACATCAGGATGTGCCCAGGTACGTTTCAGTGCCTCTGTCTATGAAATGTTTAAACCCAGACAGGAAGAAATCATGCATATGAATAGCTTTGCTACTTCTGACCTATAAAATTTTAAGGATAAATGGTTGGTGACTTGAATTTAATACCTATTTTCATGGCTGCCTTATTTGAATAATGAATGAAATAGAAGGCCTGTAATTGGCTCTGACATAAGAAACAAGTTACAAATGAGACTTTCGGTGTAGAACCTTGCTACCTAAGGATGGTCTGAGCCAGGAGCTTTAGCAGGAACTAGGGATCTTGGGTAGGGAGAAAGTGAGTGTGAGAGAACTTGTGAGCTATGGCTTTTCAGGTGGTCACCCACTTGGGTGGCAGCTTCAGGTGCACGTGAGATGCTGCAACAGGAAATGGTTAAATTAGATGGTAAGTATGGAAGAGCATTTCATATTACAAACTTCCAGAGACAGGTAAAGTATTATTCTCTTGATTATAAATCCTCATGGGCAGTATGGATCTCCATAAACCATGGCAACTGCTGCCGAGTGAGATGGCCCTGCCCCACTACCCTGCTTGTTCACGTGACATGTCCTTTGAAATAATGGCCTGTGGCTTAGCCATAACTCCCAAGTCTACGAAGTATGAAAAGCTATTTGATGGGTAGATATAGAAACCTAACTACTCTCTATTTTCACAGTTTGCTTCAAAAGCTGGAGAGAAAATTTAAGCCACGACAAACAGACATTGAGGTGAAATAGCATATTTTAAAAGTTTATCTCCATCTAAAGATTTTATTTTATTTAGATAGGGTGATCTTACAATTTATTATCCCAACCAGGGCACTTTTTAAGAGTGAAACAGGGCCCTATTATAATTAGGCTTGGGATTATCCTGGATGAACTGGAATGCAGGGGTCACCCTGTATTTAGGGAAAAGTTTAATTGCATTTAGATTCAGAATTTTACCCAATTGCTTTAAGGTAAAGTAGTTCAATGTACTTGACAGGAAGGATTCTCCCCATATAAGTTAATAGCAAAATTATTTCTTTGGACCTTTGAGTGGTTATTCCTATATTAAGTAGAATACATTAGTTTCTGGTTATTCTGGGATTAAAAATAAGCTGCTAGCAATTATTTAGCACTTTTTATCTTCTGCTGCTCTTAGCTTTACATATCTCAACCTTCCTAGCCCTGTGAAGTATCCCATTGAAAACATGAGAAAGGAGAGGCTGAGGAAGATTAAGAATCTTGACCAAGAACACAGGGGATTTTAACCCGTGCCTCCCCGACTCCACAGCCCTAAATGCTTTATAGGGTATTATTTTGTTCTTTTGGCACAGGGTTTGCCTCAGAACTCTAGGTTCTTGGCAATTAAGAATGATTTCCTTAAAAACCCAGTATGTCTACCATAATTTCTACTGTGTATGGTGGTGTAGTATCCGACATATTTATTTTGTAAGAATGGTGAGCTGACGTGGAAAAACCACTTCCAAATAAATTGTTGCCGGTGTTTGTGTTGATTCTGTTAAAAGTTCCCCTCCTTACTTGCTTAAGATAGTGGCTTTGGTGGCGATGAGGTAGAGAATGTGACAGAATAGAGAAGGATGCAGACACGGCCAACTCGGAGCCCTTTCTGTGGGCTGGCTGCTGCACTGAGCAGAGCTGCTGGGCCACACAGCTGTAGCATAACCCAGAAAGCCTTCCATGATGGCGCTGGAGCTCGGAATTCCCTTTAATTCGCTTAATCACCCCATGTGTCATTGGATTTAGAAAACGAAGGCTTGGAATAATTTAGGAGTGGTCACGTGGCTAATATGTAGCAAAGCTGGGAATTAAATAAAGGTTTTGTGTGACCTCAGGCCCTTGTTTTAACCACTCTGTTGTCTTCTCTTGGGATGAGATAGAAGCCTTGCTCCTTGTAGCATAATGGGGAGGAAGCTGGAGACCAGAACTTTCTTTTGAAAGTGCACTATTTCACCAAGTACCTTATTCAAGATTCTTCTGCTGGCAGGTAACTGAACCCACTGTGCTAGCTTATATTAAGGGAGATTTATTAAAAAAATCAGGAGTATTTCATAGAACCCAAGGAAAGGACGGACTATAAGAATAAGTTACTTCCCATGCTTCTTCTCCTGAGGCAGTGTGATTTTTATTTTATTTTATTTACTTTTAAATTATATTTTATTGATTATGCTATTACAGTTGTCCTGATTTTTCCATCATTGCTCTCCCTCCACCCAGCACCCCCTACTCCCTCAGGCAATCCCCCCACCCTTGTTCATGTCCATGAATCGTGTGTAGATTCTTTGGCTACTCCACTTCCTATACTGTACTTTACATCCCCACGGCTATTCTGTAACTACCTATTTGTACTTCTTAATCCCTTCACCTCCTCATTCATTCCCCCACACCTTCCTTTCTGGCTACCATCAAAGTGCTCTCCGTGTCCATGATTTTGTCTCTGTTCTTGTTTGCTTAGTTTGTTTTTTAGATTCAATTGTTGATAGATTTGTATTTATTGCCGTTTTATTGTTCATAGTTTTGAACAATAAACACTACTTTTCTTAAATAAGCCCTGTAACATTTCATATAATAATGGTTTGGTAATGATGAACTCCTTTAGTTTTTTCTTGTATGGGACGCTCTTTATCTGCCCTTTGATTCTAAATGATATCCTTGCTGGGTAGAGCAATCTTGGCTGTAGGTCCCTGCTTTTCATGACTTTGAGTGTTTCTTGCCAATACCTTCTAGCCTGCAAAATTTCTTTTGAGAAACCAGCTGACAGTCTTATGGAACTCCTCTGAAGGTAACTAACTACTTTTCTCTCGACGCTTTAAAGATTCTCTCATTATTTTTAACCTTTGACAATTTAACTATGATATGTCTTAGAGTGGGCCTCTTTGGGTTCCTCTTGATTGGGACTCTCTGTGTTTCCTGGACTTGCATATCTATTTCCTTCACCAAATTACGAAAGTTTTCTTTCATTATTTTTTCAAATAGATTTCCAATTTCTTGCTCTTTCACTTCTTCTTCTGGCATCTCTGTGATGTGAATGTTGGACCTCTTGAAGTTGTCTCAGAGGCTGCTAATACTATCCTCATTTTTTGGATTCTTTTTTCTTCTTGTTCTGATTGGTTATTTTTCTTGCTTATGTTCCAAATCATTGATTTGAATCTGGGCTTTATCCACTCTTCTCTTGTTTCCCTGTAAATTGTTCTTTATTTCAATTAGTGTATCCTTCGTTTCTGACATCCTCACTAAGTTCCTTGACCATCTTTGTAAACATTATTTTTATCTTTGCATCTGATAGATTGCTTATCTACATTGTGTTTAGCTCTTTCTGTGGGGTTTTGATCTGTTCTTTCATTTGGGCCATGTTTCTTTGTCTCTACGTTTTCCCATCCTCCCTGGTCTGTTTCTATGTGCTAGGTAAAGGTGCTTTGACTTCATGTCTTGGTAGTGTGGGCTCATGTAGTAGGTGTTCTGTAGAGCTCAGGGGCACAGCCTTCCTTATCACGCAAGCTGGGTACTGGAGGCGCACCCTTCGTGTGGGCTGAGTATACCCTCTATTGTAGTTGAGCCTTGGTTGCTGTTGGCAGGTCAATGGGAAGGATTTACCCAGGCCAGTCAGCTGCGAGGATTGGCTGTGACTACTTACTACCCATCTCTGCCCTCTGTGGAGGATCAGCTGTGCAGAGGCAGGGTAGTTGTGCTTAATGTGGTCTGTAGCTGCCCACTGAGTGTACTAGCCCTGGGTGATGCAGGCCACCTGTGTTTTGCCCAGGCCACCCTTCCTGAGCTCTAAAAGAATCTGAGACAGCTGCTACTTGTGTTGGGTTTGGAGATTTCCAGAAGTTAAGCTGTGAGTCTAGGCTGGCTTCTGCTAGTGCCAGGCCTGGGGCTTACTGAGGCCAGCTATTGCTTGTTTGAGAGGATTTAGGAAGTTGTGAAGCGTGAGCCAAGCAAGACCAGCCATTCATATGGAAATCAACTTGGGTGGGCTTGTAAGTTGGGTGGGGTGGAGTCTCAGGATATTTCCCAGGTGGGTCAAATAGTGTCAGCCAGGTTGATGGAGTCTCAGATATGGCACCAGCTTGCCGACTCAATTTTAATGGATGTGGTTTCTTTAATTCTGTAGTGGTCGGATTTCCATCAACTCGATTTCTGATGGTCTGAGTGATGGTTGTTCTCTATTTTAGTTGCAATTTTGATGTGGTTGTGCAAAGAGGTGAGCCATGTCTGCTTATGCTGCCACCTTGACCTGAATTTGGCAACGTGATCTTTTATTTCTGTTCTTTTGATACATCACTATATTCTCCTCCCTGTAAGTTGTTTTAATCTGTTTTGTCAGTACCTGTATAAGTTAGAGTTCTCTGGAGAAACAGAACCCGTATATAAAGAAATTTATTATAGGGAATTGGCTCACTCCATTATGAAGCCCGAGAAGCCCCAAGATCTGCAGTTGGAAAGCTGGAGACTAAGGAAGGCCAATGATTTAGTACCAGTTCAAGTGTAAAAGCCTAACAACCAGGCAGGAGGATCGATAGAATAAATTCCAGTCCAAAAGCTGGCTGAACTTATGTTTAAGTTCAATTGTGAAGGCCAGAAAAAGACCAATGTCCCTGTTCAAAGCAGTCAAACAGGAAAAGATCCCCCTTACTGTGAGGGTTCACCTTTTTGTTCCATTCAGGCCTCTAACTGATTGGGTAAGGCCCATTCACACTGGGAAAGACAGTCTGCTGAACTCATTCTACCAATTCAGATGCTAATCTCATCCAGAAACACCCTTACAGACACACCCAGAAATGTGTTTGACCAAGTGTCTGGAAACACTGTGGCCCGATCAAGTCAACACATAAAATTAACCATCCCAGTGTTTGTGTCCTCAACATAGCTTTCTTCCCCAGCCCTAAACATGTAACATACTCAGAACTTCTGTGCTATGAGATCGTCTAGATAGTGACCCTCTGTCCCATTTTCAGGAACTTTGGAAAGACAGTCATGCTGGTCCAGTGTGTGTCAGGTGTGGTTCGTCCAACTGAGGGGACAGAGACTCAGAATAAACACGGGTCTCCACCTGCTCAGAGGAGCTCAGTGATACCTAGGACTTAGTCCCTAAATAACGGTGCTATTGGGGATATGTCTTAAATGACAGTGACATTGTCAGAGTTATTACAGAAATTGTGTCTTTAGCCAACATGACTCCAAAGTAAGGGAGAAAATTTTAGAAGTATGACCATCAGATAAAGTGAATTCTAGGAAAAGCTTTTTTTTTGAGTTGCTTTTTCTTTTTGAAAGATAAAACACTGAGCTATATAAATTGCAATGTTTTGCATCAGTTTTTCAGCAGTGGCCACAATATTTTATAGGGTTACGTTTTTTTTTTTTTTTTTTTAAGATAACCCAGAATTAAGAAAGAGTCAATAAAAAGGGGAAAAAAAAGAAAGAAAGATCATTGAATGGATGATCTATTAAATCTTCAGGTTTCTTTTGTATTTAGAGTTTTGCGAAGGGGAGGCCTTCCAGGGTTGAAGTGCTCAGATCTGTGGTTTCTGTGTGTAATCACCTGCACAACACGGCAGTTTGAAATGATTTGGCTGTCAGGCTTGAACATTTGCAGCGTAGCTGTTTCCTGGTGCGTTGGGCTATGTCATTAGGGAGAATTCACTTGTGATGTGAATACTTCTGATAGATTTTAAGAGAATCTATCAGACACAAATCATATATAGTTAATCAGTGAGTTAAATTTTTAACAGTTGGAGTACATGGATTGGGTGTTGAAAACATATTTGGCTCAGGTAATTTTTCTACTTACCTAGAAGAAAATTCTGTACACTCACCATCTGTTTTATTATTGTGACAGGCAGACTCTCAGGTAGGCCCCCACCATTCCCGTCTCCTGGAATTCATTCCCTTGTGTAGTAGCCAGTCCTCGAGTGTGGGCTGGTTATACTAACTTGTTTCTAACCATGACAAAGATGATGAAATATCACTTCCATTATTAAGTTATAAAAGATTTGACTTCCTGTCTTGCTGTCAGACTACTGCCTTCTTGGTTTGTATGCCATGTTGGAAGGCCCACGTGGCAAAGAGCAATAGTGTGAGGGGCTGAAGGCCTCAGCCCAGCCATCTTCCAGAAACTGTGTTCTGCCAGCAACCATGTGAGCTTCAAAGCAAATCTTTCCCTAGTTGAACCTTCAGGGGAGACTCTGGCTGTAGCTGACACCTTGACTGCAGCCCTGTGAGGGACCCTGGAGCAGAAGACCCACCTCAGCCACGCATGGATTCCTGACCTAGAGACTGAGATAATACATGTATTGTTTTAAGCCACTAAGTTGGTAGTAATTTGGTGTATAGCAATAGATAACTAAAGCAATTCTTGTCTGGCTTTTTCTCTCTTCCAGGAAGCACTAGAAAGTTAGGCAATATCTAGGAGCAGGAGGGCAGGAATTGAGCTCTGCTGAGGGCCTATAAAATGCCAGACATTGTGATAGGCTTAATGATTCAGCAGAGCCAACTTGTAAGGTTTTGAAAATTACATCCATTTTATGCATGTGGAAGTCAACATTCAGAGAAGTGAAATTAAACTTATTTGCCCAAGTTTACATGACTCCTAAGAGGCAGAAGCAGGGTTTGGATGCAGGTGTTGTAATATCTTTTCCCAGTGCCCTTGCTTCTTCCATGTGTCAGGCTTACTCCTGTAAGCCATGACAAACACCAGCGTGGCATTTTTGCCTGGAAGACAGAATTAAACAAAAAGACAGTTTATCTTTAAGCATCAACTACCCTTTGTGGGCTTGTTGCCAGGCATCACTCCCCCCCACCTTTTTCTCCTCAGTGGTTTGTTCCCACTAGATATTCTTTTCTGCTCTTTTTCTGCCCTCTATCTATCACAGCCCTATTTTTTATTGCCTCTTTTATTATTCTCAAACAAAATTCATAGACAGTGTTATCTACCTGTTCACATAGTTTTAAAAAATCAATATGCTCTCATAACCAAAATGTAAGGGAATAGAAAGGAACATAACTTACAATAAAATAATATGCACTTAAATATGAAAATGTTTCAGCACAACTGTACTAGAAGACATAATGAAGTAGTCAGATCAGCTTGCACTTAAATGTGGGATTAGCTAAAATTCTGATGACTGAGGATTGTGTTTATTGTGCTGATGGCTCAGATATCTGGTTACTTTGCTTTCAGTGATACTTTATGAAATGGTGGACAATACTTTATAATACTTCTATCAAAACAATGATCACTCATCCTTTGATTTGTATTGTAACTTCATTTTAGATAACTTAGTGCAAATACGAATGATGAAAATAAAATGGACTTAGAGTCTAAACTCAGACAATTATAAACAGGTTTTTACTATGTGAACTTCTGGAGACGCTTGAAAATTATGTGGGATATGGGATAAATCTTTGTGTGTAGGACTGTGTGTCATCCCTGCCTTTACAACTAAATGCCAAGAATGGTGACAACCTAGACCGCCCCAGGATCTCCAGATGTCTCCTAGGGATCACCATCCCCCAGACTCAGAGATGTAAATCTAAATCTGCTTTCAGTAAGAGAACTGATCAGCTGATTAAAGTCTTAACAATTTCCAGAGGTGTTTGTATTGTAACTGGGTCACAACCTTAAGACAAAGAATGGCTGGGTGTTCATGGTGGAACCTGGGGGAGGACTGGGAAGTAGCTAAGCAGGAGATGAAGATGACCCCCCTTTCCAGCCCTGGGAACTACGTAGCACATGCGTACGCTTTGTATTTTTGATTCTAGCCTTTCTTCTTATATCCCTTTTCTTGGCTCCATATACATTTTACACGACAAATGAGGTGTCTTTTTGTAAGTCAGGTTCTTTTTTTCTGTTCTGATATAAGAGCTTTTCTATGTCAAACAATCAACTGATATACATACATACATACATACATAGTATACACATAGACACACATGTATATGCCTCTAGTGAGCTCACAATCAAATATGAGGAAAGAAATTTTAAAAGCAATAAATTATATGCATAATTGTTAATTAACAACAATAAATGACTTTTATAAGATTTATATACTTACGCATAATATATAGCATGTAACTAATAACCTGTAAGTATGTAAAGTCTGTGAAATAATATATATTATATATGAAGGGGACCTAAAAAACTTGGATTTATTTATAAAAATTGTGTATTCATTCTTACATGTTTAAACTTCAAGTCATCTTCCAAGTATTTTCCATTTGATGTCGCAGTTCACCTATTGAGACATTTTTTTCCACTGCTCAAAACAGTCTTTGAGCTTGTTGATTTTGATGCCTTTTAGTGCTTCTGCTGTTTCTTGTTTCACCTCTTCCACATTGGCAAAACATTTCCGTTTGAGGACCTTTTTCATCTGGGGAAACAAAAAAAAGTCTCTGGGGGAGAGATTGGTGAATAGGGAGGTTGGGGCACAGGGGTTATGTTGTTTTTGGTCAAAAACTGCTGAATGCTCAGCGTGGTGTGGGCAGGTGCACTGGTAAATCACCCATCAGGAAATGGGCAAATGTGTTGAAAGAGTCTTAAAAAACTTCACTGAAGCTGAATGCAGCCTCTCACAAAATGCCAGCTGGTACACTGATACGGATGGGTTCCTAGAACACTCACCTAGTGTGGAAGCCTGTACTACAAAGGGCTCGCCCTCCAGAAGATACATCAGGTGTTTTTGGGGTCCCCTACTCATATGCTATATAAAATACCATGCATATTATATGTATTATGTACAACTATATATTAGTATATATAATATATTAGTTTATATATAAAAGCTTTCATTAAATTAACCAGCGAAAGTGCCCAGAGGCAACTTCTGCTTTTTATACATTAGAAATATATCTTCATATGTAGGTAATTTTTGATGGTGTCTTTTGTAGTTGGAAGCTCATTTTGTTTATCAAAAGGAAAGAGAAAAAATGGGAAGGGTAGTAGGTATAAGAAATTTCATACCAAGACTGATGGGACAGGTCTTGTCACCCAGTAGGTACAGATGGCATAGAATATGTATGGGCAGTGTGGAGTGTGTCTTTCATTTATAATGAGAGCAAACTAAGAGAAGATCTCCTGTCTCAAGCAGATAAATTGAAATTAGACACTACATTAAGAAGAGCTTCCTTTTAGGGACATAAGGACATTTTAACATGTTTCAGGTGAAGGATTGGAGTTGCCATCTCTGTCAATATTAATGATAAAGGGTGATTTTGTATAGTGTGAAAAAGCAGGGACTAAATGCCCATCCATTGGTATATCAGCTAGGAGCCAGTCAAGAAAAATAACTCACTTCAGTTATTTTAACAAAGATAATCTACTCTCAGAAATTTGTTAAGCAGGCATTGAAGGACTGGAAAACTGAGATAAAAGAATGCTGAGATAATACAAATAATACTTGCAGAGGCAGCCACTACCCTGGGGCTGGAGGATGAAAAGGAAGAAGTTGGAAATTACCAGAACATAGATACTTGGAAGAGGAGCCCACAGGTCTGGGACCCAGACCTCTGAGGACTTGCTACCCAGCTGGTGCTGGTACCTGGGAGAGCTGGGATGAATTGTTCTTCCAGAAGCAAACCAACAAATATGATCTCCTATTCTATGTGAAGCATTACCAAAGACCTTGGAGTACTCTATACAGATGTCAAATTAATAACAATTTTTACAACAAAAGTCATGGATTAGATCTGAACTCTAATAGGACCTTTCCCCTTTTTATTCTTGTCCTTAAATTGCCTAGAATAATTGCACTGGTTACTAGGTCTAGGCAAATTATACTGAACCATTCTGTTGAATTCTTTTCAAAATGCTTGTGTCCGGTGGAGCTTGTATATTTGAAAAGAACAAGCTCAGAGAAATAGAGCAAAGTGGGACTATAAACTCCTTTTCATGGTTTCTTTAGTCTTAATCAGATTTTAAAGAACAATGATATCTAATACATGGCACTTATGATGTGGTAGATATTTTAAGTGCTTGATACCTCATTGTTAACATATTAACAAGACATATTATCTCATCTAAGTTGTCCAAAAAGTCAAAGAGGTGGGTACCATCATGATAGTTGTTATTATTGTTCCTGCCATTTTATAGATGAGGAAACCGAGCTATAGTTGAGTAACTTGCCCGAAGTTGCATAGGTAGTAGGTGGCAGAGCTGGGGTATAAACCAGCCAGCCAGTTTAGCTCCAGAGTACATGCTCTTAACCACTAAGCCAAATCGGATGGACACACACACACACACACACACACACACACAATTTTAAATCTGTTTTCTTATTTAAACCTGTGGATTGATGGATGGATAGCAAATACATTAATTTCTTCAGCAATGCAGTAGTATGGTAGAAATACTTGAAGATTAATAGAACAAGGATCAAAACCCGGGTCTACTAACTTTCTCATTAGAAGAATCACTTTATCAGTCTGGGTTCTTTGTAAATTGAGGAAGTTGAATGAAGTGACTTTGATCATTGTTTTCTGAGTTGTAAGGAGCCTGGCCACCTTTTTGGAACTGGGAGCTAGAATTGAAGCCTGATTTGCAGAATGAGTTTGTCAGTTTCCTAATGTGCCAGACAGACTGGGAAGTGGTAGTGCTGTTGAAGCTATTGGTAGCTCAGTAGCCCAGAGTGTCAAGGAAAAGAGATTAAAGATGTATTTTCTTTAGACCTTTGGGCACTGTGGGACTGGCTGTAGTTTTAATTCCTATTTTTTGCTGACTTGTCATTTTTCCTGCATTCAGAAATCAGTCTTGCCAGGAATTTGCAAAGCACTACTTAGAGGTCATTTCATCTCTGGGGATTTAGCCAAGAGAGGATGGCCCCTTCTGTTAGCTTCCCTTGTTCTGAAGGGGCTGTCTGCTTTCCCAATTTATAGATAGCCCATCTGTAGATATAAGGACTGGAGACCTGGAGTCCAGAGACCAGAAAATGTCTAGGAACTGGAAAAGTCTAGCAAAAATTCTTTCCTTAGAAGATGGGAGATGTGTTATGTGGCTTAAAAAATCTTACTGTAAGGTTAAGGAGGGAGCATGGCTAGGTTTATGTGTAGTGGGTAGATACCTTTTTCTTAATCGCTAAACAGTGACACTACTTTTTACCCTCAAAAATTCTCTTTTTTCATTGTTCCTCCTCTCCCACCCACATTTTCCAAAGCCTTGATTTTTATGATTTGAGTCCTTGAAGCCTTTACATATATGAGTTGTATTGTAGTATGTAGCACTTACTGGCAATTGTATAAATTTTATGCATTTAGAATCAAAAGCAATCTCAGATTAGGTTCTGAGTGTTACCAGATGTCACAATTGATATAATTCTTGGTAAACTTAGAGCAAAAGAATAATTTTCGCTCATGTTCAGTGGTAAGGTTGAACGCAGATACATAATTTGTTTTCCATATAATTCTTTATAATTTTTGAGTTGTATCAGGATGTTTTTTGCTATTTATAGTATTTTCAGTGAAATAAATATACATTATTATCATAGTGGATATCTATCCTGTACACAGTCAAGACCCACAAGGTTGATAAGGAGGATCTGTGTGTGTGTGTGAGTGTGTAAAACATAGAACTGCCTCTGTATATGCTAGGTAACATGGGCAGTAAGAACCATGGTATCTTAATAGGTACACAGATGGGCAATTCTTAATTTATATTTTAGTTGAAGAAAGAATTAAAGTCACTTTCCTGCATCTCTGAACTTTTGGCGCCTGTTCTTAGGTCTTGTACTATTCCAGAATTTAGCTGGAGGGTCCCAGAAAATTTTCTTAGTGTTGTGTTGAACTGCATGAGGAGTCCACTTGGGGCACTCCATCCTGCATAATCAGTTATTAGAAGTTTGAGGCAAGGAGTTGGTTTGGTTCTTTCAACATGAGCCAAGTATCTGGTTTTCCTGGTGGAAGGTAAAGAACCAGGGTGAATGTGTTTCACTCAGGTATTCTCCTTTGGTTGACTTTGGGCTGTAAATGTGTCACCTTGAGTAGCTCTTGTTTAAATTTATAATCTTTAGAGGGGAGAATTCCTAATGTGGGTAACATGGGTGATGAGGTGGCATGAGAAATGTCTCATTTCATGCCTTGCCGCCCTGACATGGTGCCGGGTCTTGGTTTGCCCATATTCTGCATTGATCTGTGGCCAGTTGTCATCACTGAATTGAATTTGGGTTGTGACTTAATATAGAAATTGAATTTTAAGCACTAAAAGTGACAACATTTTATTTTGATAGTAGATGTAATCGAAGTATTAGAGGTCATTCTATCTCAACCTCTCCATTTTCCAAATTGTGACATACATAGGCAGGACGTGGCATAACACAAGGGTGTAGACTGGGAGTGTGATGAATCGGAGGCTGAGTCCAAACTTCCCTCTGATCACCTCTGCACTCTTGAGGAGGTGACCTACCTTCTCTGAGAGACAATATTTGTACTTGCCTCTTAGAAACTTTAAATACTTAAATAAGATAATATTTTAACTATGTCCAGAATTTAGCATAATCCTTGGTACATAAGAAATGCTAATATATTAAGTAGCATATTGCAAGATTAGCAACATAAGCAACAGACTTTAAACTGAATACCAGGTCTTTTGAGGCCAAGGCCTTTTCCCTGTAATCTTCCACCACATATAAACTCTGTGAAGGTTGAAGATTGTTATTTACTAAGTATTTGAGAGCCTGCTGTGTGCCCACATGAGCAAGACATAGTAACTGCACTCACTTTATATTCTAATGGGAGTAGCAACCAATAGATACTTCAGATGTAACTTCATGGGGTAGTAAGTGCCACAGAGAGAAACAAAGCAGAATAATGGGGTTCAAAGGGATGGTTCACACATTTTTTAGAAAGGGTATTCAGAGAACACTTCTCTGATTTAAGTGAGGAGTGAGCCATCTGTAGATTTAAGGAAAAGTTTTCCTGAAAGAGGTAACAGCAAATGCATAGGTCCTGGTGTGTTTCTGGTGTAGTTAGATCATTTAGGTCCTCATAGACCGATGCAGGGAATTCAGAGATTTCAAGTGTGATGGCAACTCCTTGAAGGCTTTTAAGTAAAGTATTGATATGATTGAACTTATGTTTTAAAGAAGAAGTTCTGGTTACTGTGTTGAGAATAAACTGAGTGTCAGGTCAAGAGTGGAAACAGGAAAACCAGTTAGGCTATTGCAGCAGCCCTGGTGAAACAGATGGTGTGCAGGGTTTTGACTCAGGATAGATTTTGATGGTAGAGCCAACAGGACTTGCTGAAGGCTTGGATGTGGTTACAAAACACAGAAGAGTCAGGGAAGAATTCTAAGTATTTGAGCTGAGCATCTAGTGAATGGCAGCACCATTTCCTGAGATGGAGAAGTCTGGGTTTGGGAGTAAGAGATCAGGATTTTTTTTTTTTTTTTAACATATTGCATTTGGGATACCTATTAGTCCTCCACACGGGGGTGTCAAGTATGTAATTGGATATGCAATCTTGAACTTCGGAGTGAAATGGGAACTAGACATGAAAATGTGGGAGTTAGCAGCGTAGATGACTTTTCATGTCATGGGACTCTAAGGAGCCACCCAGGGAGAGGGCAAGGATGGAGAAAATGGCCAAGAACTGAGCCATGGGGGCAATCAACACTGGAGCCCGAGAAGAAGAAACTGAGAAGACGCAACCAGTGAGGTAAGAGGAAAACCAGTACAGAAGATGTCTTGGAAACCAAGTGGACAAAAGTATTTTAAGAAAGGAGTGGTCAACTTGGTCAAGTGTTGCTAAGAGGTCAGGAAAGGTAAAGTCTGAGAACTCTCCATTGAGTTGGGGACGACCGAGGGCCCGCCGCCCTTGACAAGAGAACAAAGGCCACGTTGTGTCTGGCTTACTCATTGCCATGCTCCCTGTGAAATACACAGTGTCCGAACGTGATAGAAACTTAAAAAACATCTGTTGAATGTTGTATGAGTGAATTAATGAATTGACAAGCCCAACTTTCATTCTGTATTTTAGTCTCAATGCAATCTTTGCTTGTTTTAGACTTTAGTTTTTATTCTTATCAGGGAGAAAAATCATGTGATTATAATAAAACATACACCTGCCTTCTCTCAGTTAGTATTCTGTAATATTGACTCAACATTTATCTCACATGTTAATGAACAATATATAAACCAGCACAGTTCTAGACAATGTCCTACATTATACTGTGGAGTGAAGTAGTTAAAGAAAAGTGATCAGTTTATTTAACACTGTACCTACCCCCTGTCCTCCCTGTCCCTGAGTCTGCAGTCTCTCTGAGTCACCCAGAGGTTTATCAATTACCCAAAGGCTGCTGTGGCTCGAGTGTAGAACACTTACTAGAACAGATCAGTTTACTTCAGGATATTTTAGGCTGTGTCACATAAATATTTCCCTTCCTTATTTTGAGATGAAAACTAGCAAGAATACTGTTGATTGATTGAAGTGGGATGTCCAGTTTTGCACTTTTCCAAACTGTTCTTTGAGGTACCCTGGGTACTACAGTGAATTCATAGGGAGGCTGTGGGATAGTTTAGTTTTTTTTGAGGAAAACAGAAATAACCTCTGTCAGCTACCCTGTGAACTTCTGGCTAAAGGTAGTTCATAGTTTCAGTATTAGATCAGTACATTCCTTTTTAATGATGTCACATCTTTGCAAAGCCAGGCTTTTGGGGATTACTGTACTTAAAAAGACAGTACTGTGTAAAAATGGTTGTGAAATAGGAAATGGGTGGCAGAGTTCAAGCTGATTTCAAAGTCTGAGAAGCTGTGTGGTGCCAGCAGCATACATGTCCCATTAATAATTATGTTTGGTTAAGAATGAAATAAAAACACACTTTCATACTTACCTGTCAATTTATGTCTATTCTTTTTTGAATAGCCACTAAGTTGTTAGGACAAATACTTACTAAATTGTTTGGATCTACCTATTTAAACAGACAGAACTGTTAGGTATTTCTCTTGGCCTTGTGAGGTCATGAAAAATTAGTAAGACACATTTGTGGAGAACAGAGAACATCTGAGAACCTCTGGTTTAGCCTTTTAGGCATCCAGCAAGAAGAGAAGTTGAAGGGAGGGAGGCATCCTGTTGCCATCTCCAGCCTGGCCTGTTTGCTACTTGCGTCCCACCTAAGTCTATGCTACCTAGTACTCTTTCAAGTATTCCTGTGAGCGCTTGCGTGAATTTGCACAATGAACAGGTATTGATGAGCATTCTTATGTTACAGCTGTACTGGTGGCCCCTACTTACAAATGGCTAGTGTTACCTCCCACCCAAAAGAGTGAGGTTTTCTGTCTCCATTTCCTTTCTCCTGCTTGAGAAGTGCACTAGGGCTCCTAGAGCCAGGACTCTTCTTAGTCATGTAGTTCCAATTTACGGTCAAAGAGACTTTTTGGACTAGCTTGGTCTTTCTGTACCCATTCATTTCTGTTTTCTTTTCCTGTCCCTGAGAATCAAGTACTAGACAACTGCCTTACATGGGAACTTCAGAATGTAGCCCTCCGTAACATGGAGACAAGCCATATCTGTGGAGAGCCCTCTCTGGAGATCGTATTAGAGGCTATGCTAGTTATGATGTGCTATATCCATCCCTTAAAAACTCAAATCTACATCGTTTCAGAGCAGGAGTAGTTTTTTTTGAGATTCAAGAGAAGAGATGAAAAAGGTAATTTTTTTATGGCTTCATGAGGCAGTGCTGCCTGAATACTCTGAAATGGGAATTGTGCTCAGGGAAACTGGGTTTAGACCACTGACAAAGAGGAAAGGCAGAGCACTGATTTACATGATGTGGCTGCGGCTTCGTTTGTGTTACTGAGGGGTATTCTGAGGGCTCACAGTACTCATGGTGTTCCCTTTAACTTCAATCTTGTGCCTTTCTTTGCAGATGGAGTGACCCTCTTGAGTTATCTCCCTGGGTGTTGTCCCTTTGTTCTCCATACTGACCTTCTCAGCCTTGGCCGCCAGAATTACTCTGCACAGTGGGGAGAAAGAGTCTTGTTGTTGAAGGAATGTCCGCCATAGAGACATTCCTCCCTGCCTGTCTGCTTCTTCCTAATCTGGGTCTTTCAGTGCATACTTTGACCACCCTCCCTGTTCTCTTTCCATCTCAATCTGTGCCTTCCCCTTCTCTCCCCCCACCTTCCTTTCTCCTCCATCTTCGTATTTCCTCTTCACTGCTTTCATCACAGCCGAGTCCTCATGCTCCACATCTTGCTCTCAAATATCCCCAAAGGAAAGAGGTGTTAACACTGAATCGTGGGCATTTACCCTGGACCTGAATTGAACATCAGAACTTTGTCGTATTTTGTGCTGAACTCATGGATGGGACTCAGATGATTTCGATGAATGAGTTTTACCTTGAGATGAGTTAATCAGGACTTAGTTTCCCCACATGTTTTCCAGAATTCCAAAAAAATCAGAAAGACTAGGCTGTACTTGCTGCTTGATTTAAACATCTCTAATCCGAGTACCATATTATCTCCAAAGCAGCACTTCCCTGTAGAAATATTATGGTAGCCACACATGTGAACCACAGACATAATTTTAAAGCTTTTTGTAGGCATGTTAAAACACATAAAGACTCAAGCAGTGAAATTAATTCTAATAATATATTTTATTTAGCCCAGTACATTAAAAATATTAACATCCCAACATGTAATCCACATAAAGAAATTATTAACGGAGCATTTTACCTTTGTTTTCCTGCTGAGTGTTTGAAATCCAGTGTATTTTATACTTAAACTCAGTTTGGCTCCATTTGGAGAAGCCGTATTTCAGTTGCTTAAGAGCTGCATGTGCTAGTGGCTAGTGTATGGGACAGGACCGCTACAAGTAGTAAGAAATGCAGAGAAAGGGCAGTTTTAGGCAATTAATAAACCAAATGTACTTCTTGTCCTTATGCTTCCAGAAAGCGGAGTGAACGGAGTAGGTGTTGGCTAATAATAGGAGTTGAAGAAGCACCTTCAAGTTCACTGTTGGTCTTTTAACTACTTTAATCAGGTAGCTGGTTGGGGTTGCCTGGGGAGTATGGGAACTTGACCTGAAGAGATAGAAGGGAGAGAAGGCCAGGGGTCACTACCAGTCTTTCCATACAACCACGCTATTCCCTTGTTCCCTCTCTATTTCTATCTTCCATGCTTAAATTATCCCATTTCTTGGATCTAGAACTAAAACAAATGAACAAAAAAGACAAGTTTTACCAGAGAAAATAACTTCGCAGGTAAAAGCCCAAGTAGGTCCTTTAAATCCTGAAACACATTCCCTTTCATTTCATACCTTAGTTCATATGGCAAAGGAAGAGATGTACCTTTTTGTTTGAATTTACCAGTGACATCTTATTCCAGAAAGGCTCAAAAGCCAGAAAATCGAAGTAATATGTTTTCATGGTTTACTCTCACAGTGACAGGAAGGAGCTGCCCGCCCCACCCCTCCCCATCTGTGAACAGAGACAAGTTTGAACAGGCCCTGCTTCTTTCACCTTGGTTAAGCATTATCTTGTGTTCTTTGGGTTACTCTTGCATAACAGCCTCACAAAACATAAACTGAAAGCACCCCTATTTAACTTTGGTCTGAGTCTGCCCTGAGGACGAAGGGATAGTGTTGTGGGGGTGGGGGATTGGTGAGTTGTCAATAACTAGGTAAATACAATAGGAAGACAGTCAACTTTAACTCCTTCTAACTTAATCCTCCATGCCTAGCTTCCATCTGTTTTCCTCCCTGTAAAATGGGAAGTTCGATTAGATGAGGAATCACCAGAGTTTTCCATGAAGAAGGTCTGTTTCCATTTCCCGCATGCAGAAGGGAAGACGGAGGGGTGCTGACTGCACTAGTGGTGGACTGGGGACTCTTGTTCTGCAATCAATTGTCTGGCTTCTCTTAGAAATGAGCGTCAGGAGACCCCTGGATATAATGAAATCTAAGGTCCATTAGTAGTCTCAGTTTCTAGGCTTCCGAGTTTTGTAGACTACTTGGTGTTGCTCATCTGTACTCTTACAACAAAGGGGCAGGACCTAGGTGGTGGGGTCTCCCTTCATGACAGACAGAGAAGTACCTGGAGTGTTGGGTAGGGAAGCAGGTTATAGTGAGAGGTGGCACACCCACAAGGGTTCACTGGTGTTTTGCTGGATGACATCTGGAGCTTCTTGATGGTAAACTGAAGAACTAGGTTTAGAAATAGGATTGGATAAGCATAGAGGTTGAATTGTTACCATGTGTTAGGAATGTGGAAGGTTGCTTGGATAAAAAAGAAAAGGAAGACAGGAACACAAGTAATGTTATACTATGGTAGCCCAGTATTTTGTCTTTAATTGGCTTCAAATTTTAATATATATTTACATTTATTATTGTAGTGATTTAAAAAAAAATCAACAAATGAGACATAAACCATCCCCAGTTCTGCCACTTAAAATCAACTGGTCTAGTTTTCTGAGCTGATTTGTAAGTGAACATGGATCTCCTTGGTGATAGTGTCCTCAGAAGCAAAGTCCGTTTTCCAAACATGTTAATGTACTCATTGTGAATATTTGTTTTTTTAAAGTAAACTTTTTATTTTTGAGTAATTTTAGATTTACAGAAAAATTGCAAAGGTAATCAGAGACAAAGCCCCAAAGACAAGCCCCCTACACCTCGCAGTAGGCAGCTATTCAACTCAGGTTGTTAAAGGACAGGTGATACACCTTATGGTTCCCAGTCATATCTTACTGGCCAGTAGTATAAATGACCTTGTATTACATTGGTCAAAACTCAGAACACAACATTGGTATATTACTAGTAACTAAACTCTAGACTTTCTTCAGATTTCATAGATCCATTGTGGATTTTTTTTGTCTATGATTTTGTTTAAGTTATCTTTTAGAGTTTGATATTATTTATACCACTTTATTTATTTAAGTAATGTTTTCTCCCTCTGAAAACAAAAAATGTATTTTTAATCGTAGAAATTAGGAAAATATTGAAAAAATATAAATAATAAAATAAAATTTATTATAACTTTATTTTTGTCCTAAATTTGTGTTGTATGTAATTATGTACATATTATTAAATGAATTTAAGTATGTCTACAGTATAATTTTGAGTTTCATATTCTTCATATAATATTCTATAGGTGAAATTTATTTAATTAAAAATCTTCAAATCAAATGTATAATTTTAAAAGAGTCAGAGTTCGTTGTGTAATTACTCATTCATCTATTGATAAATAACACTTAAGCTCTAATTTTGGTTGCTGTAAAATTTTATGTGAATTGTGTACCGTAGATGTTTTGCCGCTTCTCCGATGATGATCTCAGGTAGAGTTCCTGGAGTGGAACTGCTGGATCGGAGGGCTTGCCTTGATGCACACTGCCGAGTTACCGCGCAGAAACATGACATCAGTTTATATTCCTGAAGTATCTTTTGAGATATTCACTTTACTTTAGTAGCATTGAACATCATAATTTTTAATCTCTCACAATTTGATAGGTAAAAAGTTAGATATCTTAATTATTGGGTTAGCCAAAAAGGTCATTTGTTTTTTTTTCTTAAGATGGCTCTAGTAGCGCTTAGTTGTCTTGAACTTCATTGGAAACAGTTCAGTTAGATTGTATTGTGACAACTGTCATATCAGCATGCATTAAGAAAAGATTTATCAAAATTGGTGAATTTTTGTGTAGCTATTTTAATACTGAAGATGGAAGAAAATAAGCAACATTTTTGGCATATTATGATTTATTATTTCAAGAAAGGTAAAAAAGCAACTAAAACACAATAAAAAAGATTTGTGCAGTGTATGGAGAAGGTGCTGTGACTGATCAATGTGTCAAAAGTGGTCTGTGAGGTTTCCTGCTAGAGATTTCTCGCTGAACGATGCTCCATGGTCGGGTAGACCAATGATCAAATCTAGTGATTAATATAGATCACTATATTGATCTGATAGTGATCAAATCTAGACATTAGTTGAGGACAGTCAGTGTCACCCCACACGGGAGATGGCTGACACACTCAAAATATCCAAATCAATAAAGCTATTGGTGAAAATGAAAAATGTATTTTTTATTTTACAGAAAAAACCACATGGACCTTGTGGCCAACCCAATATTCTAATTTACATTTCTCTATTACTAGCATTGACCAGGTAAAAATTCACCTACATTTTCTTAGCTTATACCAATTGACATTTTACACTTAATGGTTTAAATCATCACTAATTACATTTACATTTCTGAACAATATGATATAAATATCTAAAAAGACTTCCACGAGGTCAGTGTTTCCCCGGACTATAACTAGATATTGGCTGTCCTGTCTTCACTGAACTGCGGTGTTCTGTTTTTAAAGAAGTATCTCTGTCTTGGATTACTTACTGCTTCCACTGCTTCTCTGTATCTTTGGCCAGTGCTGTTATTACTTTACCCCTGGAACCTTTTTATTAAGGGCTTGGAAAAATTTCTAATCTTTTTATTCCAAAAACGTCTTAGCTTTTCCAACTGTTTCAGGTGAATGTTGGAACGTTTTTTTTTCAGTTCCCAAAGAGGAGTATATACTATCCAGTTGCTTTAGAACAATTCTGCTAGTTTTCTCAGTCAGTAACAAGGCATGTTTGTCAATTCAGTCTTTTAAAACAATGCTGTATTTTTCAAGGTGATTTAGAATTTTCTTCAGATGGATCCAACATTTCTTTTGTTGCTATTGTGAATGGAATCTTTGCTACCACATATCTACCGCATACCTGGAGCTTGAACCTGTGTCATGTGCCCAGCACATACCTGACATGCAGTAAATAGTAAAACAAGTGTTTGTTGAAATGAGTAATGGATTTTTGTAAATTTACCTTGTTATCCAGTCACTTGAATTCTCTTCTTAATTAGTTTTTCAGTTCATAATCTTGGGTTTTCTCAGTATACTATCATGTTCTCTAAGTAATGATAGCTCTATTACTTATTTTAATATTTAGATGTTTTGTTTCATATCTTATTGGTCAGTATCTCCCCAAATAATGCTGTTAACCCCCAGAACATATATGCAAATTTGATTTGATGATTTTGTGTATTTGTATTTATAGATCTTTTCTTATATACTATAAAGTTGTATGTTTTATACTTACATTTATACTTTTTATCATGTAAATAATATATCTCTTTATTTCTCTATTTCTTTTTACCATGAGATTATTATCTCTTTTTTTGAGTTCATCTTCCTTTTATTTATTTTAGAACAACTGTTCTTTGAGCTTTAAGCACATGTCCCCTTAAAATAGCTGGTTTTGACTGATGAAACATTAGCAGAGGGACAGACAGCTATTGAGATAATCTGGGCAGTTGTGAGATTTAAACTTGGTGGGATACTGGAGATACTTACCAAATGGCAGAGAGAGGCTATTTGCATGGCATTTTGGTACACACTGAATTCATGAAGACCAAGGCAAGGAGCACTGATGAAGTGTTTGTTTGTTTGTTTTTTTAAGCCCACGGTGTTTAAAGACTCAGCTGTTTGAGTGATGAAACATATTGAGTAGATAATTTAACAACTTCTCACAACTGTGTTATCTTATGCTTAAACTGAAGTAAATGTGAGCTGGTTTATTTACGGTAAAGCTGCTTTCATTGCCTTTGGTGTCAGTGTTTGCAAAAAGGATGTGAAAAAAGCCTGAGGAAAATGACAGAGACTATCTCAGACGATATTCATTAAAGCAACTGAGATACAATTTAGAGTTATGTTAGGAGTTACAAGGAACAAAAGTTGAAGAGCCTGTTGACGAACTCCAGATAGGTTGTACGATGGACTCCATGTAGTTTTGTTTTAGGAAATGACAAGAGGAAAAGGATGAGACCTTTCTTACCTTAGCAAATTATTTACCAGGTGGCCTTTAGTCAGCAGCAGTGGGGATCCTGGAAGTGGTGGCTGTGGCGGCTGTGGCTTTCTCACCAGTTACACAAAACTTAAGTTACAGCGGGAGCCATTAGAAATCCCGAAATGACCGAAAGTGGCACTTAGAGAGAATGCATGTAAGTTATGTTCTTACAGGATCCCCTGTGGAGTTGTGGAAATGCTTTATCTTAAACAAGATCTTGAAACACTCTCTTCCTCTCTTCGTACCTTGTGAATACAGTGTGGCCCCGCTATTCCTGTAGGCAGTGACTGACTTCACATACCTTGGTTTGTGTGTGCTACCGCACTTCAAATGCTGATCAGCAAAAGCAATATTGACCATATAAAATGCAAGCAGTATTTTAAGAGGGTTTGTTGCTTCTTAGACTCATATGAAATGGCCCCTACTTACAGTGGGGTGTTCCTTTCCTAGCAGATGGGGGAGGTTAGAAAACACCGCCAAGAATTACTTTTCTCTGATTATTCTTTTTATAGTTGCTACATCAAACTGGAAAAGGAAAATTAAGTGCCTGAATAAGGAATAAAAGATGTGAGAGTGCAAAAAACCTGTGAGCTTTAACTATTCTGATGGTCAGCGGCAATTCTGCATTCAGGCCTGTCCGGCTCGGTACGGGGCAGTTTGACACACTCTGGTCCCTGAGAGGTGAAGAGAGGTCCCCATTCTGGGGACATTTAATAAGTAGGGAAGGTTTAACTGTGAGGCAAGATTAGGGTTTTAACAGAAATATAAAGTATTGTAAGAGCCCAGAGGAACCAGAGGAATGGAAAGGTGAAGAATAACAATGCATTTGGTTTGCTTTAATACATTATATAAACTTTTAAAACAGCCCTTTCCCTACGTCATCAGGGTCCTGGAGAGTTGCCCCTTATTTCCATCCTTATTTGTCCGTGTGTTCTCATCTCTTTATTCATTTACTTGGTAAAAACTTCTCTGCATCCACTATTTCATCCTTACATGTATATAGCTCCTTGTACTTTCCAGAGTGCATTTACAATACTGTCCATCTTATGTTCTGTAAGAAACACCATGGAGTTAGTGGGCTGATGTTATGGTTCTTATGTTATAAATATAGAACCTGAAAATTGCCCAGAGTCAAAAGCTAGAAAGTGGTGAATTTGGATGAGAATTTGGGTTTTCTGATCCCTTCAGCAAATGTGACTTCTTCCTTTTGTGTAACACTTAATCCTGTGTGGAATGCTAAGGACTGTGGGCCATGATCACCTCTTCTCTGAGAGAGGTGACACTCTTCTTGGAGTCCGAGGTCACAGACCTACTAAGCAGTAGAATCCCTATTAACCAAAATCATCTGGACTGCTAATTGTTTAGATACTTAAACAAAAACTTGGTTAAAGTGGAAAATTATCAATATAAAGCTGCTATATATACATACCTTAAACACGTTACAGTAACTTAGAACATTCAAATGTGTATTTATTTACCAGTCTTTCAATGTACGACCAAGGTCTTTTCTTTGATTAAGGGTCTTCTTGGCATCTACTTCAGTCATCTGTGTCACATAACTCTTCTTTAATTAAAATTATTGACTTCTTTAATGTTGAGTAAGAACTTAAAAACATTTGTGAGGCAGTCTTTGACTCTGTCTGATGTAATTTTCATTAAAAAACCTGCCTTCCTTTTTCTGCTCATTTTATATAATCTTTAATTAAAGTATGTAAATAGAACAGCATATAACTGTCATAAACGTGTCTGTCATAAACGGGTTTGGGAACAAACACAATGACTCTTGGTAAATATCCAACTCAATTGGTGTTCACTGGCATATTAGAAAGTGCTTCCAGTGAAGAGCATTCATTCTGCCATGGGCAGCAGTCAGTGTGTTTCACAAAAGGAATGGAAGACATCAGCCATTCCGGTGAGTTGATTATGAGAGATTCATCCGCAGTTTAATCTATAGCAGCGTATGCCACTAAATAGGTTCAGAGTGTGGGTGGGTTGAGGTGGTCTAGGAAGATGGACAGCTTTGGAAACATAGTTGGGGCTGGAAAGGTGGTTTGGATTTAGGAGGAGGCGTCCTAGTTGTATGTTCATGCCTCTGTGTGTGGGTGTGAGAGAGACAGAGACAGAGACAGGGACAGGGACAGGGACAGGGACAAGGAGTAAGCAGGGAATGGCGCGGTGCTCAGCAAAGGAAAGAAATAGATTTCTTTGGAACATAAAATAGTCAGCAGTCAGATAGATCAACTTGCTCTATTCAAAAACCCTCTTTTAAATTCCACCCCATGAAGGAAATCTTCCCATATCGTGGGTTTGGTGCAGATTTTGATTAACTTCCTAATGTAAACAAAATCATTTTAGTTAGAAACCTAGTCATTTAGTCTCGCATCTTCAATGTGGACTACAACTAATCCATCCCAGACAGATGAAGGCATACCCTGTTGTAAGAAAATATCCAGGGAGGCATTTATGATTTCTTTTCGTGATCTACTCTGATGTTCTGGCCCTCTGTAATAACCTTTAACATATTAAAAAATGATTATTAAATCATCCTTCCAATATCTAGGCTGAATTATCCCAAAGTGAAAGAACCATCATTTCATGTATTTTTTTAACTTTAAATTTACTAAGCAGAAAGGAAGAGAGATTATAAAGCATAGATTTCCCATCTCCAATTTCAAATCAGCCATGAAGGGTGTTAATATTAACTGTGTGTCTATATTACTTTGTAGATGTGTGTATATAAATATGAACATGAATACATGTCTAAAATGTAGCATATACATATAACATAGATATACAAATGCACACACATACAGGCACACATGCCATAACTTTTGGAAACAAAAATAAAGAAATCTGATCAGATAAAGGTGCCAAAAGGTGTAACTTGAAAGGATGTCGAGGTTTTGTCTGCCGAGATCACCTGACAGCAGGGAAAAGTTGAGTATTTGATACCTTTTCACCTTGACCACATCCTACTTCCGGCTGATCCTTTCCAGTTACTTCCTCCTCCTTCCTAAACTCTGTAGTGTCACAGGTTAAACAAGATCTGACAACCCTCATACCTGTTTGCTAAGCTCCCCTTGATTATTAACTGGGTTTGCTACTAAAAATAGATTAAGGTATCAGTCCCCGTTGGGTTGTTTCTTAAGAGAGGATTCCTAGAGAGGGAAGGCCTAGAAGACAGAAGGTCTTGAAAATCCTGGGCCCTGAATGTCTAATGTGGACCAAGGGGTTTCAGGGTTAATCACGGTAGTTGTCTGGGAGACAGTGAAATTTCATCGGTACACTTGCAAAACTGGGCCTCTATATATGTCTGGCTTACCTAGAGCAGTGCTGTCTTTTAGAAACACAGGGCAGGGCAAAAGTCGGTTTACAGTTGTGAGTATGCAAAACAGAGTTTATTCTTATATTACTATTCATTAATTATTGCATGATTTTCCATACAAACAACTGTAAATCTACTTTTCCAATGCTGTATAATGTAAACCACACACATGAGCTACACATGTAATTAAAAATTTTTAGTAGCCACATTTAAAGAAGTAAAAAGAAACAAGTGAAATTAATTTTAATAAGTTTATTTAATACATTATACTTAAAATATTTTAACACATAATCAATGTAAACATTTATTAATGAAATACTGTACTTATTTGTTCACTAAATTTTCTGTATCTGGTATTTAATTTAGTGCATTTCTAGTCAGAGTAGCCACAATTTAAGTGCTCACTAGCCACATGTGGCCAATGGCTCATCTATTGGACAGTGTGGGTCTAAGGAGTACCCCAAAGTAAGGACAAGGAGCATGTTGTCTCGAAGCATTGGACCCCTGTTGTTAGAAAACCTCCATCAGCCGGGGCGGCCCCATGGTATGTGTTGGTCATGCTCAGTAAGTAGCTGGAATCAGTGTTTTGTCGAGCATGGGGCTTTGGAATGTCACTGTGTGTTTGATTTCACTTCAGAGGAAGCGGCTTGATTTCTATAGAGCTCTGAATAAAGAGAATTGTTCCTCAGAAAGAGAGTTGTTGAGCAATAAGTATAGGATTTCCTGGATAGTGGCCAAGCCTGAGCAGGTTTTCTATAGATTGGTTAGCACACATTTTTCCCACTTCCTGGAGATGCCCTAGAATTAGAAGGTGAAAAACAGCCACGTGTTACAGTGGGGGCCTATAAAGATACCATGTTCCTGAAACTGACCAGGTTGGAAATTGTTCCCAGGGGTCCAGGATGGGTAGGGAATGTGTGTCCACAGCAATAAACAGACTTTCTCCCACTGCTCAGACCCCTGGGCCACTCCTGTGAGTTCCTTTTCATTGCTGAGGGACCCAAAGCCACAGATACATATGGTATAATTTCATTGGAAGACTTAGGAAAAGAACAGCAGTATTATTTTTGTATTAAACAAATGGGGACATATTATGAGTGTAATGCAAAATTCCCTTGTGTTTTAAAACATAAGTTAAAAACCCGGCCAGTGTGGCTTAGTTGGTTGGAGCTTTGTTCCATACACCGATAGGCTGCAGGTTCGAGTCTTGGTCAGGGCACATAGGTGGGTTGAGGGTTCTATCCCTGGTTGGGGCATGTGTGGGAGACAACCAACCTATGTTTCTCTCTCACATCAATGCCTCTCTCCCTTCCTCCCTCCCTCCCCGCCTCTCTAAAATCAATGAGCATGACCTTGGTTAAGGAGTAAAAAAATAATAAGTAAAAAAATTGACAGTGAGTTGCTTTGGGACACTCTATCTTTTTCCTTGGGTGTGGAGCTCATTCCTCTTTGACTGGTCGGAATACTCATGGAGGGACTGCCTTTTCTTGAGTTTGATGCACCTTCAAGTTCCAGAGTATGCACTGAAAGACAAGAAAACTCTGGTGTGGTCATAATTATAAAGGGGGATTTTCCAAAGGTGGGTGAAAAGTTCATTTGAAAATCAGGTATTTTGAAAGAAAAGAACAACACATGTCTGTTATGATTAATTTCACTGAAAACTTAGTTTAAAAAATATGTACACACATATATACATATTTATTTCCTCAGGGTAAATAAAGTTCTTTTTTTCCCCAATGTAATTATTTTTATTTGACTGTTTCTTTTATGGACTTTGACAAACATGGCTATATTAGGTAGTTGTTTTATTCCCTTTCAGGTTTCAACTTTTACGTTAAACCTTTTCTAATATTTTTGCTTTACTCTGCTTATAAGACAAACGCATACTGATTATATGAAAAAAGTTATCTACTAATGATCTTAGTACCATCTTACCTTGTTTATAATTGTTGCTATTTGAGCAAAATTTTCTGGAGGGAAAACCTTGAGCATAACCTAAAGCATAACTCCAGCCTTATAATAATCTTTTTTATGATTATTGCTGTTTTAAAAAAAATATTTTCTGAAGGAAAAACCGTAGGAATAGAGGGTTGAAGTTATGATTTAGGTGATAAAATAATTATAAGAGTTAAAAGATATGTCCACCACTTATATGTTATATAATTATTTAATCATAATTTTATCCAGCAATTACAATTGAAAAAAGATCAAGTTAAATGGTTGCAGAAATAATTTAGCATGACCCCCCCCGCCCCCGCTGAAGGTAAAGAGAGTAACTTAGTGAAATAGCATAATGCAGATGGATGCAACAGAGGATATCACCCTTTATTCTGATAAAAGATCTGAAGACACAGAGTTAGGAAGCACGCACTGCCCATTGACAACACCCCTGAAATCCAGCCATCATTGGCGGGCAGTGCCCATTCCCCATGGTCCTCTTTTCCACTGTGCCTGCGCATAGCCTTACAATACTTGAAATGAGCTGTTGGTATAGTCAAGTGGAAACCTATTTAATATCCTAGATACAGTCTAAAAAGAGAAGGGGAGTAGGTGATGGAAAACCATAGAAACTCGATGGATCACTTTTTTAGTAATGCTCTCTGAGAAGGAGGGGATGGGACCTAATGATGAGCAGATCCTCTATGCTCTACAGCTCCCCAAACCCAACCTTCTGTTATATTGGATTTAAGGAGAGACAGAGAGCACTAGTGCAGTGGTTCTCAGTCTTGATACCAAGATCTCAGTGACTGCCATTTGTTGGGTTGTCACAAATGTTTTCTCATCAATGACTGAAGTACCAGCGTTGGCTTGGAAGTCTCTAGGAATGGCACAGAGCCTAGTGCCCGTGACCTGTGTCTGCCCATGGGGATACAAAAGTATGGGAACTTCATCTTACCCAATCACATAGCAAGAGAAGCTGTGCCTACTGTGGCTAGAGACAGCAACCATCCAATAACTTGTTTTGAACTGGCTTCCTCATGGAGAGGAATTCACAGTAGTAGCAGCTGCAGCTGCGGTAGTTAAAGTAGTTACAGTCGTTCCCGCTGCTGGTCTTGAATTTCAAAAGTCTGAATCCCAGGGAAAGTCTGACTCACTGAATGCTTTGGGACCTGAGTGCTTGTAGGTTTAAATAAAGCCAACTCTGGTAGAAAGATGTCAAGGGACACAGCACAGTGGATAGATAGAAGGTACTTGACTCACAAGGAACGACACTCAGGGAGAGCACTTGTTCAGAACACTGTTCATTTTCCTGTTATCAGTAACTAAGAGAACACTGCCTATAAGTATTTATTATGCTGCCTATAAATGGTTAAGATTTCTTTGGTTGCTAAATAGAGGCCTTCTGAGTTCAGGTATCCACAGTGGTTTTAGCACTGCAGGGTGGAGTAGTATTTGGCACTTGATTTTCTTTCTTTCTTTTTTTTTCTAATTGTAAACTTGTAGGACTAGGTATATTTCAGGAAGGATGTTAGAATGTTGGGAGTTGATCAACATTTCATAGGGGTAGGCTGTCTTGTTCTCAAACCAAAAGGAGTGCATTCACATTTATATTACTCTTCTATAGCAAAGTAACAATTTCCTCTCCTTCTGTGTCAGTCTGTTCTGGGCGAAGGTTAGGTATAGAGGAAAGTAAACACTGAGGTCCATTAAGAGATCACCTCTCTACGGTTTGGTCCTCCCTTTAGCCACATTGTTCCACATTGTCTCTTAGTGGAATAAGCTTCACATCAAACAGGCTGAGGCCCAGTTCCTTTCTCAGGGAGTGGTCCCAAAACCTTAGCCTCTGACATTGTGCTCATTGGTATGGAAAAAAAGGTGGCAATAGGAAATTTTTGGGGAAAATTTTTGTTCTAGAGCATTCTTAGGTAAAAGTTCTGAGGAACAAGATCTGGACAAGAACCGAAGACAGAGGGAAGGGCACATACGAGGGATTCGGCCTGCCGGTGTGAAACCCACTGGGCCAGTGAACTGAGGAAGGGAAAGTTATTTAAAACCATGCTGACTGGGTAAAGCACTGAAGTGGCAGAGGACTGGAAAAAAGAAAGTATGCTTCCAGTGTTCCCAAAAACAGGAAGAGAGAAATGAACCTGTCAGTTGTTATTCTCTCAATTTAAAGTTAATCTCAAGTGAAACAGTGGAAAAAATAGTGCAAAACAAAAGGCATGTTTTATGAGAGGGTTAATCGGGGTTGTGAGAATCAACAGTTTGCTAAGTCATGTTAAAAATTTGCATTTGTGAAATCTCAGGGAAAAATGGTAATAGAATTTGGTAATTAAATTGTTACACTATAGTAGCTGGATCTGTTGTTTAAAAGAGTAATTAATCCAGAATGACACAATTCCACTTGTAGGTTTTTAGCCATGCCTCAAGGTTCACTACTGAGCCGAAAGTAGAGACTTCTTCTGACTCTGACTTAAAACTACTGTTTTTGTATATATATATTTAAAAATATTTATAGTCATAGTATGGAATTAATTTGTATTCTAATTTTTCTCAGTTAATTTAAAATTGCCATGAGTGGTTGGTTCATGTTATAATTTTAATGACTTTATAATATACCCAAAGACTGTACTTATTTAACTATGCTTTGTGTTAGATATTTATGTCATTTCAAAGGGCATTTTTGCTATTACAAATAGCCTGCTGTAAACATCCTTGCATACTATTCCATTACCCCTTATTTTGGATTATTTCTTTAAAATTATTTTTAAATAGAATGAGTGAAAGAAATGAGCATCTTGATGACTCTTTATCCTTTGCAAAATTGCTTTCTAAAACATTTCTACAATTATACCTAGTGAAGTAAGAGTGTATGTAATTACATTGTGTGACAGATTCCCTGGATTTAATGCAACTGAGAGATTTTCACCTGAGGTGATGCTGAGTCATCTCCAAAAAGAATCTTGGTCTTAAAAAATACTTTTAACGAATTACTAAGGGCAAAAGAAAGAAAAGAAAAGCATCTGTGTGTCAGAAGTTTTAGATAGCCTCTGATGGAAGGATTTATTTTAGGTTTACATTGTTTTATGTAAGAGTTTTGGAGCCTAAAAACTGGGGAGTAAATACAATTTAATACACTGAGTTTGTTTTATGTATGCTAGCATCTTAAAAATCTCTCACACATGGTGGGGCTCAATAGTATTTGTGAGTAAATAAAATGCTGTGGGAGACTTGTCACTGAAAGTAACCCTGAAATGGGTGTTTTTGATCAAGTGGTGGAAATCAGCCTGTTCTGCTTGAAGTTTCAGATATTTTTCCACCCAGGTTTTCTTAACATGAGGTAGGTGTCTACAGTTCACTGTTACAGCCAATATTTGCAAATACTGTAACAAAAAACTATTTAAACATAAAAACAAATATTCAATCTCTCATATCCCAACCCATGTGGAAAAGGGAAATACTTCTTAAAAGTGGGAATTCTTAATATTATAAATTGGTTGGAGCAGAAACTATTTAAAAGCTCACAACTTTAATAAGTGAAGGAGACATACTGATGTAAACCACAAACATATTTAGTGCATGAGATCATTCAGACTCCTCACCTTCAAAACAAAAGATTTTCCCTCTTTTGGCTTTTCCTTCTTTCCCTCCCTCCCTCCCTCCCTACTCCCTCCTTTCTCTCTCTCTCTCTCTCTCTCTCTCTTTTGGACAACCACGTCAAGTTTTCCTGGCGGTGGCTGGGAGCAGTGCTCCAACTATTAAGCTGTGTGAGAACAGTGAACTTGGTCAGCAAGGATCATTTGTCTGCAGTTGTCAACAATGGCTTGTTTTACTAGGAACAATGACTATGCAGGTTTGTGTGGAGTGTTGTGTGCAAAAGCGTTAATCAGTAAGCAGCTTGAGCCATACTCAAAATCTCTTTTACATAGTTATTTTGCTTTTTAGAGGTGATTGTTGTCTCTGTCATTTGGCACCATCTGAAAAAGAAGTTCATCAGTATTCTGGGATGCTCTCTACAGAGTAAGCTTGACTCAGTCCTCTGTTTCTTTCTTTTGGTTCTCTTTAATCAGTTTTCACCAGCGCACAGCCTGGATACTATTGATGTTTAAGTACATCGAAGTGATTCAATGATAATGATCTTGGTTTCCATCCAAGATGACAGATTTTTCTAGCTTAGGGAATACTTCAGTGCCTTGGATGGAGTGCAGTTTTTTACACATTCAAACATACACACTCACACACTTCACACTCACAGAGGACCTTGATTCCAAGAAGTACAGAAAGGATGATGTTGGCCATTTAGAAGGGGTGCTAGTCTAAAGCTGGTAGGAGTGACTAGGGGTGAATTAATTCTTCTGCTCTGTTTGGCACTTACCAAAAGGACTGAATCATTACAAGAAACATTCTGAGCTTAATTCCAGCCTGGCTGCATCACTGAGATGAAGTTGTTAGAAATTTGACGCCGATAAAAGTTTCATTTTGAGTCCTAGGCAGTGCCACACATGTGAGTCTTTTCCCTGTACACATATTTCAGGAGACTCTTCCCGGCTTCTCCCGGTCATTGACCCCCTCCTATTACCTTTTTATTAAGTTCGGTGGAAGGCAGCTTCTATGCCTGACTGAAGTGGGTGAGACTGATGCCAGGGAGTGTATGGAGTGGTAGATTTTTGAATTCTTCCAATTTTAGATAGTGTTTGTGAGGGGGCAAAATGTGTAGTGCCTAACAGCTTGGACTTTGAGGTCTAATGTCAGATACATCTATGTTCTAATCTTGACATTGTCTCTTAATAGCTGTGTGACCTCGAGCAAGCCACTTAACCTTTCAATATTAAGAATAAACACAAATAATGGATTAAATAATTGCTTAACACTAATTTAGCATTAACTATATACTGAGCCCTATGCCTAGTCATGTTACGTATGTCACCATTTAATCCTCACAACAATGCATTGAGGTATGTCCTTTTATTTTTGACTTTACAGATGAGGGAATTGAGACCCAGAGAGGTTAAAAAAATCTTGTTGTAGGTGACATAGCTAGTATGCAGCAGTAAAATGACTGCATCTTTTGAGCCTTATTCATTGCACTCTACCATCCTGGCTTTCCCTAAATTCCCTGGTGTGAAGTCTTGTATACCAGGATTCCTGCTTCTGAAAGATTGAGTAGATGAGATAGGGAGAAAAGGTTGACCGAGGATCTCCCCAGATCCTAAACTTGTGGTTACTTGCACCTCCTAATGGTTAGAAAGCAGGTGGGTGTGTTGGAAGATAGAGCTATAAGAAGTAGTGTTCTAAGTAATCTCTGGTCATTGGTTTCCAACGAGTGGTTTAGGTGTAGTGAGAAGTGGAAAGAAATACAAAAGGTGGGGGCAACCTATAGGCAGACTTCTTTGGGAGGGACCATGAAATAATAATGCCAGTGACAATGCAGGAAAACCCATGTGAGTCACTTTAGTCAAAGGTCTTCCAGCCTTAAGGGTGAAGGCATGAGGGTTTGTGTAGCTGCATCACAGCAGTTACACCAAGTCTCGGAGTGGAATCTTTACTCCTTGGAACATCCCAGGAGCCCTATAGACTTGGAACATCCCATAAGCCCCATAGAATTCATTATTGAACAAAGCTTCCCTTAGCCAGAGCTGGAGGAAGTTGAAGGAAGTTCTGGACACCTCAAGATTGGCAAACTTGGGATAATACCTAAGCAGGAGGCGTCAGTCCTGCTATAAAGTCCTTGCCTTTTTTTTTTTAAAAAAGATTTTGTTTATTTATTTTTAGAGGGAAGGGAAGACAGAAAGAGAGGGAGAGAAACATCAATTGGTTGCCTCAGAAATGCACCCAAACTGGGGACCAAACCCGCAGTATAGGCATGCGCCCTGACCAGGAATTGAACTGGTGAACTTTCACTTTGCGGGTCAATGCCCAACCAATCAAGCCACAGTGGTCCAGGCAGTACTTTCCTTTTTGGAGGAGACCTGACCAGTGTCTAGATGAGGCAGTTCTGTGGTAATGGTGGCCAGCTGTAATTTCTGGCTGTTTGAGTGGAGACTATTACAGAGAAGCAGTAGTTAACTAAGAGAATTAGAAAATCACTTCATCTGCCTTTCTTAAAGATCGAAAATAATGTAGTAATACTCTGTCTCTGAAAAAATGGTCACTAGTGTATTTATATTATTGGTACAAATTTAGGCAGTTGGTCATTGCTGCTCATTTTCTTTGTTCATATAGGTATTATTATTATGTGTAGTCTTGAGAACAGAGTTGTTGATAATATTCTAAAGTGGAAAAGAAACTGGTCCAAACACATAAACATTTTGCCAACACACTGATTCTACTGGAGATATATTATGTGTAACAGTCTACTCTTTGGGATGGCCAGAGTTTCCTGGGTAATTTTAACTTAATTACAATTTAGTGCCAAATGTTTAAATATGACTTAGTAAATAGAAATGTTAGGAGGAAAAAAGACAATAGGAATAATGTAGGTAGTCCCTTAGTTTTAGATGTCTTCCTTAGCTCTTTCACCTTCATTATAGGTACTTCCACTGACCCCTAATGATAATGATGATGATGTCGATGATGATGATGATAGCTGTTGTTTTATAGTGGTCTTCCTGTTGTTAGTCTTTGTATAATCAGAAAATTTCTTGTATATTAACCTCCAAACAAACCAGTAGTAGATTATGATTTAGATTTTAGTTAACACATTGGGTTTCAGAGAATTACTTAATTGTTAAAGTCACATGATTAGTGGCAGAGTGAGCATGGGAACCTAATATAGTGTTAAAGTTAGACTCCTTTGTATCATTTTTTAAAACAAAGTTTTGCTTTGTAAAACAGTGAATTAAAACACAAATTCATGTAAATCTTATAGACATTGTTTCTATAGAAATTGTTTCTCCTGATTTCTGATAACTCAATAAAAAAGTATTGTTTGGAAATTAACTATTGTACGATACAGAGAAGGGCTTTAAGAGGAACATGAAGTTGACCATAAAAAGTTCATCAGCTTTGTAAATGCCAGTTTTAAATCCCATGCCTTCCATTAGGTTCACTTGCAGTATGTGCTTTAATAGTATTTTCAGTGAGGGTCTGGGAGTAGGAACACCATTTAATAGTACTTCCTATGAGTGTCTCTGAGTGGCATAATCTTGATCTTTGAATGTCCAAAATTTTTTTCATTTGCCTGAGTAATAGCTTAGTTGGGCATAAAATTCTAGATTGACAGTAATTTCCTTCAGCACTTTGAAGATTTTAGCATTATTGGCCTCAATTTTGCTTTTTAGACTTTGCTGACCATCTAACTGTAGTTCTTTTAAGACTTTTGCTTTATTATGAGTTTTTTTATCTCAGTGTGTATACTGTGGATTTATCTTTAGTTATCCTGTTCATGCATTCAATATAAGGGCTTGTTTCTTTCCCTTATTGTAGGAGATCTTCTAAATAGTCCATATTTGTAATCCCCTTTATTATTTTTTTCTGGAATTGTTGTTAGACATGTAATGTCTCTCAATCTATCTTCTGACTCTCTTAATTGAACTTTAATATTTTAAAGAAAAATCTTTTTTTCTCCTTGTGCTTCCTTCTAGGTGAAATAAAATAACACCCCCTTAGTATTCTAATTCACTATTTTTTGACTGTGTCAAATATAGATTTTTATCTTGTCTATTGAATTTTTCCAGTATATTCTTACTCCCGAGATTTTAAAAAAGATTTTATTCATTTATTTTTAAGAGAGGGGAAGGGAGGGAGAAAGAAAGAGAGAGAAGGATCAATGTGTGGTTGCCTCTCGCACTCCCCCAACTGGGGACCTGGCGCACAACCCAGGCATGTGCTCTGACTGGGAATTGAACTGGTGACCCTTTGGTTCACAGGCCAGCATTTGATCTACTGAGCCACACCAGCTAGGCTACTTCCAAGATTTTTAGTTGTTTCTTTCTTATATGTACCTGTTTTTACTCTGCTTTTTGTTTTTATAAATTCTTGCTTATTTTTAATGGATATTGCTTCTTTATTCATCGATTAATTATCCTAAACCTACTTGTTTTAAATTCTTTGTCTAACTCTTCTATGAAAATAATTTCTGTTGGGCTAAATTCATAAGTTGGTGGTTGATTTGACTTTCTTAGAATTAGATCCTTTTATATGTTTGGTATTTCAATGTGGAGATTCATTTGAATGTGAGGGATTTTCACTTTTTTGTATTGCTTCTTTCTCATTCTCCCTCCTTGACTAAATGCTTTTGTAGTTTTGCTGTTGTCTTTACCTGATGCCTCTGGCCCAGTCCATAATTGAGAATTATTATATTGTTTAATGTATTCCTGCTCTGTGATGAGTTGGGGAATATCACAGATTCCTGAAGCAAGCAGGTAGTCTGACTTGCTTTCTCTCCTAGGACTTTTTCCTTCTCTATGCCCATAGATGGTTGTAAAGCTGGAGCCTCAGACAGTGGGGTCACTGGGTGTTTTTTCCAGCTTCCTTTCACAAATGTGGGTGCTTGGATATTTGCAGAGGAGCAAGGAAGCCTTGCTCAGTCCCTGGCTTCTAGCAGTAAGCTGGGCTCCATCTCCATCTTGCATGTGGCGGTGCTGGCCCTCATATTCTTCCAAAGTCAACCTCTCTGCAGCCACTGCCAGTTTCTGGCTTGGGAGTCCTGTGTTTCTCTGATCACCTCTCCTTTATTTAAGTTTCTTTTCCGATCAATGGAAATTTATCTTGTCTTTGAAACTGATCATATCTTACAGATTTTCTTTTTAAAATTAAATTTTAAAATGTAAAATATATATTTGGATCAGAGGAACTGCATAGGAGCTCAGACTTACAGGGCTACCATGATCTGAATTGTGCCATTTTCACTTTGCTTGTTTTCCTGTGTTAAAGTTCTTTCCCCAGGCATGTGAGTTACTATTGTATTGTTGGCTGCCTGTCTTTTCTTTTTTTTTTTTTGCCGAATTGCTTCAAAAATTAAGGGATTTACTTTCTTCCTGGTATTACTTTGATTGGGCAATATTTAGAATGAATTTCATGACTGCCCTTTCAGTGCAAATATCAGTATTATCTCAAGTTAAGGACAATAATATTAAGAAATAAGTAAGTTTACAGAAATAATTCTCCAGAACCAATTTTCAGGAGATGTGACATTTGATATGATGTGTACTCAAGTATAAACTTCCACATGGCTTTCATGTGCCTTGTTTTGAAATAGCTGAGAAAGCTTCATGAGTTCTTAGGGTTTCCCTTCTTTTTCTTTAAATGTGAAATAATACTGTAGTAAAGATATTGCTTATATCAGAGCTTTTAAAAAAGTGTTAATAAAACTGCAAACATTTTATTTATTTTTTCACATCTTAATAAAATCTAAAGAACCAGAAAATATCCAAGCTTCAGGGTCTTTTTAAATGTACTTTGAGTACTTTAGGTTTGAAGGCACCATTGTGCTGTAAACAACTTCTGTCCCCCTTTAAAGTCTGTGAAAGACCCACTGTAATTTTCCTGCCATTTCAGCAGGTTGTGTTCTTATGCCCAGATCCTGGACTCTGGTAACTGCTCATGGTAACCAGGCTCAGCTAGATCTCTTGAAATTCTTTCTTCCCATTCTAGTAGTTTAATGTCAACAGTTGTTTTCAAGGTTGTTATTTATTTATTTAAAATGATTCTTGAAAATCTTTTGAAAGTTATGTGTGCATGGTAAAATTTTCACACTGAGTGTGTTCAGTAAAAGCAGATTTCCAATTATATCCTATTTCTTCAGGCCTCCTCTTCAATATGACCAGTGTTGCTCTTTTATTGTGTCTTTGCTGACATCTTCTCTGCTTTAAATAAGCACATTCCCTGCTTTAAATAAGTTGTAGCACGTGGTATGCACTGTTTGAACCTTGTTTTTTTACACCTTACAATTTACTTTGGAGCTCATTCTCTATCAGTATATATAAAAAAACTGCCTTTTTATATTAAATTTGCCTTGTTAGTATTGAAAAGATGAGTTTTTAATACTAAAATTGTTAACTATAGCTAGAAACTTCGGTACTCAACAAAGCCTTCATTGCATAGGAGCTGTTAATGTCTGCGGCTGGTTTGTTTTATGTTAAAGTAGACTGGACTCTGTCTATTCAGCTGTCCTGGTGGGCAGATTTTGAGCTTTATATTTTCGTAAATAACAGAACAGAGTTTTGCTATATGGAAGGCAGCTCCTAAAGCAGCCTTTCAGTTCTGTGCTTTCAACAATAGGTGGCACCAGCAATTTCTGTATCTGGGCTATATGTAGATGTAAAACATCATCATTCTGATTATTTTTCATTTCATACTGTTGTGTTCACAGATTATTTAAAGCAAAGATGTGTTTACCTGAAGGCCAGTTGGCTTGCAGAAGCATGCACACACACGGGGATTAAGAAGCACTTTGTAGACAGGTGCCTGTGATACTGCGCCGCTTTACTGCCGATGCCCCATATTTATAGCAGTCATCTATTGAGACTGGACATTTACATTATACATCAGATTAATTATGAATATGATTTTATATTTAGGAAATAGATCTTTGCAGTGGATATTTTGGGATTTATTTTGGTGGAAACTCAGTCCTCGGCCACAATGAGTTTTATCATTGCACTTAAGAATCACGTACTCTGATATCTTACTGTGTCACATCTATGTTAACAGTTCTCATCTCTGTCTCAGCCCTTCCTGCTGCCCCATGCTCTCTGTCATCTGTACCTAGAATGTCCCCATAGGATTTGAAAAACAACATATTACAATTAAATTCATCATTGTTTCCCAGAGAACAGTTTCTTTTTCTTTATTTCTTTTTTTTAGGGAGAGAGGAATGGAGAGAGAGACAGACACACAGACATCAATTTGTTGTTCCTGTTATTCATTCATTGGTTGATTTCTGTATGTGCCCTGACTGGGGATCAAATATACAACCCTGGCATATTGGGACAATGCCCCAACTAACTAAGCTACCCAGCTTGGGCTAGTTTCCTTTTCTTTTCTTGCCACCTAAGACTTTTCTTTACCACTTTATAATTTATCCTTTTGTTTTTAAAACATGTTTCTTTATTTATATGTTTTTTGACACTACAAGGCTTAGGTCACTTTATAACTAATTCTTCTGCCCACTCCCCTTTGTTTTTAAGTACAGGGAGAATAATCCTCCTGGCTTGAGGATGGAAATTGATAGAGGAATCCTTAACAAGGTTTTCGCAGTTCTGTGATCCAATTCAGGTGTGACATACACACATCCTGATATCACTATCTCTTTGCTTGTGTCCAAGTCCATGGGCAACCCTCCGAAATGAGGAAATGAAGGGAGGTTCTGCGGCCCAGTGGAATTAGTATCACTTCTCCTTTCTTTTCCTTCTTTAAGGAGGTTCGGAACTCCTTGGCCTTCAGCTGGTATCATGCTTTGGTTTCATCCCATGGTGATAGGTATGGGTTTCTGTCTTTACAGAACCGTTTGATATTGTAGAAGTCCCAGATAGACCAGATGTGTTTTTTTATGCCCAAACCCTATGCATTTCAGAGTTCTTAAGATCTTTCTTTGTCTTCTATAAATCAGTACTTAACTCTTAGAGATACTGGCTTTTTCAGGTATGTTGCATATGTTTCAGGTACTTCAGTGGTTTATTCAAGTCGCTCTTTTGGTCCATAGTAAGATACTCATACAGAAATACCAGAGCATACACACAGAATTATATGTATTCTTTGTGCCCAAAGCTTAGATTAATCTGCCTCATATTTTGTCATTGGGTTAATACAGGAATCCAGTACCAAAGAGGCCAATACAGTCTTGGAGTCTCTGCCTTCTCCACAAATACTACTGTGAAACCTTCAATAGTTCTTTCCAACTTGCCATTCAAGACTATTACTATGTAGGCCTGCCTTCTCTTTTTCTTGGTAATGTAAAATGACTCAGAACCGTTTTTGGGAGTTTGGCATACTCAGCCTTGTCTTTCTGGGGCCAGGAAAGAGCTCCTGCCTCAGAGAGGAATACTTAAGAGAAGGAGGAAGAGACAAATAGGGGGGCTTGGTAAGGTTGCCAGCTGCTGCAGACCTCACTGCCTCCTCCTGCACCAGCCCTGCTCAGCAGGGCAAAGGGGCAGAACTGCCGACTTGCCCTTCTAGAGACCTCTCCCCACACCAGGCTTCCTAGCCGTGTGCTGGGACTTTCGTTTTTCTTTCAAGGGTGTTCCTAATGCTCATTCTCACCAGATTTCAATGACATATCTCCAAGATCAGCTGTATTCCTCCTAGGAGTGAATAATTCTGATTACCTTTAAAACTGGTGTGTTTATATTCTAGAAATTTACTTCAGACTAATTAATTAATAATAATAGCCACCACTTAACTGAGGTCATGTTATAAGTCAGACACTTTGCACCCATTGTCTTCTTAATCCTCATTAACAACTCTGTGAGATAAATACTTTTACTTCTGCTCCATTTTACAGTGGAAGAAGTCAAGGTTTAGGAAAGTTAAGTAAATGCCTAGATTCATACAGATAAGGAGTAGCCAGAGGAAGGGGACTTGGCTGTCCACGTAATATCTTGCTATCTCCACACTTTGAAGCAAAAAATGCTAAAAGTTAGACTCAGAAACATTATCCTTGCTTAGCTCTTTCTTACCATCTATTTCCCTTTAGGTAGAGATGGTTGTTTTCTGTGATTCAGAATTTGAGCTTAGGCATAGCACCCTTTAACTTTTCCTAAGGAAGAGCTAGTATTTCCCTGAGCTCTGTAAGTTGTCTCTGTTGTTTTTTATTTATTCAACATGTATTTATTCTAATGAAGACATGCCAAGCACTGAGCACATAATTGTTAAGACATAATATATGGTCCTATCTTCATAGTTTTATAGATTAGCTGGGGAAAATGCTGGCTATATGTAAATAGGAAAGAAACACTAACCAAGAAAGAGACCAACTTATTTTTGTTCATTCTTATTGTCACGATATTGGAAAGCAGAATTAACTTGCATCCAATGTATGATCTGTTGAGAAAAGACACATATGAATACATTGTCTCAAGGGCAGGAATTAGTAATTCAAACCAGTATATGTTTGAAGTTGATTAAAGGAAAATAGTTAAATTCCTGAATAATGATTTAAATGTGTTGGAACATTACCCATCACCCACACATTATATAAATATATTTTAAAATTCTGTCTGGTTGTTAAAATAGTATTTCGGGTAGATGGCGCTGATAGGTATTCACACAGTCATAGAATGTTGAATTAGAAAATGTTGTTTGACCTTCTCCTTCCTCATTTTCCCAGAAGGAATTAAAGCTGAGAGAAATTGCATATGCAGTGTTCTCCTTACTTCCCAAACTCATGACTCTAGGATGAATAGACTCTGGTTTATTCAAGGTCTCAAGAGTTCAAGTTGTCAACATTTCACCCTCTCATACATTAGCAATGTCAATGACTTGGAAATTAATATGATTTGAACTTCATGATTCTTTCCCTTAGATGTGGTTGAAGTAGTGTGAGCTCATCACAAAGCAGTTAGTTAGATCTTTTCTTCAGTCTGCCTTGTCTAAAGTTCATCTTCTACTGCTGAATGCTTTTACTAGTTTCTACTGACTCAAGAGGTAGTTTTACTCTGTGTGACTACTTTAGTAGACCACATTAAAGCATTTATGTTTCTTGTTAGGTTGCAGGAATGAGTTTTCTTAATGCCATCACTGAATTCCAATGGAGGAAATAAATTACTCATGCATTTTCTAATGGTTAAAAAATTTTCCAGAGTCTTGGCTGTCTAGTTCTCATCATGCTGAGGTTCATTACCAAAGAGAAATTGATATGGTTTTGACTAGCAGGCTGATACTACTTAGAGAACCAACTAAATAAAACATCTGAGATCCCAGGACAAAATTTCAAGGAGTTAACTATATGAGAGACAGAATTTTGTAGTTATGGGGAAAATGCTAACTTGGAGAAAAAAAGCACCTTTCTATTAACTTACTAACTTTGCCAATGTGGGTAAGCTATTTAATTTCTCTGAGCCTTGTTTTCCTCATTTGTAAACCCGGAGAAAGTCCTAATAATGGCCTGCTGTAGCTCTCTCTTATAATTGTTGAGAAAATCAAAGGAAATAACAAATGTTAAGGTTCACTAAAAAAATACAGTCAGCCCTCCATATCTGCGGGTTTCACATCCATAAATTTAACCAACGGCAGATCGAAAACAGTGTTTTTGATTTGTGGGTGCAAATCTATGTAAATATAAGGATTTAAAAATATTGTAGTAATAATAATGATACTAAAAATGACAATTGTGATCTAAATCTTGGCATAGAATTATGTATAAGAGAACGTAAAGTGGGTGCTTGGATGCTTCTCTGTTTTAGTATAGTGACAGTGTTTGAAAAATGCAAGTCACTAAAGGAACGATTTTGCTGTTCACATTGATGTCAGTAAAGGAAAATAGCTTGAAATATCTCCTTCATTTCGAAAAAAGGCTAAAAGCAGCTTCAAAAGATATAAATGATAGAAAAAGATGAAAAAAGGTAAGTGAGGAAATAAGGAGAAGGGAAAGTGGAATGAAACAAAGGGTTAAGTTAGGGCCCGAAATGCATCTCACAAAGGCCTGTGTCACTTGTTACAGATGAGTAAGATAGTTTTGAGTTTCCCTGCAGTCAGTGCAGTGAAGGAAACATAATCAGCTGTGTGAATCATAGTACCCTTAAGGTTAAATCATGAAGCAGGGCTGTTCCTAATAATGAGACACAAGACAGTGATTTTCCCATGGAATCCTCACAAAGAGGACAGTGCATGATGAACAACATCCTACAAAACATCTTGATAATAAACTTTTATACACTTTTTGAAGTTGTTATTGGTATGATTGCCATATGAAAAATTATTAACAAATTCACTGTTTGTTAGCAAGATTTTAGTTACTTGCTGTTATAATCATGATTGCATGCATGTGTCAGGACTAGAAATAACCTCTGAGATCACCTTGGTCCACTAGGGAATTGAGGCCTATAAGGAGTTGAGTGAAAGCTTGGTTGGGGGTGGGGGTGCGTGGGCTTGTATCAGAGCGCACGGGGTACCGAGTGAAAATAGTTTGCTGTGAGCTAATTCTCTGCGATCATGGGAACTTTCCTTGTTCCAATATAAATACCATTTGGCACTTTCAGCATGTTTCTAATTGTGAGTTTAGCAGTTTACTGTGGTGGCTTTTTCTGGCTGTTTGTTGTAGAAGTGTAAAGCTATTGAATATGATGATCACTGTAGAAGTTACTGATAAAAATGCAAAATTGGAACAGAAATTTATAGAGAACAGGTATCAATTTGCAAAATTTCCCAGATTTGTAACTATGTCACCTGGAATGCTACTCCTCATAAAGTACCCTTAACACTATGGTCAAAAACATAGCCAGAAAATATAGAAGACCGTCAATATTTTAAGCTCATTAGAAAATACCCAAAACCTTAATTTTGAAACATAGGCGAGGTTGTAAAATATTGGCTAAAGCCTGAAGGAATTTTAGGTTGGCTTCTCTAGCAGACTTATTAGCTCACATTCATGAAAAGTGACTTCTAATGTGAGTAGCTGTTCAAGAGATTCCTGTGGTGTTTTAGAGGCTGATAAAACAAACTCCTTTCATCAAGGAACCCTGAGATCAGCCATAAAGATGGACAGGGGCCAAGGTTCTAGAGAAAATAAGGGTTGTCTCTAAAAGGATCAGTCAGTGGGCTTGAGAGATATTAGAGAAATTTGACTTTTTCTGGTTAGTTTGCAAGGCAATTTGTTGGGTCTTTGAGAGAGGCCTGCTTATGGACTTTCAACCTAGGCACGGTCAATTGTGAACATCGATAGAATGTAAACCCTGGAAGCAACGACGGTGATCTCTCTTGCCCATGAGGTTAAGTGACTTGACCAAAGTTACAGAATGGAAGGCTGCAACCTGAGTCATCTCACCCCAACTCGGAGCTGTGCTGGGACGTGCTGGAGTGGAGAGGAAGGAGAAGCAGCACAGATGTTAAATCCTGCCTTCCATCTGTCCTTTTGTTTCCTAATTTGTAAAATTAAAAATTGGGGCTAGATTATCTCGAAGCAAATTCATAAATCTAAAAAGGATTCCTCTTGTGAAGAGTAGGTGTGGGGGAGATGTAAGTACATAAAAAGTAATCTTTCACTTTCCTTAAAAACCTCAGCCTCCCTAAAAAGTGTTTTTTCCTCTAATTCTTTAAGGAACAGCAGTTAAAGGAATAGACCTCCAGGCTACTGAGATCAGAGTGGAGGCATCATCTGTCATTCCCCTTCTGCTCTGTAGCCTTGTGAGTGAATGTGTCCGTCTGAGAAATGGAACGCCACATCTTTTTCCTGTTAACTGACAGCAAAATGAATTAGATGTCTCTTTTCTCAAACATATGCACTTTCTAAGCCATTATGTTCAGATACAAAACATATACTGCATTTTTTTTAACTCAAATTACTAGCGCATGTTAAAGTATAATGCATTCCCCTGGATTTGGTACTGGCCAGACCTGGTCTGAGTGACACTTCTATTCTTTCTTTTGAAGTAACACTGTTCTTTAGCCCTCATGGCCAGAAACTCTCCTACTGAATTTTAGTGACCTGTGCAAGCACTTGACACTTGATAGTGACACTGTTACTTGAAACATTTGGCAAGCTCCAGCATGGTGGGTTTATGCAGAGTTGTGGCTGGGTCTGCTTATGTTTGTTGTGGGTGATGAATATTAAGTAATTCACAAAAGAAAAGGTTAAACACAAAGGGAAAAGGTGGGCCCATTATAAGCATCTCATTTCTCTGTGTCCATTTTCCAGGTCCTGAGGTGATCAGTGTAAGGCTTTCCAGAAAAACTGAGTCGTGAGGAATCTGATGTAGAGAGAGTTTGCCTTCTACATAAGTGGTTAGTGGGAAAAGCTGGGTAGATAGAATAATATTTCATTTGGGAGTTACAGCAGGTGAAGACAAAGAGAAAGGTGATGTGCTTGCTGCAGTGTGAAGAAGTTTTCATCCATAATGGTTTATGTTTGTACAAAGCTTAGAGCTTGCAAAGTGATGTCACACACATCTCACTGACTCTGAGTAAAGAAAAGGGATGGAGGGGGAGAAGCCTGGAAGTGGCATGGGCAGTGTGAATGGTCAAATATAGAAACATCTGGAGGGTCCTTTGGTCCTGTAGCAAAACTTCAGCTCCATCCCATCCTTCCAAGGGCTAAACTGGCTTCTTCTTCCTTCCCTTTTTTGGTTCTTTCCACACGCAGCTGATCTGGTCCCAATATTCTTGCCAGAGTCGTATACAGGATGAAGGCTATCCTATCCAAATGTGTGGCGTAAAGTCCTCTTGGGTTTGCCATACTGATGGATCACCTTTGGCTCCAAAGAATTATTTTGCATGGAAGCTGGATGCATGGTGGCCTGAGACGCAGAGACTCTGGGTTTTTGTGTAGTTTTTCAGACTAAAGACAAGCCACTGTTGGGCTTTGATGATCAATTACTTCCGCTTTACTTTGGGAAATTTGCCTTGGTAACCTCTAGGGTCCCTGTCAAGAGCTCTTAGAGGTGGTGCAGAGCTCTGTGACTTTCTCTTGCTTAAAGACAGATGACGCCGCCTTTTCAGGTTGTCTGGCACCTACCAGCACATTTGCTTTGGCTTCTTTTTCTCTCATTGTTGGTGTACGCAGTGCTTTTCTCGACCATTCTGTATGTTATGTTTGCACCTTTCCTTCATGGTGTAATAATGCCATGTTAGCCAAAGGTAAGAACTAGCTTTTCTGTTCTGTGCATTTGTTAGTTCTTTCTTCAGAAATTCTTTGATATCAAAGGAGGGTTGTCCGGGAAAAAAAAATCAGGTCAGGTACCTGAATTAAACCTAAAGACATTTCAAAGCTACCGACCTCACTAATTGATCTTTATATTCCCATTCATCTAAGGCAAATAGGAGAAAAAAATTTTCTAACTCATTCATGAACCCTGCATTATATGTATGTTTTGCACATGCCTGAGGGTTCTAAGAAAATACCAAATAAAAATAATTTATTTTCTTCTTGATTTGTTACCTATGTATTTTTGGTTTAACTTTAAAATTTGAACATAATTTCAAACTTACAGAAAAGTTGTAAGACTAATGTATAAAGAATTCTCATGTCCTTCACCCAGATTCTCCCAATTTTAACTTTTTACCTCATGTTCTCTCTCTCTGCTGTTCAAAAATATTTAGAGTTTTGACATATATCTGTATCTCTACACAAATGTATGTTTTTTCCTGAATCACTCGAGGTATTTCAAATACCTTGAAATATTTCAGTACACATTTACTAGAAAAGGAAAAGAAGATCCTTCTTCATCTCCCCCTTCCTTTTTGCTCCAGCATGCAGCCTAGACACATGGTTTCCATGGTTGTCGTCATCTCTCTCAGTCTCCTTTAATCAGGAATAGTTCTCTGGTTTTTTTCTTTGATGAGTTGACAAGTTTAGAGCACTCCTGCCACTTCCATCGCTAATTGTCTATGTTGCTAATTATGAAGAGGTGTGCTTTGGGCTGGAGCGCCTCAGATGCGGTGCCGTGTTCTCCTCGAGGCACCTGTCAGGGGGTATCACTGTGTGCAGCGGTGGTAATGTTACTTCTGTCACTTGGTGGAGGTAGTGCATGTCAGGTTTCTCCACTGTAAATTAATTAGTAAATATTTTGTATGTAGGAATTTATAAGTGGCAAATAAGTTTTTGATATGGAAATACGTTGAGACTGTTTAATTTTCCTTTCCTCATCAAACTTTTACCTTTTGCTTTTAGTTACTGTGATTATTTTCTAATTTCATTGTTCCCCCCAAATTTATGAGTTTCATTTCACAGTAAAAAAGGAGAGATTATTTATTTATATATTATGTTATAGGTTTTAAAATTTTCAGTATGTTATAATCCATTGCTGTCAATATTTATTTTGATGTTCAAGATGTCCTAGATGAGCCCCTTCAAACTGCGTCCTGACTTCTTTTGAGATGTCTTTATATTCTTCGGTATATTGACTTATTTTCTCAATTTCCTGGCCACGTGGGCCACCTCCTAGGCCTTAACCTCTCCAACACAGCAGTCATGCAGGACAAGCCCCTCTTGGCAAGCTCCTGTCCCGCCCACCATACCTGTTGCATATGCTGACTATTCCAGCCAAGGCTCCTCCTTCCCTCAGCTCAGCTGCACTATTTGTGAGTTTTAAAAAAATTAACACTTTTTCATTGAAAGATGCTTGGAATAGTGATCCTGTTGAGTAAGTAAGGTCAAATTTATAACTAGTTACTCTTTTGTCTTTCTCACTGTATGTTGTGGTCTGAGAAAAGTGACTGATTTCAAAATATTCAACTGGTATTTTGAGATTTCTGGGCTTAATCCCATTTATTGAGGGGTGGATTCATTGGGTTAGCAGTGTTTCTCAACCTTTTTTGTGTTTCGATATACATAGAAAATTGTGATATTTGCATGTATGCAATGTTAAATGGATAAGATCTGTAGAGAATGTAGTCAACAGACCTGGGAGGAGGGTGTCCAGTTACCCTTGTTATACCTGTCACCCAGTAAGAACACATAGTTTTGAAAGCTCTGGTTTAAAGCATGACACTCCTAAGCTGCTAAGATAATTTGAGAACCTTTTCTAGTGTTTGTGTGCCTGATATTGGCCAGTTCTTGGTGAGATTTGTGCATTGGTCCCAGGGGGACCGTGTAAGAGGGCATGGATGTCTCACAACAGTCCCCCAGCATGTTAGATGTAAAAGCTTAAAGCACTCACTTGGCTATATTGGTGGAGGACTCACTAATCACCTCTATTAGTTAGTGGAGTGCTATAAAACAAAACAAAACAAAAAAGGTACATAGGTCAAAAGGTATGAACTTGCAGTTATAAAAAAAATCCTGGGGTTGTAGTGTATCATATCATGACGACTATTGTTAACAATACTATATTGTATATTTGAAAGTTGCTAAGATGTCATCACAAGAATAAAATTATATCTATGCATGGTTATGGATGCTAACTAGACTTACTGTGGTGTTCTAAATGCATTTATTTATTCATTAAGTCATTATTTATTGAGTTGCTATTTGTGTGTCAAGTACTGTTTGGGTTAATAAGGATACAGTGATGTTCAATTTTGGCTTCAGTGGGGCTCATGTTTTAGAGGACAAAACAGATAATAAAGAAACACATTACAAAGTTCTTGCCAGGTAGCTCAGTTGGTTTGCACGTCATCCCAATACACTGAGGTTGCAGGTTGGATCCCTGGTCAGGGTACATACAAGAATCAACCAATGAATGCATTAATAAGTGGAACAACAAATTGATGTTTCTCACTCTCTAAAAATCAGTAAATAAAGAGGAAACAAATGACAAGGGAGAATTATTTTAGATATCCATGAGTGCTATGAAAAAAATAAAGCCTTAGGAATGTTTCAAGGCAGGTGTGTGTGTTGGGGGTGGTGGTGGACTGATGGGGCACGTTGTGATTCATAATTTGAAAAGATCAGTTTGGCTGGTTTGTTAGCCAAGGGTTGAGTTTAGGTGTGGAAGACTAGGAGAAAGTTTAGACTTGGCTGTCCAACATGGTAGCCACTACCCATATGTGGCAGTTTATTTAACCTTAATTCACAATTAACATATCTCACATATGCTACAACAGGGGTGAACCTGGAGAACATTATGCTTGCTGAAATAAGCCAGCCACAGAAAGTAAGTACTGAATGATTCCATTTACACGAGGTACCTAGAATAGTTAAATTCGTAGACAGAGAAAGTAGAATGGTGGTTGCCAAGGGCTGGGGAAGGGAGGGTAGGGAGTTGTTTAATGGGTACACAGTTTCATTTTCACAAAATGAAGAGTTCTGAAGGTTGACTGCATGAATGCTTTTCACACTTAGGAACTGTACACTTAAAATTATTAAAATGGTGAATTTTGTATGTATATTTTGCCACAACTTTAAAAAAGGTTTAAAAAGAAGAACTAGATAAAAACCTGTACATGAGAACGTGAGAGATGAGGAGTAGTTTGTAGAGTCAGAGAGAGATGGGAGGAGAGAAGGGGAAGAAGGAGCAGCAGGACGGCCGAAGGCTGGGGAGAAAAGGGAGGGAAGGAACGAATCCAGTGTATCCTGAGAAATAGGACAGAGGAGGGTAATTAAAAACATGTATGTCCCCCCAAATTAATGAACATAAAAATCTTTTTTTCTCAATTGCACTAGCCAGATTTCAAGTGCTAAATAGAAACATGTGGCTGGTATCTATTGTACTGGACAGAATACATATAGAATATTTCCATCATCACAGAAAGTTCTGTCAGACAGGTTTGTTTTAGACCATGGTGAGTGTAATGAAGGCGGGGAGAGGTAAATGGATTTGGGATGGAAATGGGAAATACTACCAATAGGACTTGCTGATGGATAGATATAGTAGTAGGAGGGAAATAATAAGTTAAGGAGGATGTGTGGCTTTCCCGCTAGAGCACCTCAGGGTGCTCAGGGGTTAGATTAGACAGGATTTGGCATGTGAGTCAAGAGTTCCGCTTTAGGCATATTATGCCATTTCTTGTGGAGCAGAATCTAAATAAATCTTAATGGAGGTAGAGGAGATGGAAAAGTCTATTTTGATGAGTTTTTCAATCTCATAACAGATGCTAAATAAGTCCCATATGTTTGTAAGTCATCATCTTTAATTTTAAAGAGGCCATTATTGTCTGTTGGTTGTTTTATTAAATACTATTTCATGCTGCTACAAAATTTAATTCCACAGAAATGCTTTGTTTATTTCAATTTTTTTTGAATTGTGATTTGGGATACTAACTGAAAGTGACCAGAAAATGGGGAGTTTTCTCTTGATTCTTTGCTGGAGAGTTACTTTTTAAGGGACCACACGTGTAGGACCCTGGACTGGGCCTATGACAGGTGAATTAAACTATACATAGTAGCCTTATTGTTTTGGAGCTTAACACTTGAAAATATACAAGCAAGGCATGTCTTGAGGAAACGTGGGGAATGAGGGTTTTTTGCAAGTAGTCTTTCTCAGAAAGAAATGACATTCCTTGTGTGATACTTTCAGATGCAAGGGACAGTCCATGATGTGCACTGTGTGCGAATACTCACACTTGAAGCTTCTCACTCAGAAATCTAATGTTGACTCTTTGGGGAAGGAGTCACTTGCCTGTCATTTTTTAGGGTGGGAGGCCCAATATTGACAGTTGTTAAAGGAAGGGAAAGAAGGTTGAACAAGTGGTTTCTTTCCTCTTTTCTTTCTTTTAAATATCACAGTGCTTTTATGGCTAATTGCCTACTGCAGGTATGGGGATGTGAGCCAAGCGAATGAGTCACATCCACGTGCTGTGTGCTTCCCTGCACACATTCTTCTGAAGCATGAAAGTCCTCTTTGGCTGCTGGGTTTTAGGTTGATCACTTTTGTGCTCACAAACCAGTCACCCTGGTGCCCTGCTTCGTGTTTCCAGACCCCATTTAATTGTTCCGTGGCAGTGGGAGAGATCACAGAGGGGCTGACAGAAGCAAACTGAAGTTAACTTTGGAAATGTTACCATCTTCTTTGTTTGCTTCACTGGCACGTTTTCCAGCACCACAGCTCCTGGCAGCAGCAGTCCCCTTAGTGACTGTGGCTCTGTTCCCTTTGGAATGTTCACTTTAATGTACTGAGGTCTCCATTTGTTCATGCTATTGTGCGAATCAGATCAATTCCGATTTGCTATTCAAGAGAGGAGGAGTTTTGGTATTTAATATAACGCATATGACATTCTTGTCTGCTTCTTCTCCTTTTGTCGTGGCAGCCCCCTCCCCCATACCTTGCTCGTGAGGTAGAGAATGCATATTTACAGATCCAAAGCTATAGTAAAAAAAAACTTACCGGGAAAGTGTGAGGACTTTTGAAACTTGGTCTTAGGCTACATTGGACTTTGGGTGTACTGGAAACCACAGAAATATTGGGCTAGGACTTAAAAAAAAAAAGAACAACCAGGTATTCATCATGGCTGAACTTGGCTCTCTCTAGCCTTCCTTCAGAACCCTGGTGGGGTTCTCTAAGAGATCCAATGAGTTTGCCAATTCAATCCATATTTCCTCCTTGCATGGAATTAATTTAGAACTAAAGAAGAAAAACTGCCCTGGCATCTATCTATTTAAAGAAAAAGAAAAGTCAGGAAGATTTTTTAAACAATCTTCACTGAGCATATGTAATGAATTTACGTGGACATGATTTTCTTAAACATTAGGAAGACTGCAATGGGGCCATTGCACCAAGCAACATGGAGTCCAGCATTGAAATGGGAGTTATAGTTGAATTTAGACTTGCATTAGAACCAGATTTTTTATTTTAAAATTCTTCTATGTCTATCCCTGTATTGCAGAACCATTTTAAGAAAAAGATTTTGAAAACAAAAGAGTTTGCCTTTTAAAGGCAGGCAAATACCAACCCAATATTGTACTATTGAAGAAAAAAAACATTGAAAGCTGGAACATGACTTTGTAGTAACACAATGTCATGAGGAAACTTTGAAGTGATTCAATTACACAGGCGTATTTCCAGAGTCTAGAGCTTTCAGTAGGTATTGGGATGGGAATGCAGGCTGATGATGGGAACATTCACTGCACTGAAATTGAATCATAGAAAGACGATTCCATGGCATAGACCCAGGCGATGGCATTATAGTGAAGCTGTAGGGTTTTTGACACTTCCAAGATGAAAGCAGAGCATTGGAAAATCCAGGGATCTTTTCTTAATAGAGTGGTAATAGGTCAAACAGATTTTTTTCTTCCCTGTTAAATGATAAGTCATATGTCATCCTGCACAAAAGTTTACCATCCAAAATTAACAAAAGAGGTGAACTTCTTCCCACTTGCAAGTTATGAAATTTTGAAATAATCTTGGTATATATAACATATTTATATATACACACATGTGCACACACACATGCGTACATACACATGCACTCCTCTCAGCTGTCTCCTCACAGGCTAACGTGTGGCCAGTGACTGTGTGTGCCAAAGTTTAGATGAGTTCTAATTGGAGACTTTCAGAAGTGAGGTAGAAGGGCTTGAACCTGCGTTTGTTTGCTTGTATGTTAATCTTCTCCAAGGAGCAAGCAGGAAATGATGTCAGGGAAGTTTTTTCTGTCCTCACAAGGCTAAGCTTTCAAACTGTCTTCTCTGTTCTTTAGTATTCCTTAGCTGTGCACTAATCAACTAGTGCAGAGTCACCATTTGTATTCTAATGACCATTTGTATTGGGTTGGCCAAAAAGTTCATTTGGTTTTTTCCATCAGATCGCTCTAGTAGTGCTTAGTTGTCTTGAACTTCACTCAGAACAATTTTGTTAGATTGTGTTGTGACAACTGTCACATCAGCGTGCATTTAAAAAAAACTGATCAAAGTTGGTGACTTTTTGTGCAGCCATTTTAATATTGAAGATGGAAGAACATATGCAACATTTTCAGAGTATTATGCTTTATTATTTCAGGAAAGGTGAAAAGGCAACTAAAATGCAAAGGGAAAATTTTGTGCAATATATGGAGAAGGTGCTGTGACTGATTGAATGTGTCAAAAGTGGTTTGTGAAATTCCCTGGTACTATTGACATTTTGGCTAAATGATTCTTTTCTGTGGGGCTGTCTTATGCATTGGGAGACGTTGAGCAGTGCCCCTGGCCTTTATCCACTAAAAGCCAATAGCAGGAGATAGCTGACATAATCAAAATATTCAAATCAGTAAAGTTATTGGTGAAGATAAAAAATGTGTCTTTTACTTTACGGAAAAAACTAAACAGATTTTTTGGGCCAACCCAGTACAAGGCTTTTAAAACTGCAGAGTGCTATCCTGCCCAGTTTCACTTAACTTTTACAACCAGGAAAGGCGAACAAATATTTGGGGAATCTTCTCTTGGGTAAGTGATTAGCTTAAGTTATGTGCTGTTGACCAGCCTTACAAGTTTTTTCTCTGCCTGAAAAGTGCACTGTATATTCTGACATGTTTCTCAACTACGTGATTTGTAATCTCAATGGTGTTAGTTGATGCAGTAGCTAAAGAAAATTTCATTTTCTGCTGGATGAGAAATTATGCAATAATCTTGGTCTTAGGAAAGAATATGGCATCACCGGAGATTTTATGACTAGGGATAAAGAATAGTGAGGAAACTAAATGAAAACCAAAAGAAAGAAAATGGTGTGACATGCTCTGTCCATGGTTTTTTTAAATTAAAACATTTTTTTCTTAAACGTGTGGTTTCTCTTGGAAAGCAGGCACCACTGGGTTTCTGTGTGGGGCTTAGTGTAGCCTTCACACTTAGGGACATGCTTCGTAAATGTGGGGTGAACTTAATTGCATAACAGAAGAGACGTGCTGTGGGTGGAGATTTTGATTGGCTGCTGGTTCTGACACATGTTGTAACGCTAAGTAATTCAGAAGATGTTTTCCCCCAAAGTTTGCAGAAATTCTCTGCCTTCTGGGGCTATTTGACACATTAATAGCTTTGAAATAAAATATGGGTCAATTTTGCCATGGCCTTCTTTCCACAAAAATGCATACTTGAAAGCTTTTATGACACGATGATCAGAATGCAGAATTTATTTCTGAGCAATTATCTTACTTTCCGTTAAAGTTTGTTCCATTAACTTTCATCATGAGTTTATTTGATATATACTAGAAGGCAATATGCTGGGGCAGCAGAGACTCAGGCAAATGCTGTTAGTGAGATAAAGTCTCATTAAAACCAACACACTCCCTCCTTCACTCTCTATCCCTTTACCATGCTTTATATTTTTTGCATTTCTGTCTCTGAAGCTGTTTGTTTTTGTTTTGCTTACATTTATTTTCTGCCTTCCCCAATAAAGTGGAAGTGCCACAAAGGCAGGGGATTTGATCTGTAACCCTGGTTGGTATTGAGAACAGTATTGGGCACCTTGTAGGTGCTTGATAAATATTTGCTGAATGAATGAGTGAATGAGTGAATATTATTGGTACTGTGACCCTGTGTATATTATTAACTCATTCACAAATATGTATCAAGTTTCTATGATATGCCCAGTACTACTCTGTATGCCTTAGTTTCAGGGGTGAGCAAGATAACACAGAACCTGTGTTTATGGATTATAAAGCCTAATAATGTGTTGTCCAATAAGATAGCAACGTGTAGTTATGTAAAACTAAATGTAAGTTAATTAAAATTAAATAAAATTAAAAGTTCTGTTCCTTAGTCACATTAGCCACATTTCAAGTGCTTACATGTAGCTAGTGGTTACTGTATTAGGCAGGGCAGATACAGAATATCTTTGTTTCTATAGAAAATTTTGTTGTCTAGCACTCATGTAGTGATAAAGCAGATCAGTATATGTGCACTTGCATTGCAGAGGCATATAATGTATGCTGTGCGGAGAATGAGCACATGTTTCAAAGAGAACATTCAAGAGAGGCTTCTAGCCTGGGGTGTGGCTGAGTTGGCAGGAATGGATTTCTGGAGGAAGGGCTTCTAAAGACATCAAGAATGCATAGGAAAATCAATACAAAATAATGAGAGTGAACTGTAATAGAAAAAAAAAAACAATATAGGGATCAGGCAGGCTGAGGGGAGCAGGGCGGGCAGAGCCTGGGGAGAGTCTGAGTTGGAGGACACAGCCGGAGAAGCGGTCAGAGCAAGGGCCTCAGTCTGGGTAGTATGGGAAGGCCTGGTGTTTTATTCTGAGGTCTGCATGTGAATGGACGGAATAAACCCCTTCTCATGTAGGCAGATTTAAATTTTTTTTTTTTTTGTCATGGCAGCTTCTGCCTCTTTTCAGGTCCAGCTTGCTATCAGTTCATTACTGCCTGCCAATGGATCTTCCTGCTTGTAGTTTTGTCTCCTCCCATTTTATCTCTACCAGACTCCAAATTTGACCATACTATTTACTTGCTGAAAATATTTCATTGCCTCTTCATGCCACTTAGGATAAAACCCAAACTCCTTAATATGCCTATGAGGCTCTTTATGGTCTGGTCCCTGTTTATTTTTCTAGAATTTCTCTTCCCACTCTTCACTTCTCATACTGTGATCTAGGAGCATCAGTTCTGCAAATGTTCCACCCATCTTGCCTCTAGGCCACTGTACCTGCTGTTCCCTCTGTATGGAAAACTATTCTCCTCAGCCTCATCTTTGTTTCTCAACGTCCCCTTTCAGACCTCAACTGAGAATTAGTTTTCTTGGGACCCCCTGATACCAACATCAAGGTGAGGTGCCCCACCTATGTGTAGTGTCACACCTGTGTGTCTCCCTGTTGTTGTGCATACTATATTGTCTTATTTTGCCTGCTCATGTGTCTGCAACTCTCAATCCTGGGACTGCAAGGGGCATCTGCCTTGTTTCCTGTTTTGCCCCAAGTACCCGGCACAGTGCCTCTGTAAATAATTGCTTATTGAATGAATGAATGGTTTGATGACCCATCCCCCTTTCCAAGGAGTGATCAATCCAGTATGGTTTTGAAATGAAGCTGCAACCCATAATAGGAATCTTCTAAAACTCAGTGATTGGCGGGGGAAAGAGATGGAAGTTAGCCTGTGAAGAAGGCATATCAGTGACCCTTGTTATTTGGTTTTTATAATTAATTTTTTATTGAGGTATAATTTTATATTCAACTCATCCGCTTGAAGCACAGTCCAATGACTTCTGTTAAATTTATAAGATTGCTCAACTATGACTATAATCCTATTTGTCATAATCCACTCATTTAGAATTTGTTGGTAGGGCAATAAGATTCCTCTCGTGCATTTACAGTTAATCCCTGTTCCCCCTTCCAGTCTCAAGCAACTATTAATCTACTTTCTGTCTATATGAATTTGCCTCTTCTGGGCATTTTATACAAATTGAACTATACAATATGTGGTCTTTCGTGTCTGACTTTTTTATTTATCAGTTGTAGGAAGTGTCAGTATTTAATTCTTTGTATATATGGTAATATTCCATTGTATGGATTTTATTATCTATTTACCAGCTAGTAGACATTTAGATTGTTTCCACTTTCTGACTAGTATGAATAATACTGCTGTGGAAATTCAATACAGATCTTTCTGTTGATTTATACTTTTATTTCTCATGGGTAGATGTCTAGGAGTGAGATTGCTAGGGAAATTTATCTCTAACTATAAATTTTAAAAGTTTTATTGTGGTAAAATACACAGAACATAAAATTGACCATCTTAACCATTTTAAGCATACAGCGTAGTTGTGTTAAATACGTTTACAGTGTTGTGCAGCCAATCTCCGAACTCTTTTCCTCTTACAAAACTGAAACTTTGTACCCATCAGATAACAACTTTCCATTCTTCGTTGCCCCCAGCCTCTGATCTTCCATTCTACTTCCTGTCTCTATGGATTTGACTATTCTAGGTACCATGTAAGTAGAATCATACAGCATTTGTCTTTTTTTGTGGCTGACTTATGATACTTAGCATAGTGTCCTTCAGGTTCGTCCATGTTGTACTCGGTCAGAATTGCCTTCCTTTTTAAGGCTGAGTAATACCCTGTTGCATGTATATGACACATTTTGTTTACCCATTTGTCTGTAGATGGACACTTGGTTGCTTCCACCTTTTGGCTATTGTAAATCATGCTGTTATGAATGAGGGTGTACAAATATCTCTTCAACACCCTACCTTCAGTTGTTTTGTATAGCAGAAATGGAATTTCTGGATCATATGGTAGTTCTCTGTTACATTTTTTGAGAAACCTCTGTATGTTTTCCATAGTGGCTGCATCAGGGTTTCAATTTCTTCACACTTGTTATTTTCTGTAAATTAAAAATAAGTAGAGTCATCTTAATGGATGTGATGCTTAAGTTTTGACTTTTAAAGTAATTGTCAAATTGTTTTAAAAAATTGTCATACCATTTCACATTCCTAGTAGCTGTGGATCTTGCATGACACTCTTTCTTAAGGACTAACTTTAATCGAGGCTGCACACCCTTTTATTCCACCACCTGATGTTGTGGGCTGGCAGTTATAGACACAGTTAACACAGTGTCTCTTTCCTCACAGAACAAGGAATGGGCGGGATGGTGACAAAGATTGGTGGCACTCTTTCTGCACTGTGAGTGTGGGTCAAACCTCTTCAGGGACACTCTGTTTTAGGAAAACCTACTGTACCTAGCCATCCCAGTAAGAATCCATTATGTGGGTTTTGTTGGAGTGGGGCCAAGTGACTTTGAATTTGCATGGATCACATGGAATCCAAAAGAAATATACACAAAGAACAAGGCACAGCTTCATACCTTTAGCACAGTCTGGAATAGCCTAGTGAACAAATGTTTATTGAGCACTTACCGTGTGGCCAGGATTGAGCTAGATTCAGGTGGGATGTGAGTGGTATAGATGTTCAGGGAATGAAGTCTTCTGGGGAGAATGGTTTAATTTGTGGCCTAGCCACAGCCAAACCTTGTAAGGTAGACTTTAGTGAAGTGGGGGAGGGTGTGGTACAGATTACGAGTGTGGTAGCAACTTGGAGGAGAGGACTGTTCCAGAAAGCTGGAGGCGTTAGAGACAGCTTCCTGGATGAGTGTATGGGGTCTGCTTTGGAAGAGGGAAATTGAAGACATTCCCGATTGGAGGCCAATACAAGAGAAAGCCCAGGAGTGATATGCCCCATTGCTTATTGGTGAGCCTGTGAGGGACTGACTTGACCACAGCTGTGGAAAATAAGATTGGGCAAGTGAAGCTGCATCAAGATTTGGAGGCTGGTGGGGGTCTCCAGGTGCCTTTCTTTCTCAGTTAGCAGCATAAGTGTTATGTTCCTTTCTGTATTTTGAGGCTCTATCATTTTCCAGGGAGACATGCTTATTTCTAAGCTGAAGACTTAGGTTGTCTAGAATGCAGAATCCCAATGTAAGAAAAAAAGCCCCAGTGTGGCTCACTGAAGTTTGCTTGGGAAAAAAAAAAAAAAAATCCCTGCTTAGCAGTCATAAATAGCTTGCTGGATATGAATTTAAGCAGACCAAATTTGAAATTCTATTCTAATTCAAAGCATGTTGCACCACCTTGTTTTCAGATTGGCAATTCAAATACTTTCCCAGATAATACAGAAGGGCTTTAAGATAAACTAAGGCCACTGCAAAATAGGAAAGGCAATTGGATGCCAAACTTTACTGATAACAAGATGCATGATAAATCTGATGGTTACTTTCTGGTTGGGTTGTTCAAAGATGAAATGATTAACCATACCACAAATCCTTTACGTATCGCAAAGCTATCATAATAGGTACTTTCTTATGTTTTCTCAGGAGGTCTTTGGGGTTTTTATTACTGGAATTAGGCTCATTTATTACGCCTTGAGTTAACTAAGGTATGTATTGTTCTGAAGAAGGCTTCTTTCTTTCAGTAAATACTTACAGTGTACCTGCTACGTGCCAGGCATTATACTTGGACTGGAAATACCAAGCTGAACAACATGATCCCTATGTTTTGTGAATTATGTGCTCTATCTTCATGCCAAGCCACACACTGATATGGACCACAGAAAATAAGGATGAGTTGATGGGATCTCCCATTCCCTTTATGCTTGTGTAGGTTTCTTAGTTGCAACCTTGACCTAGGCCAGTGGATCTCAACTGGGGGTGGTTTTGGTAATGCCTGGATACATTATGATTGTCAAACTGAAGGAATGCTACTGGACTCTGGTGAATAGAGGTCGAGGATGCCACTAAACATCTGTAATGAACAGGACAGCCCCCACAACAAATATTCAGCCCAAAATGTCAAGTGGTTCTGAGATTAAGAAACCCTGGTAGAGAGGAACATAAAATGATAGGAATTCTACAAAGGCTCTAGCAGTGAGTCTCTCTTGACAGATATTATGATTAATGTTGTGGGGAATCGTGAAATGGAATGAATGTAACTTATAAGAATCCAAGAGCATGGCCAGTGTGATGGGAATAACATAGACTTGTCACTGATGAAGTTTCTTTTTGGAAAAGGAAGCCCATCTTGATAGGGTCAATCCCAACAGGGGCCGTATTACTACTTGGAGTAGAGGATTCTTTGTGTGGGGGACTGTTCTATGGATTGCAGGATGTTAGGTATCCTTGGCAAACACCATTAATGCCAGCAACACACCCAGGTATTAGGACAAACCCAGATACCTCCTGTGCTTCTAAATGCCTTGAAGGGTGGTAGCACAAACCGTTGTTGAGAACCTTCAGGAGGGAGTGTGCAGCTAGTGTCAGGGTGTGTGGGCTCTCAGGGAACTTGGTGACTCCTATTGGAAGTAATGTTATCTCTCTGAGTTGAGTGCCCTCATCTATGAAAACAGGGAATGGAGTTAGATCAGGGGTACTCAGGAGGGGAGCAGGGCATCCATTTTAGTGCTGGAAGAACATCTTTATGTTACCTATTTTTATGTTATCTGTTAAAATGGCACTTTTATGTGTGTTTTGTAATGTGCCTGGAATGGACAGTAGCATGGATACATAATTTACATACAGATTAATGTGTGTTTATGAAGCACATGCTCAGTAGTGTCTTACTTGAAGGAGTACACCATCAGAAAAGTTGGGTACCCAGACCTCTTCCCGTTCTGACAGCCTCAGTTATGGGAAGGAAAGTCATGGAAGCTGGAGGCTCCCTTGAATTCCCCTTCACTGAAGGGTACACAGGTGATAGACATCAATGTCACCAAGAAGCAGCTACCACAGAGCTCCATTTCCCAGCATGTGGAAATTGGCACAGGGCTTTGGGCCAAAAGAAAAAAAGACACGTTCCCTTGTGACATAGAGTTAGAATTTTTTAAAACTGGCAAGCCACCAAGGTTTTTCAAATTATTCTCTACACGGGTGTGGAAAATACTATTCCCTGACAGAAAATTTGATTCACACTTTATAAAGAGCACAGAGACATGGTTGAATTGCATAATCACCGCTCACAAAAGGGCCCTGAGTAGAAACGGTCTCTTCCAGTCTTGCCCACTTCAGCGCGAGCAGAATAGCACACTTGTTTTCAAACACTCATGCTACACCATGTTGAGCAACTTAGTAGATTTTATATTCTTAAGACCACTCTTTGAAAGCTTCTTGGAGGCATAGTTCTCGCTCAGTCCCCTTTCCATTGACGTCATGTCGAACTGCAGAGACATGCTTATTGAAGACCAGAACTTGTCCACAGCCATTGAAATCTGAAGATTTAAAATAGAAATCCTCTCCATCCCTCCATCCCCAACCTCTTTCATTATCAGCTCTCCTTTTGGGGTAGTGTGTACTGATAGTCCTATAAAGAAGCTTTTAGAAATCAACTAGTTACTTACGTGTGGCAGAAATCTGCTTTGACAAGTAAAAGATTTTTTCCCCAGGGATTGAGCTGAAATGAAAACTACAGGCCTGGTTAGGCCTGCACTTGGCAGGCAAAGAGGTTGATGTGACGTTAGTAGAATAGAAGTAACTTTGCTATTGGTAAACAAAATGGTTATTGAGTCACACACACTGTGCTGTTTCAAGCACCCTCTCATTGCCTCCAGCTTTGCTCACAGGACATACAGTATTTCTGTGGCAGTTAATGTAGAAGTACTTCATGTTAGTCAGATAAAAGCAAAGTTAGAATCATGGAATCACTGACCTAAAAGTGATCTTAAGAAATCATTCTGTTTGCTTCCTTGTCTCCTGCCCTGCTAGATGCAGTGTGTGCCGTGGTTAAAGGCATGGGCCCTGGGCCAGGCTGCCTGCTCTGAATGGCTCTCCGCCACTCATTAACTGTGCGGACTTGGGCAACCTGTTTGTCCCTCTGTGCTTTCTTCATTTGCAATGTAGGCACATTGAGAAAAATAATCTTATGTCATAACATTACTGTGGTGATTAAATAAAATAATATTTGCAAAGGTCTCACTATGTGTAAAGCAAATAGTAATATGTTAGCTGTTATTATTAGCTATTATTATTAACTTTAAGTAGGGATAGTCATTAATCCTCCCAGGTTTGTAATCTGTCACCAAATTGCTCTGTAAGGCTTGTTTTGATGTAAAGGCATAATGGAAAAAAATGCACATTTTAAACCTGCAGTTGTTTGTTTTGCATTCTGAGAGTTCAGGTAAAACTGGCAGAGGTCCCTTCCCTCCCTACAGCGGGGGCAGGAAGACAGCTGCAGCGTGCGACTGCTCTGCGTGAAGAGGGGATTTGGGGTTAGACCATAACATTGAACTGGGTTATAGAAAGGGGTTATGCATTGTTCTTCACAATCATTATAAATTGAGAAGTGTGACCTGGAGGAGAGGAATGAATGTGATGACTTTGTAGATCCCATCCTGTCTAAGATTTTGTAGTTTTCTAAGGGCAAGTGGTCTTCATAGGCTTGCAGCCCCTCTGGATCCACAGAAAACAATGAGTTTGGTTTCTGGGAACATGAATGTTCAAATAAGTATGTTAAATAGTTGTCATTTGTCAGTATCAAGGATTTAGTCTCTCTCCTCTTCCTCCCAGTGCCATATGCCAAGTATCTACATTAAAATGTGAAAACTATGTTAATCTTTCAAATGTACCCAGATTTGACAGGTCACATTTCAATAGATGGTTTAAGCACTTCAGCTTTGGTGTAAATTGACCCACAGTTCATATCTCTCAAAGATCTTTATTCAGGCAGTTAGCACAGTTCTGCATTTTCCACAGATATATCATTTCATTTATTGATGGTTCAAACTTGTCGTTAGGCCTGATAAGTTGAGGCTCATAGTTCATCCAGCTCAGCACAATTCTGTGGGAGAGATTATCCAGTATTTTCTTATTTCATTGACCTCAAAGGTCTGGAAATACGGTGGTTTCTTTAAATGTCCACTGCATTTACACTTTTTGGGATTTTCCTGAGCAGTTCATAAAGCTATGCCTACATTTTTTGTTGGTAAGCATTCTAAGTTTTACATAATCACACTTTTCTGTTGGAAATAGTATTTTTTATTTGTAGAAAACAAACCTTTTTCAAGGTTAAGGGATGTCAGCTGGTCTTCGTGTAGCAAAATTTGGTGAACCAGCTCTTGTTTAAGCCAGTCTTTTTTGTAAATTTTTTGAAAACTCTCATTATAACCTTTTCTGAGCTTGCTTCTTTCCATAATAAAGACTTTGATCTTTTTTAATGTGTTCAGTGAAAGTATAGGAAATAAAACTAATTTGTAAATCACCTTGAAAACTTTTAATATCCCCTTTGCAGACAGTTCTGTTATAGATTCCTCAGGTTTAGTGACCAGAAGTCTGCCCCCCGTACCCCCCAAACTTGAAAGTGGGAGGATCTTGTACCTATTATTCACTTTCCCTTCTATACCCTCAACTCTCCTCTCTTCTAGATTCTGTCAGTTTTCAAATTAGATTCAGGTATCTTGTGTCTAGAAACAAACAAAAAAGCAAGCAAACAAATATTGAATAACAGCAACACAAACAAACTAAAAACAATATTCTTTGACCATACCTGATCCTTTGGGTGTTGCCTAAATTTCTTTCATTTGTTCAAATTTCTTCAAGGAGAAATTACCCGCATTTAATGTGTCTACCAATAAATTGAAACTGATTTCCTTCAAGTCACTAGGGACCCCTATATCAGCTGGGAGTCTTTGTCTTGGCTGGTTAAAACAACTCCAACTGGCTTAAACATAGGGGAGAATTCTTGGCTCCTGTAACTGAAAATCCTGAGTGCTGGCTATAGGTAAGGCTTAATCCAATGCCTGAAATGATTCATCAAGGACCTGGATTTTGGATTCTTTCCATGTCCCTGCTTTGCCTCCCATGTTTTGGCTTTATCCCTTGGCCCCTCAGTGCCACTTCCCAGCTCTAGACTTTTCCCTATTATAGCAGTATGTCTGCAGGCCATTTCAGGTATCACATCCACACGTTAAGCCCTCAAGGAATGATAGAGGAAATGTCTTTAATGCAGAAATCCCAGCAAATATCTCCTTCCATCCTATTGTCTTCTCTTGGGCTCCTGCCCATCACTGAACCAATCAGTCTCTCTGGTGAGTGTTTTGAACATGGGGATTGACTGAAGCCAGTCATGGCCCATCTTTAGAGCCGTGCATAGGATCAATAAATCCAGGTCACGTGATAAAAAGTGGGGAAAGAATGGTTCCCAAGGCAAAATTGGCGTGCTATTAATAAAGAGGGAGAGGAGGGTCTTGGCAGTGATAATAGTAGCTGTTGTCTTTGAAAGAGTCAAAACTTACTCCTTCTTAAAACTCAGCTCCCTTGGTACTAGCTCCTTCCTGTCGTGGTATCTCTAACTTCCCAGTTCTCTGCATAATTCTCAGGCCATCTTACTTCAATTTTCTTTGTGGGCTCCTCTTACTATGCTTGTCAGTTAGCTTTGGTTTCCTCAGGATGCAAGCCTTCCTTTTGCTTTCTTTGATCACTTTTAACTTCTGTATCTTTTCAACTCAACTCCTAGGTTAATGCAGGGGGTCTCCTACTCTTAGACATAATCAGTTTCTGAAAATGTGTGAGATGGTTGCATGTACAACAGCCAGATATGTTCTAGAAGGCCTTGGGATGTGTGTGTAAAAATTATTATAAATCCCCTAATCATTCCTTTCCTTTTAAGCATTATCTTCAACCAGAAGATATTTCCAAAAATGTGTACTTATTTATTAGTTTTCCTTCATAATGGATCCTGCTTTCACCAGTTTCAGTCCAGTGACTATCTGGACATGTTGAATAATTTCTGACTTTTATGGTGCCTACATTTCTTATCATTAATGTTAACACTTTAATATTATCTTTGTTTTTACCTCTTTTTTTTTGGTTAACAAGATAGTAAGCCCAAAATGTCATACACCCAGTAGCCAACAATAACACAGACATTGTTGGGTGAAGATGCTGCTCCTGCAGTCGGAACTAAACATCTGTCTGGTAAGCACTGTTACATGTGATGGCTCAAAATATTCATTCACCTGCTGAGGAAACAGGGTTCATATTTGGCATATGAAAAGTGATTTATCAATTTTCATGGACAGAGGGGAAAGGGATAAAAGCTCATTGCAGCCTACAGTTCTAGCCCATGTATATCCATTTGTCTATAAAACATGTGCACAAAAATGTCTTAATTCTAACATCCCTTCTGCACCCTCTGGTTCTGCTGGAGACACCACTACCTGCCCTCATTGTTAAAAATATAAACCTGAAGTCATACCTTATTACCTCCGTTTTCGTACACATCTTGCTTATTTGATACCCCATGTCGTGAAACTGCCCTGTCCCTTCTATCCCTATTAACCACTTATCCTAGTTCAGTCCTGCCACTTTTCAACTGGTCTTTTCATGGCAGAAGTCATCTTACAGATCTTCCTCTTTTTATACATCTTCTATTCAGAGGTCCTATCCCTGTGTAAAGGGCCACACAGTAAGTACTACATGCTTTCCAAGCTATGTGGCTTCTATTGCAAGGGCTCAGCTCTGCCTTTGTGATAGCACCTATCGACAATATATAAATGGATGGATGTGGCTGTGTGTTCTGTAAAACTTTATGGACATCAAAATATGAATTTAATATAATTTTATGTGTTATAAAATATTACTCTTTTTTTAATCTTTTAAAAGCCATTTGAAAAAGGTTAAAATTTTTTTTATGCTTGCAGGCTATACAAAGTCCTATAGGCTGTAATTTCCTGACCCAAATTCTATAGGGTTACCAGAATGAGCTAACCAAAATAAAAGCCTGAACATTTTATTTGCATGCTTAAACCCATCATCAAAGTTTTGCCAACAGGGTCTAAAAGAATAAGGCCTATCTCCCTTGAAATGGTCTATGAATTCTTCCATGATCAGAACCCCAACTTCATATCTTTCCAATTCAAATATTGCATTTCACTCTTCAGAGTACTGATCTCCTTGCAGTTCCCTGCCCACACTGAGCTATTTCTTTCTTTCTGTGGCCTTGGCTTCTCTTCTTGAAATGTCATCCCCTTTACCATTGCCTCCTCCCTTTTCCCTCCCTCCCTCCCCAATGCCCCTTTTTCTTTTTTTATGAAATTATTTGTTTATTTTTAGAGAGAGGGGAAATGAGGGAGAGGGAAGGAGAAAAACATTAAGGTGTGGTTGCCTCTCACGTGCCCTGTGATCTGGCTTGAAATCCAGGCATGTGCCCTGACTGGGAATCAAACTGGTGACCCTTTGGTTCACAGGCCAGCACTCAATCCACTGAGCTACACCAGCCAGGGCTTTTTTTTCTATGATGTATTAGAATTGTTGTTTTTTTTCCTCTACTGCAAGGCTGTCTGCTGGCCAGTTCATGTATTGCTTTAATCTGTATTCCTATCATCTCACTTCTAGCCCAGTGCTCTCCTAAAGTAGGCACTCAATAAATAGTTGCAGAATGGACAATGCATGAATAAATAGACAAATGAATAAATGGAAGGAAATAGTTAAATGAGCCAATTTTGCTATTTTACTAAGAGCCTTGACCAAAGTGTTGGTGAGCTCACATGCTGAAACCTTACACACATAGTTCTTATATAGGAATGGGTTGGGTTCCAAAAGTTTGTTTGTAAGTTGGTTGTTCAGAACTTGGAACACATTTTTTCCATATAAATGATGTTATAAATTAGGCTTAACTGTTCACTCTAGTCCACAAAAGATTATTTGATGTATCACATCACAGAAATACTGTGGAGTTGAAATTTTAAAAATTAGAAAATAACAACTGAGGTGTCACCTTTTAAATTTTATTAAAATATTATATGCCCATAATTCATCTCAAGAAATGGTGTTTATCTCTTATGGTGTTCATCATAATTCATCTTTAAGTGGTGTTTTCTGATTTTTGACATCTGGCCAAGATGGAGGCATAGGTAGATACACTTTGCCTCCTTACACAACCAAAAGAAGGACAACAACAAATTTCAAAACAAAGAATAACCAAAACTGCCAGAAAATTAAACTGTATGGAAGTCTGACAACCAAGGAGTTAAGGAAGAAACTTTCATCCAGATTGTTAAGAGGGGAAGAGACCCACAGACAGGGCAGAGAGAACTTTTGGCAAGGCTTAGGCCCAGGGCGAGGTGGTGGCAGGCGGACTAGACAGTCCTATATTTGTGTGTGGATGAACTCAGAGGAACAACTGGGGAGCAAGACAGACTGCACAATCCAGGGTTCCATTGTGGGGAAATAAAGCCTCAAAAACTCTGACTGTAAAAATCTGTGGGGGTTGCAGTGGCAAGAGAAAATGCCATCATCACAGGGAGAGTTTGTTAGAGAGACCCACAGGGTCCTAAAATGTACACAAACCCACCCACCTGGGAATCAGCATCAGAAGGGCCCAATTTGCTTGTGGGTAGTGGCGGAAGTGACTGAAAGCCAGCCAAGAGCTGAGCAAGTAGAATTGTTTCCTTTTGGATCCCTCCCCCACATACAGTGCCACAACGCAGCAACATGGTTGCCTCACCCTGACAAATACCTAAGGCTCCACCCCTTACTACATAACAGGTATTCCTAGATGAAAAAATTTGGCCCAAATGAAAGAACAGATAAAAGCTCCAAAAATAGAACTAAGTGGTGAAGAGATAGCCAACCTATCAGATGTAGAGTTCAAAACACTGGTAATCAGGATGCTTATAGAAATGGTTGAGTATGGCCACAAAATAGAGGAAGGAGTGAAGGCTATGCAAAGTGAAATAAATGAAAATGTACAGGGAACCAACAGTGAAGGGAAGGAAACCAGGACTCAAATCAATGATTTGGAGCAGAAGGAGGAAATAAACATTCATCCAGACCAGAATGAAGAAACAAGAATTTAAAAAAATAAGGAGAGGCTTAGGAACCTCTGGGACAACTTTAAATGTTCCAATATCCAAATCATAGGGGTACCAGAAGGAGAAGAGGAAGAGCAAGAAATTGAAAACTTATTTGAAAAAACAATGGAGAACTTCCCCAATCTGGCAAAGGAAATAAACTTTTAGGAAGTCCAGGAAGCTCAGAGATTCCCAAAGAAGCTGGACCCAAGGAAGAACACACCAAGGCACATCATAATTACATTACCCAAGATGAAAGATATGGAGAGAACCTTAAAAGCATCAAGAGAAAAGGAGACAGTTACCTACAAAGGAGTTCCCATAAGATTATCAGCTGACTTCTTAAAAGAAACCTTATAGGCCAGAAGGGGCTGGAAAGAAGTATTCAAAGTCATGAAAAGCAAGGATTTCCATCTAAGATTACCTTGTCCAGTAAAACTACCATTTAGAATGGGAGGGCAGATAAAGTGCTTCCCAGGTAAATTCATATTAAAGGAGTTCATCATTTCCAAGCCCTTATTCTATGAAATGTTAAAGGGACTTATCTAAGAAAAAGAAGGTGATCAAAACAATGAACAGTAAAATGACAACAAACTCACAACTATCAACAACTGAACCTAAAACAAAAACAAAAATAAAAACAAACTAAGCAAATAACTAGAACAGGAACAGAATCACAGAAATGGGAGTCACACGTAGGGTTATCAGCGGGGAGGGGGAGAATGAGGGAAAAGGTACAGGGAAAAAGAAGCATAAATGGTAGGTACAAAATAGGTGGGGAGATTAAGAATAGTGTGGAAAATGGAGAAGCCAAAGAACTTATATGTACAACCCATGGACATGAACTAAGGGGGAGCGAGGGATGCTGGGGAGAGGGATGGTGCAGGGCAGAGGGCCATAAAGGGGAGGAAAAAATGGGACAACTGTAATGGCATAATCAATAAAATATATGTAAAAAGATAAGTGGTATTTTATGTCATTCTGTAATAGTATAAATAGAACTAAACTGAATGCTGTTAAAGGCTTAGTTTTGACAAAGAAGGTAGATGGAAAGATCCTGAAAGATTCTGTGGGAAACTCTTGTTTTCAAGAGCATCAGTTCTTTACTCTTCTCATTATCACTTCAAAATTTATAGGTTTTTTTTTTTTTTTGCCATTTAAGTGTTTACTAGTGGAACATCTTTTGAGCTCATCAGAAAAGATTATATCTAATTTTGACTCAAATGTACACATAGACACACTTCTCAGTGGCAAAAAAAAAAAAAAAAATTCTTAACCACTTACTTCTAACCCTCTTCAGCAAAACTCCATTTTATCTTAGCTTTTTCTCTTGCCTTTGGATTATTGTTTGTCCTTTTTTTGTTTTGTTTTACTCTTCATTTTTCTCTCCAAGATACTCCTTGATGGTCTTTTCCTCTCAGTGGTTATACCCAGTGTAGGTCCTTTTTGTATGAAATTGAGGCTGACCTTTGGGACCAATAGAATATTGTGGATGGTGTGTGACTCTTCAGTTCGGTTAATAAAAAAGACCAAGAAATTTTTGCCTTTTAAAAAAAAAAATCCCTACCCAACATTGTTTCTTTTCATTGCTTTTAGATAGAGAAAGGGAGAGAGAAAGGGAGAGAGAGAAACATCATTGTGAGAGAGAAGCACTGACTGCTTGCCTCCCGTACATGCCCAGACTGGAGATTGCACATGCCCAGACCCAGGATGGAACCTGCAACCCAGGCATGTGCCCTGACTGGGAATTGAACCCACAACCTTTGGGTTATGGGATGCTGCTCCAACCAACTGAGCCACACAGGGCACGGTGAAGCTTTTGTCTTGATCTTTTGAATCACTCACTTGGAGGGAAGTTACCATGTTGTGAGTTCATCCCTGTGGAGAAGCTCATGTGGACTGGGACCTCTTGCTAGCAGCCAGTGAATGAGTCACCTTAGAAGCACATGCAGCTGAGACAAGTCTTTCAGTGACTGTAGGCTCAGTGACATTTGACTGCAGCCTCATGAGAGAGCCTGTACTGGAACTGCCTGGCCAAGCAGCTCCCAAATTGCAGACCCACAGAAATGCTGAGAAATACTGAATGTTTATTGTTTTAACTCACTGACTTTTGGAGTAATTTGTTATGTAGGAATAGACAAGTAATGAAATATATTGTCTTGTTTTTTAATTTCTTTATTGAGGGAACTGTGACTCACCTATATAGAAGAGGAAGACGAGTAAGCTCTTGCAGATTGTGAACATTCTTCAAGATGGTGGTGGTACCCTGAAATCTCCATTCCTTCTCATTATCTGTCCCAGGATTTAATTCACTTTTCAATTCATATCTTTGCTTTGTCTAATCTGATGATAAAATATCCCCAACAGTGTGGAGGAGGTGCAAGTTTTCTATATCCAGTGAGTGACCCATAATTTATCACTGTAGATGGTTAAAACTGGGGAGAAATTAAATGTCCCTAGAAGATAGGCAGGTAAGTTAAGTGATTTGAAGGAGCTGTGGACAATAACACTATAAAGTAACGAGGACTGTGGCCTAACTGAAGTGTATACTCCCGATCTCAAGCAAATCATACTCCAAAAACCTTTCAGCACTCTATGTTCAATTAAACTCTTTGTCTACAGAATTCAACCAGGGAAACTGTATGGTAGTCCTCATTTGTATAGGGAAAGAGGGCTCTGCTAGGTGGGAAATTTTCTAAATGTAGGAAAGAGATTCACATGGTGGTCAGGCAAAAAGGACAAATGTTTACTACACTGCCTTCTGGCATAGCATGGCGGTAGCAGCCCAGGCACCGTGGTGCACAGTCATGCTGCAGTGCCCGGTGCTGTCAGAGCTCAGAGAGACTGGTAGGAGCCGACAGAGTAGCCAAATGGGAGAACAAGCCTGAGGTTCCCGTGGGCCTCATCGACCATGGAGAACCAGAGGGAAAAGGGGTGTCTGCACTGATTGACTGCTGTCCATGGTCAGTCCCGCAGGGGTGTCTACCCTTTTGGTGTCTCAGGGCCACAGTGGAAGAAGAGGAGTCATTAACACATTAAATACATTGCAACATTTAATCACAAAAAAATCTCATAATATTTTAAGTAAATTTATGATTTTGTGTTGGGCCAAATTCACAGCTGCCCTGGGCTATATGTGGCCCACAGGCCGCAGATTAGACACCCCTGATAGTAAATTAGGTGGAGCCTGACCAACACCCACAGATCCTGAAGGGAGCATCTCTGAATGATGCCTGTGGAGAGGGGCTATGCATAAAGCCCTTGTTACTAACACAGGAAAAAACATCCCCAGGAAGGCTGACTGCCAGGCATCTGCTCATTGTACCGCAGAGCTGACACCCACCTGTACCTGGAGATTTTATTCAGCTCATGTTATCCACATGGGATGCATTTTCTGCTTCAACATACAAAGACATGTGTAAGTCCCCTTGTCCTTTACCTCCAAGGTAGAGTGGCGTTCTTAACAGCCCAGGAGATGGTGGCAGTCATAGAATGGAAAAGATACCATCCACTCAATACTCATACTTGGATAAATCTGAACAAAACCAGTTTGAGGTTTCATTTACTGTTTGCCTTTTTTTTTTTTTTTTTAAAGTCTACCAATTGGCTTAATGAATAGAGAGTAGGTAAATGTTACATGAGTAGAGTCTGTTCTCTTGGGACAGGAAGGGCAGAATCCCCTGATTAAAATCAGAAATTAAGGTTTCCAGAAAAAAAAAAAAGGTTTTTGAGAATAGCTTTGACATTTGTTGAGTGCCAGCTCTGTGTGTGCTGGGCAATACATTACAAAGAGTGTTTCATTGGATCCCAAAATAACCCTAAAAATTTATGTGAGGATTTCCACATTGTTGATGAGGAAACAGGCTCAGAGTGGCCCACCGAGCTAGGAAGAGTATGAGCCTTGTGTTCTTTGGCCGTGCTGCACTGCTTCCTGTGACTGTGTGGGTAAGCAGGGCGGAGGCCTCACGGTGGGGTGGGGTTGTCACTGACTTAGGGTGGAAGTAGCTTTGATGATCATGCAGGTAAGAGACTGCTGGTGCTCTTTGTCCCATGTTCTCCCCATGGCCCTTTCCTTATGTATGGTCCCCCTGGATTCCCATTCTGTCCCTGTTCCAGGATCTCTGTCTCTGCCCCTCCCTGCGACTCCTCAGCTCAGCCTTGGCATGGTAACCATGGGTAACTTGGAGGAATCTCTAAGGCAGGTATCTGTCAAATGTCAAAAAGAATGTTGTTGCAGGTCTTAGAAGGTAACATAGGCTCATGGAGAAATGTCAAGTTTGAATTTCAAACCTACTTTCTCGTAAAAACACTATTGCCTGGATAGCTCATTTCTGTTGTTAGAAATTAATCTTAAGTGGTGAGTTTTGAAATGACATATTTCTTCTCTCTCATTGGGGGTTTGCATCCTGGGCTAAAAACTAGAGAGACTTAGTAAATAGGACTTCCAAATAATTTATCATCCAAACTGAGCACTTTTGGGAGTGGACTGGGGAGCTATTAATAACACCCTAGGACTACCCAGATAAACAGGGGTGTATTTATCTTTAACACCCTGCATCAGGGAATTTTGGAATAAAATATCTTTGAAAGCTGGAGACTACTTGAGCATGTTTTATAATATGATGACAAGTTGTTTTAGGTAGTGTCTTAATAATTTTAAAGAAAATACACGCATGTGTCTGGGCCAAACTTCTAAACAGTGAAAGGAAGAATAATTTTTTGGCTTGTTTGTTATTAATAGCCTTAGTGCTTTCAAATTGCCAGTACATTTCTCTTGCCTTGTTCTCGCATTTGGATCCTGTCTTTCATATCCAACATTGGCACACTATCCAAATATAAAAATCTTTAATGAAGCAGTAAGATACTGAGTCGAAACAATGTCCAAGGTGTGAATTATTGCACCATCCATAACTCATACTGAAGTGTGACTTTTTGTGATTGCAAAATGGCGTTTTGCCAAGTTGTATAAAAAAACCCTGGTAATTACAGCCGTAAATAATTCATATTATCTTTAAAAGTCTATTTTTGTAAAGTTTATTTACTTTTAGAGAGAGGGGAAGAGAGGAAGAGAAAGAGGGAGAGAAATATTAATGTCTGAGAGATACATTGGTTGCTTCTCACATGCCCCTGACTAGGGACCTGGTCCCGCAACCCAGGCATGTGCCCTGACTAGGAATTGAGCCGGTGACCTTTTAGTTCACAGGCTGGCACTCAGTCCACTGAACCACACCAGCCAGGGCTAAACGTCTATTTTTAAGTTGTTAGTAACTGTAAAATTAAAAACCCAAATAATAAGATCTCATCTTCAAATCTTAAGCTTATTTAAATAACTAGTGTTTATTCTAGATATGCTCCAAGATGTTGATTTCTTTTCTTAGTGATTTTAAAGAAACATTCTTAATGAATAATGGATTGGGGTTAGATAACTAAAACATGTCTTTAGTGAAAGACTTGTGATAAATTGGTATACATCAAGGTTAATTGATATACATTCACTAGAAAATGGTGTACCAGACTTTTTGAGTTTCTTTAGGAAGTTTGCATTTATATTTTCCTGTTTTTATCATAGTTAAACTGATTCCTTTGACATGAATTATATGCACTTACAGGTTTGGAATGCCTAAGATATGTGTAGGACGAGCCCTAGGCAAAACCACAAAATAGGCTAAATTCAACAACACTCAATAGCTGTTTATTTGTGTTCAGCATTCTAGGCACTGGATGCTCCCAGCTCCAGATTTTCCTATATCTCTCCCCTCTGCTCCCTAGCTCTTCCTTGCCCTTCTCTTTGCCTCAATCAATCTCTACTCAATCTAAAGACTGTTAATAAGTCATCATGGCTTATTACATTATAACTTATGCCACCTTCTGAAAAATTTTGTAGGTTATCTGTTATAAAAGCGATTTAGAGGAATGAGCTGATATCTCAGGCCCTGTGGTAAAGTCAGCTTTGGAGACAGAGGTGTGTGTCTTTTTTCAGATCTCCGTATGTAAATATCTAGTTCACCTACCCATCCATGATGCAGCTGGCCAGTGTTGTTACAGTTCACTTGGAAATAGAATGTTTTTAAAAACAGAACTTTAAATTTTATTTTTCAATTACAGTTTGCAAAATAATATTGAATGGAAATAACCTATCTTTAAGAATAAAAAACAGTTCCGTGAAAAGGACATAGTAATTGCTTGCTTTGCTTCATAAACCTCTGTATTCCCCTGAAGGTAGAGATAATCAATGACTCTCAGCTTCAGCTGTAAGAATCGAGGAAGAAATATTTCACATTGATTTGTCTCATCCAGGATCCGAGCCAAGGTGGGAGTTAGTGGATTCTGGAGGATGGCTGATATATCTGCTGGACACATTCAGCATTTGGGGTAGCCCTGCCTTCCTGTCACACAACTTATCCAGTGTTGGTTTTTTTCTCTCTGCACCAACTGCACTTTCAGAGAGAAAAAACCCTCAGACTTACCAGGAATACTTTCTATACGAAGGCTTCTTACTATGCCTCCAGGAGGCTGGCTTTCTAAACTCACCAAATCTTGTGTGTTTTTTAAAACTTCCTTTTAAGCCAGCCCTAGGAAAGGTTCATCTAATAAAATTTGAAAGAGATCTTAGAAATCAACAAGCCCAGTGGTATTTTATTTTCTTCTTCAGAGCCCTGAAACTGTGGGGGGGGGGGTTGGGTGCATAAGAAGGTAAGGTCCCTTGGATTTATATTTTCCTGTTTTATACATTGGGCTCTCTGTAAAATTATCTTGACTGTGTCAGCCAACATATGAAAGCTTTTGATTTACTTGAAATGATTAGTCCCAAGTGTTCCAGCCAGTTAATGGCAAGGTGTGGGTCTAGAATATGTCTCTTGATCCTGTGGAACTCTTGTCTTGCTATATTAATGCTTCACCTTATGAAGAGAGAACCAAGGCCATAAGCTGCCAACCAATACATAGACAGTCGTGAACAGACCACTTATAAAGGAGAAATAAGCCTTTTTAGAGACTGTTAACCTTACTGAATTCAAGAATATAAATTAAGACAATGACTCTCCCTCCCTTCTCCCTCCCTTCCCTCCCTCCCTTCCACCCTCCCTTCCTCTCTTCGCATTTGCCTATCATGTTGGAAAAGATGATAATGCCCAGTGCATAAGCAGAACACAGTGAGATTGGCATTCCTAGCGCATGTTTGGGGGTTTAAATTTTGGAGACCATACTTATTTAAAGAGCTTGAAAAATATTAAGATACATTCACCTTATTAGCAGTCAAACTCTGGCACAGCCTCATAGACTTTTACAAGCCACTGACCAGTTTGTGTGCATAATGACCAGGGGATACCCATGCTTTTCAGGGATTCAGTGTCATTCCCTCATACAGTCCAACAACCACACACCTAGAAGTTGATGCTAAGAAAGTAATTTGAAATATTTTAAATATTTAAAACATTTAAATAATAAATGTGCACAGAAATGTTCTTTGTAATATTTTTTAATAGTGAAAAAACCTCTCTATCCTAAATACACAACAGCAAAACACTTAAACTGTTGTCTGTAAAGAATATTAAAATTAGGTCTACAAATAATTTTTTGAGAAGTATTGAAATAATTTTAATATACAGTTAATAGAACTTAATATAAAGTATGACTTGAGTGCTTTCAAAGTATAAATAGGTACAGAGAAAAGATTATAGAGAAATATCCTAAAATACTATGATTATTTCTGGGCAGCGAGATTATGGGTGATTATTAATTTCTTCTTTGATTTAAAATATTTTTGCAATTTTTCACATTATTTATATGTTACTTTTATAAGAGAGAGAAAAATGAGTTTGTTCCTCCTGCTGGCAAGCCCACTGAAAGTGCTACCAAAATCTTGGTTCTGAGTTGTTTTCTGATATAACCCAGGAAAATGGAAAGGACCAGAGCCGGACTTTCACTGTGCTGTTTTCGTTCTGTGAACAGAAGGGATTTTTTTCACATGTCATTTGTCATTCAGTACACTTCAGTTCTGTGCTGGCAGCAATTGCTCCCTGAGTCTTTCAAGTTAGCATCAGAGAACTCTGAATTTATATTTGTGAGAGTATAATGGCAGCGTTGGGGCTCAATTAGGATTCATCAGTGCGAAGACACTTTCTTTTAGCTCACAAAAAAGAGAAGCCCAGGGTTTCATTCCTGACTACATCGCTTCCTATCTTTGAGACTTTGACCAAATTTAGAAACTCTCCAAACCTCAATTTTTTCACCTGCCAAATGAGAATGATGATACCTCCTTCATGGTGTTAGGTAATGTGCATAGCAGAGTGCATGATGTTGAGGTAAAACAAACCTTCAATCCTTGTTTGTTACCTTCACTTCTCTGGGCCTTCTTCCTTTATGACAGAAGTTATTTAAGCGGGGGAAGCACTTGGGCTTTGAAATTTTATTTTGTATCCAATACAATGGATATTTGGGTAGATATAATTCTGAGAATCAGAAGGTTGGTAGATCTGATTCTACCAACAACGAAGGCAACAAAGGCAGTTTCTGCTTTTCACAGGTTGTGGAGTGCTGTGGTTAAAATCTTTGTGTGTGTTTATATCTGTGTCTCAGAAGATATATATAAATCACAGTCATTTGTCTTCAGTTACTGAAGGTCAGCTTTTTCTTATGTAGTCATGACTAGATGAAGGCGCCCAGCACAACGTAAGTTCCATATCCGTGGAGGAGGCATTTCTTTCCAGTCTCCTTTGTCTATCTCTGTCCACCCAGTGCCCCAAGTCTGTCTTCCTCTTTGCCCTTTCGAAATATTACTGTCAAATTCTCATCCTCCATATTGGAAAAAAATGACACCATTAACAGATTTTGGGGTATCTTTTTTAGATAGACTTGCTTTTTAAAAAAGTAAATCGTCATATTTTAAGAAGATACTAGTATCTTTTATTTATTTTTAATAGGTTATTATTATTTTTAAAGATTTTATTTACTTCTTTTTAGAGAGATGGGGAAAGAGGGAGAGAGGAGGGGAGACAAACATTGATGTGTGCATATGCATTGATTGGTTGCCTTTTGCATGCCTCAAACTCAGGACCTAGCCTGCAGTGCAACCCAGGCATGTACCTTGACCGGGAATTGAATGAGTGACCTTTCAGTTCACAGGTTGGCACTTCACTGATCCACACCAGCCAGGGCAATAGATTATTTTTTATCATATTTTTCTAGTACCTTTAGTCTCCCTTATACCCTCTTCCATCTCCACCCACATCCTTCACTCCCACAATCACCACACTGTTGTCCATATCCATGAGTTCTTTTTTGCTTAATCCTTCCACTCACTAAACCATGTCCCCCGTAGCTGTCATCCTGCTCTCTATGAATCTGTCTCTGTTTTGCTTATTACTTCAGTTTGTTCATTAGATTCCACATATGAGTGAAATCATATGGTATTTGTCTTTCTCTGACTGGCTTATTTAACTTCGAATAATGTTCTCTAGGAGGATGAACTTGCTTTTTTATTCTTTTAGCAGTTTAAACTTTGATTTCTATTATTTATTTATTTAAATATTTTATTGTTAATGCTATTACAGTTGTCCCAAGTTTTCCCCCTTTGCACCCCTCCCCTCAGCGCCCCCCCCCCCACAGTCAGTATCCACACAGTTGCTCATGTCCATGGGTCATTCATATACATTCTTTGATAAATCTCTTCACCTTCTTTCAACCAGTCCCCACCTTCCTCCTCCCCTATTATAACTGTCAGTCCATTCCATGTTTCTATGCCTCTGGTTCTATTTTGCTTGTTAGATTATTTTGTTCATTAGATACCACTTATAAGTGAGATTATATGGTATTTGTCTTTCACCAAATGGCTAATATCACTTACCATAATAGTCTCCAATTCTATCCATGCTACCACAAAAGGTAAGAATTATACATGTTCCTGACAACTCTTCCCCCTTTTCCCCTCATTATCCCTTCCCACCTCCCCTGTGGTTACTATCAGTTTGTTCTTTATTTCAGTGTCTCTGTTTTTATTTTGCTTGCTTGTTTGTTTTGTTGATTAGGTTCCACTTATAGGTGAGATCATATGGTATTTGTCTTTCACCCCCTGGCTTATTTCACTTAGCATAATGCTCTCCAGATCCATCATGCTCTCCCAAGGGTAGGAGCTTTTTCTTTCTTCCTCCTGCATAGTATTCTATCATGTACATGTGCCATAGTTTTTTGATCCACTTATTTGCTGATGGGCACTTAGGTTGCTTGGAGCACTTGGCTATTGTAAATTGCACTGCTATGAACATTGGGATGCATAGATTCTTTTGAATTGCCAACACCATTTACTGAAGATGCTATCTTTACTCCATTGTATGTTCTTTCCTTCTTTGACAAATATTAATTGACCATAAAGATGTGGGATTACTTCTGGGCTCTCTATTCTGTTCCATTCATCTATGTGTCTGTTTTTATGTCAGAACCATGCTCTTTTGATTATAGTGGCCTTTTAGTGTAATTTGATACCAGGTATTTTTATCCCTCCCACTTTGTTCTTCTTTCTCAATATTGCTGAGGCTATTTGGGGTCTTTTTCTACATCTGTGAAATATGCCACTGGTATTTTGATAAGAATTTTATTGAGTATACAGATTGCTTTGGGTAGTTTTAATGATGTTAATTCTTTCAGTCCATGAACAAGATACATGTTTCCACTTATTTGTTTCTTCCTTAATTTCTTTCTTCAGTGTCCTATAGTTTTCTGAGTACAGGTCTTTTACCTCTTTGGTTAAATTTATTCTTACGTACTTTTTTTTTGTTGCAATAGTAAATAGGATCGTTTTCTTAGTTTTCGTTTATGCCAAACGAAAATGCCATTAGTGTATAAAAACACCATTGATTTCTGAGTATTTACTTTGTATCCTGCTATTTTGCTGAATTCATTTATTAGGTCAAGTAATTTTTGGTGGAGCCTATTGGGTTTTCTATGTACAATATCATATCTTCCATGAATGACAGTTTTACTTCCTCCTTTCCAATGTGGATGCCTTTTATTTCTTCTTCTTGTCTGATTGCTGTGCCTAGGACTTTCAAATACTATGTTGACTAAGAGTGGTGAAAGTGGACACCCCTGTGTTGTTCTTGATCTTAAGGAAAGTGCTTTTAGTTTTTGCCCATTTAGTATGATGTTGCTAGTAGGTTTTTTTGTATATGGTCTGTATTATGTTGAGGTATCCTTCCTCTGTTCCCACTTTGTTCAGTGTTTCTATCATAAATTGGTGCTGGATTTTATTAAATGCTTTTTCTGCATCCTTTGATATGACCATGTGATTTTTGTCTTTCATTTTGTTTATGTGATGTATCACATTTATTTATTTGCAGATATTGTACCATCCTTGCCTCCTTGTGATAAATCCCACTTGATCATGGTGTATGATTTTCTAATGTATTGCTGGATTTGTTTTGCTACTGTTTAGTTGAGGATTTCAACATCTATCTTCATCAGGGATAATGGCCTCTAATTTTCTTCCTTTGTTTTATCTTTACCTGGTTTTGGGATTAGGATAATAGTGGCCTCATAAAAAGAGTTTTGAAACCTTCTCACGTTTTGAATTTTTTGGAATAGTTTGAGAGGGATAGGTGTTAGCTCTTCTTTGAATGATTGCTGAATTTGTCTGTTAAGCCTTCTGGTCCAGGACTTTTTTTGTGGGGAGTTTTTTGATTATTGCTTTTATTTCATTAGTTGTTACTGGTCTATTATGCTTTTTCCTGTTTCAGTTTTGAAAGATGGTATGTTTCTAGAAATATATCCATTTTGCTCAGATTGTCCACTTTCTTGGCATATAGTTGTTCATAGTATTTTCTTACAATCCTTTGTATTTTTATGGTACCAGTTTTTTACATTTCCTCTTTCATTTCTGGTTTTATTTATTTGGATCTCCTCTCTTTTTCCTGATGAGTCTGGTTAAAGGTTCATGAGTTTTGTTTATCTTATCAAAGAATGAACTCCTGTATTCATTGATTTTTGTGCAAAAAAATTTTTTTTAGTCTCTATGCTATTTATTTTTGCCTGATCTTGATTATTTCCGGCCTTCTACTCACTCTGGGCTTTGTTTGTAGTTTTTTTTTTTTTTTTTTTTTTTTTTTTTTTTTTTTTTTTTTTTTTTTTTTTTTTTTTTTTTTTTTTTTTTTTTTTTTTTTTTTTTTTTTTTTTTTTTTTTTTTTTTTTTTTTTTTTTTTTTTTTTTTTTTTTTTTTTTTTTTTTTTTTTTTTTTTTTTTGTCCCTTTAGATGTAGGGTTAGGTTTTTTATTTGAGATTTTTCTTTCTTCTTTAGGTAGGTCTGTAATGCTATAAACTTCCCTCTTAGGGTTGCTTTCACTGTGTCCTGTATGTTTGGGGTTGTTGTGTGGTCATTTTCATTTGTTTCCAAGTAGTTTTTGATTTCTTCCTTGATCTCATTGTTGACTCATTCATTATTTTGTGTCATGCTATTTAGCCTCCATGTATTTGAATATTTTTGAGTTTTTTTTTAAATCATTGAGGTTGATTTATAGTTTCAAGCCATTATGATCCAAGAAAATGCTTGATATGATTTTAATTTTCTTGAATTTGGTAAGACTTCTTTTGTGTCCTACCATGTAATCTATCTTTGAGAATGATCCGTGAACACTTGAAAAGAATATGTATTCTGTTACTTTGGGATAGAGTGTTCTTTAAATGTTAATGAAATACATTTGTTCTAGTGTGTCATTTAGGATTGCTGTTTCATTGTTGATTTTTTGTCTGGAAGATCCTATCCATTGTTGACAGTGGGATGTTACAATCCCCTATAATGATTGTGTTACTGTCTATCTTTTCCTTAAACTCCTCCCAAATTTTTCTTTGCATTTTTAGGTGTTCTTATGTTGGGTGCACATATGTTTACAAGAGTTATATCCTCTTGTTGGATTGATCCCTTTGTGATTATATAGTGATCTTCTTTGTCTCTTGTTATGGTCTTTGTTTTGAAGTCTATTTTGTCTGATAGAAATATTGCTACCCTAGGTTCTTTACATGTCCATTTGAATGGAATATTTTTCCATCCCTTCACTTTCAGTCTGTATAAATCTTTTGTTCTGAGGTGGGTCTCTTGTAGATACCATATATATGGGTCATGTTTTCTTATCAATGTTTTTTGACTGGAGCATTTAGTCCATTTACATTTAAGGTTATAATTGATGAATACTTACTCATCACCATTTTTCCCTTTGTACCTTATTCCCCCCTCACTCCCTCTATTTGTTCTTCTTAAAGCAGAGTGATGAACTTGCTTTTAATGGGAAAGGCTTGGATGTAAGAGTATGGGGTACAAATGGAGGAATTCTAAGGTTCAGTTAGCAAAAGAGAATTTTGGTTGTAAGGAGACCATGTAGAAAGGCCTTGAACTAATGTCTGAGGAAACCTCCAGTTTGGATTATTTGCTTTTTAGAAGAAGGAAGGGGTCGTGATCTCAGAGGACCAAATGCTTAGGGAGGGCTGCCACTGTAAGTGCGTTGTTCTCTGGTTCCCTTTATTTTGTGTCCTTGGCCTCTTTCTTAGTAATCTTGTTTCTCGACGTCACCAGCCATATTTGTTGTGAAGATGATCAGGTCTAGATTCTCGTAGGCTTGAGGGCTCAAGTTAGAAGAATCTAAAATTAAACCAGGTAAAATGCCAATACATAAATAAAATGCAAATGAATCATTAAATAATTTTTTAAAGAAGGAATCAGTGTTTATTGCCTCCTGGAACATAGCCCAGGAACCTGAATGAGAGACTGGCATGTGTCTCTAAGATGAAGCAACTGCAATACAGGATTTAAAAGCCAGTAATTCCAAAGGAACAATTAATTAAAAAGGGAGGTTAAATCACAGTTTACAGACTTAGCATCTGCTTGTTTAGCATATGCAATAAAAAGCAAAGTGGTGGTAGATTTATAAAAATGTCAGTTATATAATTTATGATATATGTACTAATCATATTTGCATATCCAGTTCTGTTTCCCCTGTCATGATCCTTGCTGAGACATTGTTTTAGAACAGAATATGGTATTTATACCCTGTGTTTTTATTATTTAAATATTCTAAGTTGAAAGAATTTCACACACACACACACACACACACACACACACACACACACCCTGCTTTGCCATTGGAATGTTTGGAACTTTTTAAAAAATCAATGAATTGAAAATAATCTATTTGTGTATTTTCCTTGCCATGTCCAAGAATGCCATGTCCAAGAAATCTTTTTGCACTGAAATTCACATGTTATGATGTTTTTCCAGGTAGATGTAATAAAGAAGGCTGGTTTAATTTGCTCATAACAATAATTTAAGTGTTTCTTATTGTAATATCAAGAAATTCACATGTCATTATTTCTTTGCATATTTCTATTTACTTTATTTTATAGGGGCAAACTATTATTTTAATTGCTTTTTTCTCTAGAGCGATGTTTCTGCTGCAGAAGTTTTTTTGTGGCTTCACTTACTTATGTAGAGTTTCTTACAGAGCTGTGAATATAATGAAATATGAGGGCTAAAACTGAGGTAGAGGTGTGGAATCTAAGTGGCTTTATAAAAATTATAGGAATGTTTAGGTTATTTTTCTATATGGAAATGTGTGTGTGTGTGTTAATGGGATGATCAAATTAGGTTTCTTGTCTAATTTTGCTAAAGTCTCAAGAACATAAATCATTTGAAATAAGAATCTTCCAGTGGGAGTTGGGGATGGCTGGGATCGGGGGGAGTGGTAGGGGGTAAATAGAGACAACTATACTTGAACAACAATAAAAGAAAAGAAAAAAAACAAATACCATATGATCTCACTTATAAGTGGAACATAATCAACAAAACAAATAAGCAAGCAAAATATAACCAGAGACATGGAAATAAAGAACAAACTGGCAGTAACCAGAGGGGAGAGGGATAACAGGGAAAGGAAGGGGAAGGGTCATTAAGAAACATGTATAAAGGACACATGGACAAAGCCAAAGACAGGTAGGATTGAAGGTGGGTGGTGTGGGGGGAAATGGTGACAGGAAAATGGAGACAACTGTACTTGAACAACAATAAAAAAATATAACAAACAAAGAAAAAAGAATCTTCCAGTATTTTGCAATGATAAATTTTGGATATAGATTTTTTTCAGTAACATTTATTGCTTCAGAAAAATCTCACCCCTCTGGGATCAATTCTTGAGTTAAAGATATATAGCTCCTAAATATAGTAATATAGTGGCCTGTAATTAGAGTATCATGAACATTTGAAAGATTTTATTTTTTTGAAATTTACTTATGCTCCACCTCTTTCCAAAAAGAATTTGATGCTGTTTACACAAAGAAAAGAAGACACATATGTCATGAGTAATAAATAGGAAGAATTAGGGGCAAATTAGGGGGTGAGATATGGGTGATAACATAGGAGGAAACAAATTGCCAACTGAAGTTTGAGTGTAATTGCAGAGATTGAAAACAGCTAGGTCTTAATATTATATGAGCTCTTACTGGAATTTAGCCACTTAAAAGCTGTGCTTGGTTTTCCCATTTGTATTCTTGTTTTAGCTTCTTTCTTAGTGATATTGCTTTGTTACTCCCACGTTCCATCCTTTGGCAGACTTGAAGATTAGGTAAAATGAGCAGTGAGTTCTTGTTGATAGGTAGGAAGATATAGATTGGAGGTTATGAAAGGATGGTCCATGGCAGAATGCGGCCTGCAGCTGTGTTCTGTTAAGTCCCCATAGTGGTTTTTTTTTTAATGCAGAGCTAACTAACATTTACAAATGAGGGGATTGCACATAAAAATTTAGACTTTTGGCTTTTCTCAGAAAATTGAAAAATCAACTAACCATCCAGCCTGCTTTCCTCCATGATAGCAAGCAGCCCCAAAACTCTCTTTAGCTGCCGCTTATACTCCTTCCATAGTCCCGGCCTTGAGGAGGGCATCTGCCAGTAAGGCTCCTGATTAAGACCTCACTGCTTGCAAAGAGCTTGCAGTCTTTTTAACGGTGAGAGGGACTAAGAATTACATAGCTTGAACTTGTTTCCTAGTGATTTTCTTACGATTTTTCCTTGTTATAGAATTCCTTCACCCTTACCTGTGGAGAGCACAAAGACCTTTATACCATTATTCATATCAGACGATATATTCTCATTCAATATGCATTCACTCATTCATTCATTACAAAAATTTGTGTTGTGTTTACTACAAAACTCAGGACCAGTTAACACTGTCTATAGTTAATATTTTATAAAGTGCTAAGTAGCCTGTATAAAAGGGGACTTTAAAAATACTCTACATTGAGATTTTGGGGTACTCTTAGATGTTTAGCATCAACTCTAGATTCTCACTGGAAGAAACTACTAGCTGAGTGTCAGCTACTCAGGTATGAGCACCAAATGACCTTGGTGGACTAGAAGATCCTGTAGCACTGTCAGTACTAGCTTACTTTTAGGAATGGTATAGCTAAGAGTTTGTATATATTGAAAGTTGGAACTGAGACATTATCCCATAAAAGAAAGCTCACTAATACTAAGAGGCAAATACAATAATTTTCAAGTAAATAAGAAAATATATATTCGTGTGCATTTATTCTTCGCCTGAATGTGATTCATTCGAGGGATACTTTTTTGTTTTCAGATCCTAGCATTTAGAGGCAAAGTTAAACTTCAGTTTTCACATAAATACAATGTACCTGGTATAAAAGAGTGTTTTACAGAAAGGAAATGGTCGGCAAAACTATTAATTGTTATAATTAAAAAAGCAGCAATAAAACCTCTTTTGGCCATTATTACTTTAAATACAAACAAAAAAGATTTCTCAACCTTTGGTTTTTTATTTCTTTTTAAATGACTTTTAAAATTTTATTCCTCAGGAGCCACTCTCTTCAGTCCATGACATTAGAGATTTGATCTGTGTGTGATACTGTGGTTCCATGTAGTACTCACTGAAAACCTGCGAATTCTGAACAGTGTGGCCCAGGTTTAAGCTTACACAAGTTAAGAGAAAAAATCATGGTCAGAGCCCTTCTGTATGACTGCTTTTGTTATAAAGTTTGATATTGTGCGATAACTTATCAATCCATTAAAGGTCACACTGGATGATGTAAGCAGTTCCTCTCTGAGATAGCTAAAGATAAATTCTTTAAGGAAATCAACCAGTATGTATCTTTCCTTATTCCAAGTTTTGACGTTTGGATCTGATTTTCAAGTTAAGTGAGTGAAGTGTATTCCATCTGTGTTCTTTTCTTTTTGTTTAACACTAAGAATGGAAACCAAAGACAGAGTGTATCATTCCTTTTAAGGTGAAGAACAGAATGTGATAGGTTAAATTTTAACCTAATCTTTCTCTAAGAAGCTTTTATGGAATCTTTATTGCCAGGCTTGGGTCATATTTTATATTTGAAGGCTTGACTTAAACTATTCCCCAGGCTGTTTTAGTGAATAAAATAACTCTTTTATCTTCATACTATTTTGGTGAATATGGTATGTGTGTGTGTACACCATATATATATGGTGAATATGGCATATATGCACACACGTGTGTGTATGACACACACACACACATGTCAATCCATGGAAAATTGAATTGTTATAAATACCCCTTCTACAGTGCACACTCATAGCATTTCAGGAGTGAATGCCTGGTGTTCTAAATATGACTTACCGGTAATACTAATAAAAGTACATTTGCCATGGACATGGATGGTGATAAATCTCATCCTTACAAACGTGATCACTGTCATGTAATCCCTTTGTGTGATCTGTATGTGCTAAGTATCATGAGCACAGTTGTGGGTACATGATTTCCTAATTAAATAATTGTTAATTGACCAGTTCATTTTTCTACCTCATTTGTGTTGCCTGCCTGACTCTGTGTGTGATCCCTGGTAATAAGGAGTTCATGGAAATGTTTTATTTGGTGTTTGTAGTGGAAGTCTTTGGAATCGCTCCTCCTTATGTGAATTTAGGTAGTTACTTAAAAACCCATACACTTTGAACATATATATGCTGTTTAGAACATGGATACCTTTCTGAAGACTTCGCAGAGTAGGGAAAGGAGTTCCATCGTATATCTTAGTTCTGAATGTGACTTGCCTACTTTGGGGTCACAGCAATGTGTTTACTGCACCCAGTGCTTTACCTTTGGGATGTTGTATTGAGTATGTGCTTGGAGATCAGTGTGTGCTCCTAATGACTGTCTCAAAGACTTAAATACACTGTGGGTGGCATATTGAATTAGAGGTTTACGTGTCATGTTGGGAGAGTACTCTAACACTACCTCCCATACCTTGGTTGCATCCTCATGTGTGGATTTATAAAACTGATCAAACAGTACAGACCTGTTGACTAGCCAAGCTTCACTCATCTGACCCAAGACAAAGTCGTTTGATCTTCTGGGCAAGAGACTCCCTCGTGCCTGCTTCTATGCCTCGGTTCAAAAGAGTGGCCCTTCTGTAAAGTCCCCTCTAACCTCATTGCCAGTTCATATCTTTACACTTTTAATATTTCTTTGGAAATTCGTATCTTCTAGAATAGGGATGTCAAACTCATTTTCACTAGGGGCCACATTAGCCTTGCAGTTGCCTTTGGTGGGCCAAAGTAATTTTAGGACTGTACAAATGTAACCATTCCTTAACGGTTAAGGAGTTGAGATTACATTCGGCCCTTTAACGGCAACCGTGAGGCTGATGTGGCCCCCGGTGAAAATGAGTTTGACACGCCTGTTCTAGAAAGTTTCTCCAATTAGCTTTGACTCATCTTGAACACTGATCCCTGTTGTATCACTCTAGCCTTCTTGGAGGCAGGAATCATGTTTACTACTGTTATTGTTTTCTCCATATGTTACAGTGAAGTTGTTATATAAATAATTTCCTACTTGTTATGGAATCAGACTTAAGGATAGCTAGATTTTTAAAATATCTTCTGGTTCAACTCTTCTTATTTTACATGTGAGGATACTGTATCCACAAGAAGGTAGGTGGCATTCTGTGAATATTTACTGATTTTATACCTAGGATTTAAGTTTTTGTTTTGATATAATTTCAGACTAACAGAAAAGTTGCAAGAAAAGTACAAAGAATTCCCTTAACACCTGGATTTCCCAAATGCTAACTTTTTACCATACTTGTTCCATTATTTACCCTCTCTTTTTTTTCTGAATTATTTAGAGTGAGTTGCAGACACTAGGTACCCTTTTATTCCTAAATTCTTTGGTGTGTAGTTCCTAAAAATATAATTCTGTTATGTCACCACAGTGCCATGATCAAAATTAGGAACTTAATGTTGATACATACTATTATTTAATATATAGACCATAGCGATGTCACCAGTTGTCCCAGCGCCCTTTACAGCAAAGGAGAGTCCTGGATTACACATGAGCGGCAGCTGTGAGACTAGCACCTAGATCTTTCCCTTATTCCTTCATCTTCTTTCGGACTAGCTACACAAGAACAGCCTCTGTAGATCTCACCTCTGACAACACCAAGGAGTTATCTGAAGACTTGGTAAACTTCTCAGGGCTTTCAGAGCTGTTTAATAACGTCCAGAGTCTGGGGCTAGTTATGATAGTTTTTTAAAAGTCAGTGAATGAAAAGTAGAAATTCTGATGTGATTCTTCATGCTTTCTTTGTGTGTGACAAGCAGTAGAGGTCTCATTTCTGAAATTAAGATTCAGAGAACTTCCAGGAGACAGTGTCTGACAGCAGCAGAACTTTGGCCAAGAATTAACTAGGGTTGGAGATGCCTGAAGTACAGAGACAGGACAATCAGTTCTCTCCTTCTTCCTCATTGAAGATGATGGTGATGATCTTTGACCCCAAAGGAAAAAAAATATGAGAATGTTCTGTGAAATTTAAATAGCTCATCACTTACAAATTAAATAACACATTTTCTTACATTGCTGCCATGATTTTCGTTAACCATATCTTACGGTTATATACCGGTTAGATAATCTGTACTAAACAGAATGATGTTTCAGTGATTAGGCCTAACCAGGGAACAAAGCTTATGTCCATTTTCATGGAGTTTCTTGTTTAATTTACCATACAACATCCCGATGTGGCCTCTAGTATTAAAGAATAAATAGTGCAGCAACAAAGAATTTGACACTTAAAAGGTTTAGAGGACAATTACAATAGCCATAAAACCAGAAAATGATGCATAAATCATTTTTAAAGTAAAAATTTTGACTCATTTCTCAAAATGTTTTTGTTACTTAATACTATGAGTATCGAAGCCTTTGTTCAGAACATAATGTTCAGGATAATTTGGTAGGCACAAACTAAAGGTTTTTAAAACAACTCTCTTTTATCACAATTCAGTTTTATTCCTCTATTCAGGCATAGTGACATTCATTTAGTGACTTTGTTGTAGGAACATTTATGAACATTTCATATAATATACAGAACTGTTCAAATGTGGTCTGTTTTAGATCATTATACATTTCTTTGGGCTTTCTTGGGTGGAACAAATAGAGTCCAGTTAACAGGCTCAAGTAAAAAATATCTGAAAGGCATGATTTCTCGTATATATATTTAAGGGAGAATACCCTTCCTTATACTTTAGACAGTCATTTTCAACAGAGCTGGTCTGAAGCTTTGGCAAGCAGGGTGGATAGGGAGAATGAACAATTGGTCTGACTTGTTTGCTGAGTTTTAAATTGAAGTCTTTGCTATCAAGGAGGGATGGAAAGATTGCATCTAACCAAGTCAGTTATGTTATCTTCACATCATAGGAATGAATCTGAAATTGGAGTCTAGGACCAAAATGCCCCTCCTGTGGTTCTGCGTCTTTTTGCCGCTGGCCCTTTAGAGTGTGTTCTCACCAATGCCCTTGACGATCCTGATCACACTTGGGCAGTGGAGAGGAGTGACCAGACCAAACATGGTATATTGAAAACACACTTCAATAACAGCCCTAGGATTTAGAGAAGAGGATGCAATAACCAGAAGCATGGCATTAATCAGCCAGTCCATCTGAGAAAAAAGAAGTGTTGTTGGGCTTGGGAAAATGTATGTAAAAGGTACCCCTTGCACTGAAAGAAACAGGAATGCACGGTGGGGTCAGACAACCCCAGATTCAAATGCTGCTGCTTTTTCTGGTAACGTGACCACCTCGACTGCATTACTTAATCTCTCTTATCTTCACTTGGTACACTGGAAAATTTTTCCACTCATTCAGCAAGTGCATATTGAGCACCTACTGTGTACCAGCACTCTGCCAAACACAGAGGATTCATGGGTGACTAAAACACTGCTCTTCTCTTCAGGGAGCTCAGAACCTGTGAGACTCACAGAGTGGCGAGGCTTATGTGAGAACATATGTGAAAACACTTAGCAAAAAGTCTGTCATGTAGTAGGGGCTAAATGTATTTTATTTTTCTTTTCTGCTTGTTCTCTCAGCTTTCCATGAAAATGGAGAAATCCAAAAATTTCCCAAGAATTTAGCAATTATAGTTGATTATTCCCACATAATGTCTCTTATTTGGAAATGTCATAATTTGGAATTTGATTAGATTCATACTTCTGTGGAATTGGTACTGAACTGAGTCAGTAAACACAAGCTCGTATTCCAGCTTTGTCTCACTGTTTGCTCTTGGGTGAGTCACTTCAGCTTGGGAGTCGTTTATCTCAGTGGTAAAATGAGGGTTGCAGATTGATTATGTAGGCACAGTCCTTATTTTTTTTTGATGCAACGCGGTTTACTTCTGATTCTCCAATTGAATCAATGTTATGTGCATGTTCATCTTTCTTATATCCACCTTCTCCCTTCCCCTATACTCAAAGCTTTTTTGGAGATGCTGGTAAAGAGGAACACTGCTGTTTCAATCATGGTTCAGTTGATTTCATCCTTTTTCTTCATACTATCTCCGGTGTGGGGGGCGAACGGAGGAGGAAAAAGAAGAGGAGGGAAGATATGGCTATCTCTACATTTTATCATCTGTTTAATTAAACTTTAGGTGACTCTTGGGTTCTCTGTTTCATACAAACAAAATAAGAGGCTGATGTTTCTCTCATCGGTAATGTCTTCACCAATTACTGCTTTCAGTTGAGCCACTGAATCCTTAGATTAACTTGTAGAATTCTGAAAATAATAAATGGTGAGAACTGGAAGGGGCTTTAGTGACTGACCATTTTGCATATACAAAAACCCAGTTATGGAAGGACAGGAAGCTTTCTGAGGATGAGCAAGGAGTTGGTTAGCTGTCAGGCCAGAACCTGAATTCACATCTTTAGTATAGCTCTCTTTCACTCCGCCATAGCTGTAAGAATGGTTACTTTTATGTTTTTTTTCCCCACCTCATAGACAAACAAATATCATATTTCTCTTTTAAGGGGAAGATTATCTTGGGGTTCCCATCTTTCTTATCTTGTGGTCTCTGTGGCTTGTAGGGTTTTCCCCAATGTCTCATGAGCTCTGGGGCTTTCCTTTCCACACTTCAGGGTTATTTAGAGCAGTTGTAGGAAGAGCTCTGAGATGCTCCCAGTTACCCATAACCCTTACGTATCAATTCCTATTTGCTTCATAGACCAAATACTTAAGGGGAACCCCTGGCTGCTGAACTAACCCTCTGGAACTTCAGCTGCCTCCTGCGGGAGCCCAGCTAGTCCTCTTGTGCCTCTGTACTCCCTACCAGTTTAATTGTGAAGAATTGGTTTCTTCTGTAGGATATCCTTGGTTGCAAGGCTTTTCTCCAGCTAGTGTGCAGTTGGTTATTCAGGATGATTTTTCTTTAATTTAATTGTAATTCCAGTTTGGTCCTGGGAGGAAGTGAGTGTGTAGCTTCCACCTACTACTCTGCCATCTTGGGTCACGTCCATATTCCTGTTTGCTTCTTAATAAACTTATTAACCATGACTAATGGTTTTTTTAAAAAAAAAAATGATTTTATTTATTTTTAGTGAGGGGGAAGGATAGAAAAAGGAAGGGAGAGAGACATTGATATATGGTTGCCTCTTGCGCACTCCCTACTGGGGACCTGTCTTGCAGCCCAGGCATGTGCCCTGACAGGGAATTGAATCAGTGACTGTTTGGTTCACAGGCCGACACTCAATTCACTGACCCACACTTAATATGATCAAGACATCTTGTCAAGTACTTCCTATCAGAAAATTATGTTCTGTATTATTGTTTTCCAAAGAGGAAAATGGAAGTGTAGAGAAGGTCTGGCTTTGTTTGGAGTTCTAAGACCTGTAAGCAGTGCCTACAGGATTTGAAGTCAAGTGGTCTCACTTCAGACCCTGTGGCTTTCAGCATTGTGGCATATTCCCCTACCACCCTGTTCCTCCCTTCTACCCACCCTGTCCCATCCAAACACACTTTCTCTTCGTCTTTCTCAGATTTCCTTTTGCCTGCAGCCATGAACATTCAAGATCCCTGGAGTTCCATCTTTGCCCTATTCTGCAGCTCCTACAATATGTGACCCTAGAACAATCTTACCCGCAGTAAAGACTCTGTACCTGTTGATACCCTGAGAACCTGCTTCTGGTCCCATTTCCAGTCTTTCCCTTCCAACTAACTATATATAGTTCTATCTGGATACCTGTACAGGCACCTCATACTCAACTTGTTCAAAATCGTGTGGCACCATAGGTGACTGCACTGATTTAACCTTCATCAGTGTGGAGGGGGAGATATTGTGAAGGCCTTCCAGGTTGTGCTGTAATGAAACTCTAGTTATAGCTCCATGTTACAACGTGTGAGTCCAGATTTTGGAAAATACTTTTTAATAGACTTTTACCTATAAACAAATAAACTAGAAAACCTTTTTTAATGGAAAATAATGTGGTTTTAAAAAGCATAGGCTGATTTTTTTGGCCTTGAATATTCCAGTGGATGTTTACATCAAGAGGAACTCTGTAAGAACAGTGTTGGAAATGGCCTTGTCAGCATGTTTGAGAACCCCTCTAGTCTTTGTTATTTTGCATCCATGGAATCACAAAGGCAGAGGTGCTTTAGAACCTCTCACACTGTGGGTGAATCACAGCCCATGGTGGTTCCCAGTAGTTCCAGTAACTCCGTGTGTCAAATCATAGCATGATACCTTAAAAGGGAAACCAAGAACAATGCACAATTAATCTCTCTTCACTCTGTTTCTCTACTCCTACCCTCTAGTTGCTGTGCCATCTTTCGTTTAAGCAAACAATTTTTGCCAATATTAAGCATCATTTTGTTTCTTTTAAGTCAGGTCTGTGTCTTACTTGGGACTGCTTTTCTGGGTTTTACTCCCTTCCTCCCTGATCCACAAACTTTTGTTCTTGAATAGCCCTCTCACCTAATACAGTATCTTTTGCTTCCCAATATTACTCGTTTCATGTTGATAGGATGTTTTCTGCCATCTAATTTTAGATCCTAAGCAGCTTTTCCTTTAGAAGGATAAAAGCCATGGTTAAGATGTCACTTCTCATAAATCAGTTTTGGTGAAGATGAAGGCAGCCGTGGGCAGAGTAGGGGGTGCAGGAACTCATGAAGTCTGACCCTTTCAAATTCAACTTAATCTTCCCTCTTATCCCTGTCGTCTTTGTGCTACTTGGTGGAGGCTGGATGGACCCCTTTAACAAGAAGGAATGAGCTTTTTCATTGTTAGCTTTTGTCACAACAACAAAAGCCCTGGAAAATTCCAATTAATTAGCAAGCCTTGGGCTAATGAAAGAATAAAACTGAAAGAGAAATGCTCTAAGCTTTCAGAGAAGAGTACACATGTGAGGACAATGCTGATTCCAAATATTTGGGGCTGTTTGTATAATTTTCCCAGGGCTTGCCTTCCTGAGACTTATAGGGATAAGATGAGAGAATCAAGAGCAAGGATTTGTCAGAGTCAGGATGTAATAACATTGTTGGCCTTTCAGGACACTAAATGACCTGCCGTCATTTGAAGAAGGCAGTTAAATGTGCACTCACACAATCAGGGAAATTAAAAACAGAATATAGACCGTTTGCACAACTTGTGTTTAGCATAAAACATGGCATTGGGACCAGCATAAAGTGTATTATGAAACAAGATTGAATTTAATTACTATGAAAGCCTGGGAAATCACTGTATCATTGGGTCCTTGAATGAAGACTTGCAACTAGTGGGGCTGCTAGAAATATAGGGTTATTAAGAACACTGAAGCCACTCATTCGTAGCTTTTTATTGGATTATAATGATGATGATGATGATAATAATATAGTAATAAACCGCTACAAGACTGCTACCGACAACTAACATATACTAAGCATTTATCCTCTCAACAATCCTGTTAGATACTAGATACTGACTCATGTCTTTATTACCTCCATTTTATAGTTCACAATACTGAGGCTAAGATATTAAGTGGCTGGTCCACAGAAAGAAGTGGCAAGCCAAGATTTGAATCAACACAATCTAATTTCAGTGTCTGTACTCCAAACTACCATGCTGACCTATCCATGAAGTATGGTCTTACCTTACAGACTACTATATGCTACTAGAGAGACTAGATGTTGCCAGATTGGACCCAAAACCAGAGAGTCTGAGGATCTATCCCAAGTTTGGTCACTAGATTCTCCCGTGATCTTGGGTGGGTCATTCAGTTATCACATCTGGTCTTCAGTATGCTCGTCTATAAAATGAAATTGTACCAGATCTGATCTTCAGTGTGTTCATCTATAAAATGAAATTGTTGTATCTGAGGTGTCTTTCAGTTGTAATATTTTGTGGATTAAGAAAATAATGTGTTTCAAATACAGAATGAATGAAATGGTCACTTTTGAGAGAGAGCGAGCGAGAGTATGAGCACACACTCAAACATAAGAAACGAGGCATCAGCTTTGGAGTCAGGTGGATCTGTGTTCAGGCCTTAACTCTCCTGTGTGACCCCTGTCTGATTGCTTTACCTCTATGAACCTTAGGTTCTCCCCTTCTCTGATGGAGGTGATAGTTTTATGTGTTTAGAGTGCCTAGCTTGATGCCCAGACATTGTGTGTCCTCATGTAGATGGTGTGAGAGTTGGGTAGAAGATGCCCCTCTTCAGGAGCAGGGTCCAGGGAAGAAACTCATTCAGCCAAAAGGGACAATTTCCTAGAGAAATGGCCAGGTTGATATTTTTGCCTGATGGATGGATTTGTTAGTAATTGACTCCACAGGTGAGATTTAGTCCTGAAACTACCAAGCTGCTGGCAGTTTTCCTATTACATTTCTTCGTTGAATTATGTCCCCTTTCTTTCATTGTTCTTCCATGAGCAATTACTTTGTCTGCAAATGTTCTTGCGATAGCCATGTTCTTCAGACTCCTCGGAACAGGTGGTAATGGAACCAATACTGGCATAGAGATCATACTGGGTTGAATAGTGCCCTACCTCCAAATTCATGCCCACCTGGAATCCCAGAATGTGACCTTACTTGGAAATAGGGTTTTGTATATGTAATTATGTGTAAAGATGATGTCATACCAGAATAGGGTGGGGTCTAATATAATAACTGCTTTTCTTATAAAAAGAGAAAAATTTGGATATAGATACAGAAATGAGAATGCCATGTGAACACAAACACAGAAGACACATGGGGAGAATACCATGTGATGACAGAGGCAGAGATTGGAGCAATATGTCTATAAGCCAAGAATGCCAAAGATCGCTGACAACCACCAGAAGCTAGAAAAAGGCAAGGAAAGATTCTCCCCTGGAGCCTTCAGAGAGAGCATGGCCCTGTCAGCACCTTGATTTAGGACTTCTAGCTTCCAGAACTGTGAGATAAATTTCTGTTTAAAGCCAACCAATTTGTAGTACTTTTGATATGGAAGCCCTAGGAAACTAGTACAGCAAGTAGAGTACCTGTTTCTAGGCCATAATAATCATGCCAGCAAAAGAAAAGAGCAAAAGAAAAAAGTACATACTGACTATAGAGGCAAAGGAAAAATAATGCATGCACAGGGGAAGCCATTTATTATCATCATGGCTCTTCTGCCCAATGTAAGCAAAAACATGTTAAAAAGTTAAATTTCATTCCAACTACAATTGACATACACTATTATATTAGTTTCAGATGTACAGCATAGTGGTTGGACATTTGTACCCTGATAAGCCTAGCACCTATCTCATACCATACATAGTTCTTAACAGTATTATTGACTATATTCCCTATGTCATACCTTACATTCCTGTGACTATTTTTATAAACGGCAATTTTATTCTTATGATCTACAGTCAGAATACGTGTCATGGAAATGATAAAATAAAAAAATGACACAAATTGGAGTTTTAGCAGGCCAATATTTTTAAAAACTGACTTTCATAAAACCAATATACTATAGACTGCAATACCAATGGAGATTGTGAAGTGTTGTCCACACAATGAATATTACAACAGGTGCCATAACATGGTTTACCAGTTTATTTAAATATTTTTTTAGTTACATATATGCTTCCAGAAGTTGAAAACAGTTTAGTATAATCTGAAACACTAACTTGGCTATAAAATAGGTTGGAAAGTACAGGGTTTCTTAGAATTAGATTATCATTTGTAATTTGGGACTAGTCTTGAAATTGTAATAAGAAAAATAAATCTTAATAACTTAAAAGGCAAGGACTTTGTAGAAAATAACATGGTATTAAGACAAAACTGTCAAATAGGCTTGGGCTATGTGGACTCTGTTCCAGAAAAGCTCAGAGTGAAGACAGACAGCTCGTGAATTCTGTCATCAGGCAGTGAGGCCCATATCACATGCCACTTTGCTTTGTTTTTAACATGTGGCTCAAGCTATGCAGACCTGCTGCTGTGTGGGTGTGGGAGATGTACTTTCTGACAAAATAAGGCATTTTCCTGGCATCAGCCCCCTTTGGAATTTTTACTGATGTGCACAAACCCAGTGAGTTTGCATTTTCTGCACATATCCAGTGAGGTCACACTTGGCTCTCTGGATTTGCTGAGGTCTCAAAGCCTGCCAGTGCCGACATGGTCTGTTCCTTATCGCCGCCAGAGGTTATTCTGAAGAAATGAAACCAGGCATTCATTCACCCATTATTCAAAAATTGTCTCTTATCTACCATGCCTGTTACATGGAAGAAAGAAAGGAAGCAAAATAAACCAGGTTTGGAAGGACTGAAAATGTTTTGCAGAGTGAGAATTAAAGCATTTCTAGTAGGCCGTCTCTGTTTCCTCTTTCTCCTCATCCATCACAATATTAGGTTTACTGGGAAAGTTCATTTATATTACTTCATGTTCTATGACGTGATGATGATGATAGTGATGATGACAGTGATGCCATTAATATTAATATTCTTCCCTAGTTGTCCATTATTGGATGAATTGAAGTATTACATAAATAAACAGATTGCAGGACATGAGTCTGAGCTCTTCTGAACTACTTTTTGATACGCTACTGGGTTGCACTTTTAACTTCTGATTCTCTCCTCCTGAATGTGTTTCACTCATAGTCACAAGAGCCATCAGAAAACCTCCAAGCACAAATTTATTATATCTGAAGGAAAAATTAAAACAAAAACAAAAAACCCCTTCTCCCACATTGAGTCTATGGTATGTTATCCTTGCATAGAAAGGTATTAACCAATGGTTGTCGGTGCCTATTCAATGCTAACAGGAATCCCAGTTTGGGGGGTAGTGAGGAAGGAAACATTTTTCAATGCAAAAGCAGCTCAATTGTTATACATCATAGCTGTGGAACAGCAAAGCTGTGAGGCAGCTAGGAAGCCCTGCTGTTATGTGATCTGCCCTGGTCTGCCTCATTTTGCTCCTATAAGATGTCTTTGGTGTTTCAATTCCATCAGGAGAACACAATTTTTAGTCTTCAGTGGAAAGGGAAATTGTTCCTCCGGAGCTGAAGGGGAGCTAACTTATATAGACAAAAGTCCCTGCCCCTGGTGGCTGATTGGTCAGTCTTCATGCAAATAAGGATTCCAAATTCTCACAGTTTGAATGGTTCAAAAAGCATGGTCCTGATTGGTTAGAATGAAGCTGCTCTGATTGGTTGGTGAAGATGTTGGTGGAGGTATAGCTGTGCAACTCTAGTTGGGTAGGGAAGCCTCAGCCCTATTGGCTGAAACAGGATTCCAGGAACACCTCTACAAGGTCTGGCTCAGCTGGCAGAAACAGTATAGGAAGGCAAGAGGCCGCAGCTTAATGCAGGCTTGTCCTGGAATGGGACTTGTAGAAGAAGCCTCTGTTTAGAAATGGCTTCTAGGCTCTATTTTCTTTAAATATATTTAATTCCAGTTAAGCCACCAGAAAGAAGTCCTTTTCAAGGAGAAGACTCTTTTCAAAGGTATCTTTTCAAGGTCCATAAAAGATAGAACATGATCATCCATGTTGAAAGAGGTGACTGAGAGAAGGAAGATTGTATAAAGTGATACAAAAAATTCCCAAGGCTTTATATATAGCCTTGGGAAATGATTCAGCCAGTTCAGTCATTCAACACATGCTTGTTGACCACATGTCATATATGAGACTAAGGATTAGAGACACAAACTCAAGTAAGATACAAACCCTGTTTTCTAGGAGCTCATAGTTTAAAGTAAAAAGATGGGCAAGTCATCTCCAAATGTATCTAGTACCAAGCTCCCCTTTGCTGAGCACATTCCCACTAGCCTGTTTCTCCCCCTTCCTCCAACATGCCAAGCTGGATCAGACTTCCAGTCAGTACTGGGAGCTTCCTCTGCTGGAGACTCTGTCCCATGTTGTTGCATAGGCAGTTTCTTCTCATGTGCACCTCAGCATATGAGCTGTCTCTTCCACAAGGCTTTCTCCCACTCAGTCTAAGGCAAACCAACCCCCACAATTCTCAATCACACCTACCTCTCTTCTTTGTTTGATGGCACTTATCATTGTTTGAAATTATCTTGTTCAGGTATTTATTCACCTGTTTTGTTGTGTATCTCCTCACTACTAGAATGTACACTTTATGAAAAAAATTCTTACTTCTCTTGCTTATTATTGTATCTTTTTTTATCATTTGTAAAAAATGTAGAAATACATTTTTTAAATGCATGGATGAGTGAATGAATGAATGGATAACTATAATACAAAATGAGGAAAAGAGTAACAACTTTCAGTAAGTTGGAGATGTCTTCACAGAGAAGGCATAGACCTGGGAGCAAGGAGAAAGTATCAGAAGGGGTTATTTCTGCTTAGATAGATGAAGCTCTACTTTCCTCACTGTGACCTTCTCCAGCTGACCCACCTGCTCCGGGCATTCAGGGAACAGCCCAGGTTATTCACTGACAGTTTACTGTAGTACCAGAGAGGATAAGCCCAGTAATTGTGACCCCACCCTCTTTGGTTGCATTTATCAGGGAGGTGAAGGACACATGTTTCCTGAAAATACCTCTTTCATGCACCAAAAAGTTGCCAAAAGCTTATCTTTTCAGTAAACAGAACTTGGAATTGATGCAATGGATAAAAGTAGCTTATGAAACATAAGTAGGCATTCTTGATGAAATAAAAACAGAAGCTAAAAGATGCATCATTTTTTGGAAAGTTAAAAAGGTTTTCCTCCCTACTGTAAGAAAATATGTGTGGATGAGGCATGTGTTTTAAGCTGTAGAATAAAATTTTCATATTACTTTAGGGTACTGCAACCATGGCAATTCAGAGTTTTGTTGGTCCTGATAGACATGCTTGCAATGTATACATCCATTAACAAGATTATCACTTGAAGAGACAATCATATTTTTACTGAAAAGGTTTTTTGAGGATAAAATTTATTGATGTTTAATGAAGCATGAAGCTTCTAAATGAACCATGAAAGCAATAGCTAAACTAATTAACTGCACATAAAGGCTCCCAGAATACATACGTGATGTGGGCTGTGTGCTTATCAATCATGCCTGGTTACACTGACATCCTGGATGACATGCTCCTCATACATGCTTTGTGGAAGCAACAGTAAATCCTCCTTTAATGCATGCAGTAAAGGAGGAAATAACCATTTAGATTTCCTGCAAACGTGGATGGGATATTTAAGTCAAGCGTTGCAGAGTTTATAGGTTATAATTTAACAGAGTTAAGGCTAGTAATAACATATTATTTCCACATACTTGATTTAAGCCTCTATCTATGCTGTTTCATTGAATGATAATCGTTCCTTGGTTCTAAAAATATTCGTGTTTTTCCCTCCTCTTGCTCCTCCAAAGAGAGACCAAGGATACTAAATAACATGAGATGAACATTTCATTGTGCAATAGGAATTTTTCGGGGCCCTTTTCAACCGCATGTGAAAACATGCCTTGTTGAGAGCTCTGAGAATTTTAAAAAGAAGGCAAAACCACCCCTGCTTTGGTGGTTATTGCAAGTTTCACAAATTTGGGAGGCAGACAATTACCCTAACAGAGCTGTTAACATTGATCTTTATCAATGACCATCTTCCTTTTTTAGCCAGTGGTTCCCTATTTAGCCATAGGCACCTACTCTCTGCCCTGTTACCACAGAGTTTAGCTCTCAGTAAGTAGTTTAGAATTCCCTCATGCACCTTTCTAATAGTGATGTTCCTATACTAACAAAGGAATCTGACCAATCATTAAGTCCCATCACAACATAGTACATACTGGTAGAGAGGGAGACGCTGTAATAGACGTCAGAGTAGTGCTTCTTAAACTCGAGTATGCTTCAGAGTTCCCCAAAGAGTCGGTGAAAGTGCCAGTGGGTGGGTTCCACCCCCCAAATTTCTGATTCAGTAGGTATTGGGTGGAGCCTGACAATTTGCATTTCTAACAAGTTCCCAGGTGATGCTGTTGCTGTTAGTCCAGGCACCCCATTTGAGAATCACTGTAGTACAATACCGCATGCAGGCTAGGGTAGGAAGGGCATTTCTGGAATAGCCTTCCCAGAAGTCACAACCAAGGAAAGATGTTGTTTGTCTCAGATACTCCCTAGACTCCCATCCTATTCCCTTTTCTTCCTTGAAAAGCATTTAGTGTCTTTCTATAAGTCATCCAGAGCCCTCCTTATCAGAAAGGGCTTGAAACTTTTTCAGACTTAGGTGCAAGTGACCCTTGGAAACTTAAAAGGCTATTCTTAACAAGGACATGCACATTTTAATGGGGTGCAGTCAAAGAAATGAATCTCTGAAGAAGGTATTTCAGATATCTGCCAGTGGGGTTTAAAGGACATAAGAATTCAGGTTGGAACTTACACCATCCAGCAAGACTCTTATTTATCCATGAAACATCCTCCTGCCTGGTACGCTCTCAGATGAGCCCTCCTTTCTTTTCTCCAAGTTCTCCAATACCCAGCACAGGGCCTGCTATATAGTAGGCACCTGGTAAATGTGTATTGAGTGGATGGATGGAGGGGGCGAGGGGGGATGGATGGATGTGTTACAGGCACAAAAATGATTAATGCTTGTGTGTTCGAGTGTTTCTCCTCTTGCTCATTAAGGAAGATGTAGTGTCACCTAAAAAGAACGTAATCAGGCATTTGTTTATTCATTTGCCCTATTTTTACCTGTGGCTTTTAATAAACTAAATAAATAGTAAGGGAGACAGGAATATGAGTAGAGGAATTTGTGTTGGAAGGAAGTAGTGGAAGAAGGGAAAGAAGGGAAGGAAGAACCTTATCTCTGTGGGGATGTTGGGGAGAGTTTGCTTTGTTACGCGGGAGAGTGGAGGAGTGAAGGGCGGCTTCAGGGCTGCTGAATGGTATGAGAATTGTCAGTCAAGGGGGATGGCAGAGAGTGATGGCAGAAAAGATGATTTTACAAACATTGCTGGAGTTTTTTTCTTTGAATGGATTACTCCATCTGAAATACGAATGAGGATTCCTGAGATTTATTTGGATTATGGATGATTAAATATGTTAAGTAAGTAATCCCAAATAATATATTTTTAATATGAATAATAGGAATAAATAAAACCTCTTAATGTGAATAATAGGGATAAATATGGATAAATAAAGCACACAGCAGGTAGATGCTTTGTTGTTCGTATCATCTTGAGCAGTGGCTCAAAGCAGGGTCCGTGGACCAGCAGCATCAGCGTCACCCGGAAAGTTGTTAGAAATGCAGATTCTCACTTCCACACCTACTGAATCCAAACCTGTGAGGTGAGGCCTACTTAGCATTCAGTGTTTTTACACATCCTCCAGGGGATGCCAGTGCATGCTCAAGTTTGAGAACCAGGGAACTGGGGAGCGGCTCTTCTCATGGCTCCTCCATTTGAAGGAGTAGTAGAAGGCGTACCTGACTGGGACCCACTAAAATTGAGGAAGACTTTCGGTTGAAGGGTAGCAGAGATAAATGTCTTCCTTTGTGTGAGTGTATATTTTCCTTAAGTATTTTTCATAATTTGGAAGGCCTCTGAAGGCAGAAACAGAAAATTTTGAACTCACCAAAGAAAACAAATGGGCTGAATGTCGAAAGGGGAAAAACGGTTTCCATAGCGGTCAAACTAAACAACTACATGGGAATCTATGCCGTGGGTGGGTCGTGAGCCTGGGAGAGTGACCAGGGTTTGGACCACATGGACCCTGGAAGGAGTTAGTGGTTCCGGGTGGAATTGCCCCGATGTCACTGGCTGCACAGTCATGCTTATTCTCCTGCTTTTAAATTGGTTTTTAAATCTTTCGGTAATAACTTAACAATGTGACTTTTACAGTTTTTCACCCATCAGTGCTAGTATTTTTAAACAGCACACTTTTCCTGAGTATAAAAAATAATACATATTTACTATAGAAAAAATTTTAAATACTGGAAAAAAAAGAATAAAATAAAATTGTCTAGCTAGTGTTCCCCAGACACAGACATAATCATTGTTCATATTCGAGGAGATAAATATATGTGAATATTTTGTGATAGGTGATAGTGATGATAAATAGCTAAACAAAGTTCTGTGTTCTCTTTCTCTGCACTGTGTTACGAGCTTTCTACCATATATTTTTGATACTTTGAAAAGATGATTTTCTATGTGCATGGAAAATGCACTATATTTCCTTAGCTGTTTGCTATCTTTTTTATTAAACTACATTATTACAAATATCTTAAAAATGATGGTAGATTATTGGGTCAAATGAACATTTTAAACACTGTCAGCTATATTACCAAATTGCTTCCCAAGTGGGTTATATCATAATTTATACTTTTTGTTCAGTCTAGTAGTAGAATATTGAGAGTGTCTATTTTGTCTTATCTACTGGGTTCTTCTTTTGTAAACTGTTTATGTCCTTTGCCTTTTTCCTTCTATAGGAATATTAGTCTTTATTATTTATTGGCAAGGTCTTTTTATATATTAAGCCATTAGCTTTTCATTGTGTAGAATGCTAGTATTTTCCTAGTTATTTGCCTTTTCATTTTGTTTACAAGTGCTTTTTGAACTAACATATTTTGTAGCTATGTTTATCTTTGCCTTTTTTGCATATCTTTGCATATTTTCTTTTAGTTATTTTATAGTCTACTTTTATTATTTATCTCTTAATTTCCCTGGAATTTATTTTATGTATATCGTGGCCTATTTTATGTATATTGTGGCCGATTGTATTTTCAGGTGATGCCTGAAACCATCTCTACCATTTCATGTGCTCTTATGTCGTGTGACTTTGCCACCACCTTCTCAAGAGGTGGAGTTTATTTCACTATCCCCTTGAATTTGGGTGAGTCCGAATTCAAGGAGGTAGTGTTTTGGCAAATGGTATATGGCAGAAGTGGTTCTGTGCCTGTTGCAGCCATGGCCTAAAAACGACCTTTCAGTCTGCTCTTCAGATCACTGCAAGCCCTAGCTGACCTCTGACTGCAGTGTGCGAGAGACCGCCAAGTGAGAAGTGTTCTGTTGAACCCAGTCAACCCCAGAGCCATAAGAGATAATGAATTGTTATTTTCACGATCCTAGTTTTGACCTTGCTGTCTAGTGATAGAGAACCAGAACATGTGTAATGTGAACAAGGATTTAGCTTTGACTTTCCTTCGAACAATAAACAGTTGTGCCACTACCATTTTTTGAACAACCTTTTCCCCTACTCATTTGTAATGACATCATATGCTAATTGTTGTATATCTGAGATCATCATCCTTTTTTTCAAAGATTTCATTTATTTTTAGACAGAGGGGAAGGGAGGGAGAAAGGGAGAGAAATATCAATCTGTGGTTGCCTCTCACATGCCCCCCACCGGGGACCTGGCCCGCAGCCCAGGCATGTGCCCTGTCTGAGAATCAAAACGGCATCCCTTTGATTCGCAGGTTAGTACTCAATCCACTGGGCCACACCAGCCAGGGCTGTATTTTCTTTTTCAAAGCTTTTTTCCCCCTATAGTTTATTCCTGCAGATGAACTTCAGAATCCACTGTCAATGTAGTGAGTAGGATTGTCCAAGGAGTGTGCATTGCATCAGTGATTCCCTACCTGAGTTTACTGACCTTGGGGATATTTGGCAGTCTCTGGACAGAGTTTAGTCCTGGTTGTCATAACTGGGGAGAGTGCTACTGGGCTCTAGAGGGTAGAGGCTGGAGATGCTGCTCAACGTCCCTCATGCACACAGCACCTCCCCTACCCTCAAGCAACAACAAACCGGAAACCAAGGAATTGTTTGGCACAAAATGTTCAAAATGCAGAGGCTGAGAAACCCTATATTAAACCTGTGAAATAGTTTGGAAGAATCAACATACTGTATTTAGTTTGCTCATCTAGAAACATGTTTATATCTGTATTCATGCATGTCTTCAGGGGAAAAAAAACATAGTTTTTCTGTGTAAATGTAATTGTCCTAGGTATTTTTAATTTAAAAAATTTTCATTATATTTTGAAACTTGTAATTGATGTTATAACAAACCCATTGCATTTGCCTTGTTTATATTGTTTTGTAACTTTATTGGATTTTCTTTCCATATATAGAGATTGTTAGATGATTCTGTTACATTTTATAGGTAAATAGAATTCTTGAACTTTAATTTGGTCAAAAGGGGAGATAAATTTGCTTAGAAAATGAGCTGGAAGAGATTTGAGAGATTACTTAATTCCTCGCCTTTATTTAAGTGATGATAAATCTGAGGCCTTGAGAAGTTAAATTATGTGCCTCTGGTCACACAGTGTCATAGTCTAGAATGGAAAGAAGCACAAAAAATAGGCTTTAGATGAGGGCATAGAAAATTCCCATAACTCACATAAAAATGTAAAACTTGACATGATGTTTTAAGCCTTTTTGAGTGTTATACAGAGTTGAGAATGACATTCTCTGTAATATCTGGGAAACTCCTTCATGTATTCTTTCAGGGACAAGAACTCTGCCTCACAAAGTATTCTCAATCACTTCTCTTGCTAGACAGTTCCTTTGGTGAACTATTCTGCCTTCTTGAGGCTCACACAGCCTTTGTGGTTGAATAGTGTTGGAAGGAGCAGAGCTGTTGGTTGCTGATGTGGCAATTGATGGAGGTTGGGAGGACAAGGGGAAAACGTTGTGCTGCTTGTTGATTGACTAGGTAAGGTATGGGTTTTGGCGGGCTTGAAGTTCCGGGTTTGAAGTGTGTGAGACCCACATGACCTAGATGTCCCATAGATACTTGTTGAAGAGAATTTAATTTTATATGCTGTTTTAATGTTTTCTAGTTCTGCTCTTCTCCTTCTTCTCATCCTTTTCTTCCTCCCCCTCCCTCCCCTCCCCTCCTTTTTTTTTGAGAGAAGCCTATAAATGGGTAAGAGTTTGTCCCAAGAAGAACTCAGGGTCTTAATCCCGAGTAACTCTGGTTCTGTCACCTTCCCAAGGTTCTCCTTTCCTTGAGGCCTTCAGTCAGCGTTTCCCCTGGCTGTGGAGTGTGTTAGCAAGTTTAAGTAGGAACAGATGGTTCTTGTGCTTCATTATCAGGCTTTAGCGCAAGGCAAGGTCCCTGTGCCACGGGGACTCCTTCTAAACTTATTGACATAATGAAGAACTCTTGAAGGCAGAATTTGTCTTCAGAACAAAGGCAAAGACAGTAAGACCACAATGCAAAGGAATTCCCTCAGTGCACAATGGCTAATTGGACAATTGTTCTGCAATTATTATTATGCCAGGAAATAATTGCCTTATAGCCTCACTCATTGCTTATAAACTTTGAGATGGGGATCTTTCAAAAATTATGCTGTCAAGTTTGCTGTGCTTATTAGATTTCCCCCCTTTTCTTAACAAGGTATTTGCTGTCTCTTAGAAGCCTCAATATTGGTTCCATGGCCAATTTACGTTTGGCAGATAAAGAATCAGGCACTGGTTCCAGTAAAACCTGGGTCCAGCAGTGCTTCCACTAAAACCTAAGGTTTAAGGAGATTTGAGCAAAGGAAACTGAACCACTTTTTTAAACCATCAAAGGTAAACAATCTTACTTCTCTTTTCTCCTGAACATCTAAACATTGTGTCTCTGATCTGCGAGAGTGATGGCTCTTGTATCCTTAGGCTCTTAGACAAAAGGAAGATAGAAGCTGGTCTAGGGGCATTTTCAGATTGATTAGGCCATAGATTGGAGATGCCAGAACATGGTGTGCACACACACACACAGAAATGGATAGAAATGGAGCTGATCTTAAGGCACAGTTGTAAAGTGTCTCTTAGTCCCTTTTCATCCTTAATCCCTTCCTCTGCTTATCCAGTTTCTCCACCAGCTCTTCATTTCTTCATGAACTCTCTCGTTCCAAACCCCATGCTTGTTTTGTAGGAGGAGTTTACACTGTGCCATCCTCCTTCTATTTTGAAGGCAGAAGACATTTTTAACCGCCTGAGAGGTAATTGCACCATCAAGCATCATTTATAATCGACACTCCAATAAGAGTAATAGGATACAGTAGAAAGTGGAGTTAATTAGGCACCTGATTACTTGAATGTTTGTCCTGACTGTGTCATGCACAGTGTGACCTGGTACTGTCTGTAAAGTAAGGAGTTTAGAAACCTGATTTGTAGCATTCCTTCTCAGCATATAAACCTATGAATTCAAAGCCTGGTGGGAGCAGGCATGCAGCTCCTGAGGAAAGCCCCATGAAATGATTCCATCATCTATCCTGGTTTAAAGGTAGTCTTTTAGGTGATAAGAGATGAAGGGTTTTTAGATGTGATCTGCAGGTAGAAAGGAGAATTAATATTTACTGAGCATCTCGTTTGTGCCAGGATGGTGGTAGGTAGTTTATTATTTGATCTCACCAAGCTGTGCTTGACAGGGAGGTTTAGTCTAAATGATTTATTCAAGTTCACACATTTGCATAGCCACAGACCAAATCTGACCTCCTGGCCCTGTAACTTGGCTCTGGAGCAGACCCCTCTGTTTCCTATACCACTGATCCGGTCTAACCATACATCAATTTCTCTGTCATGTTAAGGGGCCTGATAAAAGGTTGGACCTGCATGGAAGGTTGCCCCTTCAAGACACCTTGTGTTTACTTATTATTGTACCTGACATATTGTACAACTGTCTTTGTGCTCCCGTGTGTGTATACATGTCATGTTCTTACATTTCTGATATATATCCTGCTGAATTCTGCCCACTAAAGACTACTTATTGAATGGAAGTTAGTAAATCCCTTCTATGGTAAACTTTATGCAGATGAATATTTTCATATTGCGTTCCTAAATATCACCCTCATTATCATCATTACCATTACCATCATCATCTTATCATTATCATCTCTTCCTCAGAATTGCAACAGCTTTTCAATGTTACTTTATTTTATGAGACATCATTTTGTTCTGTAATTCCCTCGACCTCTGTTTTACCTGCCCTTACCATGAGATTTAACCACTGAATGGGTGAACGAACAAATGAAGTAGATGTTATGTACCAGAATTTCCTGAAAGTGCGAGGGTTAATATAGTAGTCATTTAACCACTACTGTAAAGGTTAGAATACTTTATCTTTTTATACTTTCATGCATGATACCTTTAATGGCACCTATGCAGACAAATTAAGGTATCATTCCTGACTATTGCTTATATATGGCAACCAAGATGTTGGAAGCTGTGGCGAATGTTTGTTTCAGCTTTGGAAAAGAGTTGGTTTTCAATTGTTCCATCTCCTCTCCTTTAATAGTATTTGCCCGGTTGTGTGGAGGGTAGTGGTTACGGATGTATGTACCTGTAGACATCAGTGTGTGTTTTTGGAGTTGTACTTACCTGGGTTTTAATTCTTGCTCTTATCAAGTTACTATGTTTTCTGAATCTCAGGTTCCCTTCTCTGTGAAATGGGATGGTAATAATCAGGGTTGTTATGTGAGCTAAATGGATTAATCCAGGTATAGAGCCAGGCATCATCCCCAGTACCAAGTAAGCCTTTCATTAATGTTAACTCTTATTTTATTTTTAATGTATAGATGTACTATTATTATTATTCTTAGTAGTAGTAGTAAGAGAGCAGTGTCAGTAGCAGCTGCAGCAGCAATAGTACTAGTATAGGTTTCTGGTGAGGAAATATAATCATCATGTCAATAGCTAGGTAACCTCTATATCTCCTTTGTGGTGCTTATAAATAGCTAAGAAGAGGGGAAGGAGAGGGAGGTTTGTTATACTTCTGTTTCCATAGAGGACTTCACAGAAAAGATAATAAGTCCAACAGTTGGGAAAGGGCTATGGTGATAGCCCTATGTGGAGCTGTGTGCTGTGTACGCAGTGAGACACGGCGTCCAACTGGTGGGGATGAGAGGTTAGAAATGTCAGGGGCAGCAGAACAGAGTCATCCTGCTGCTGCCCCCACTCTGGGCCTCCCTACAATCTCCCTATTTTAAATAATAAAATACTATTCTTCTTTTAGCCCTCCTCCCACCAGCCAGCATGAACTGTAGCTCCTCATGCTGCAGTGGCAGTGTGGGCATTGCCTGTCCATAGACATTCAGTGGGTGTCCGTCCTGTGCAGGCCTGGTGCTCCCCGGGGGTGGTGGGGTGAGGTGGGGAGTGCAGGAAGATAAAGTACACCCCTGTCCTCTTGTAACAGCCAGTTGAGGCAGAAGGTAAGATATTGATACAACTAACACACCAGGTAGAAGTGATCAAATACGCAAAAGATGAAAAGATAGCATTATTTGGGATCGTAGAGGATGGATAAAATGCCATAAAATTTGGATAGGCGGCAGGAATCTGGGAGGTGTATTTCCAGGACTACAGGCATTTGAGCTGATCTTTGGTTATGGGAGTTGGGGAAGTGATGTAGGGGTGTGTGTAGTGGGGGAATGGTCAGGGATCCCTGCTGTCTGGAGAAGAGTGTAGTAAGTGGGGCCTCCTGTGACTGCAGCTATGAAACTGGTGTAGCCATATCTCATCCAGGATCAGTGATAATTAGTAAGAGTTTTCCTGAACCTGTTTTCACTTTAATAAGAGAGGGGAGAGGGAGGGATTGAGAGCTAAAGTATGTCCAGTGTTCAAGTTAAATGTTAACGCTTTAGTTAAGGACTAACTTCTTTCCTATGCAAGAGAAAAAAAAGAGAGAGAGGGAGAAAACACAATGTGGCAGTAACCACCTGAGTTTTTTAAAAAATCACGGTTTGCTTATGTGGTTGCTTATTTTCAAGGTAATACATATGTAGTGATTATAAAGATGTGTACAAACTTGAACAGACTGCAGACTCACCTTCCTGAGTTCCCTGTGCGGCTTCAGCAGGGTTCTCAGAGTTAGTTATTTTCGACCACATTCCTAGTTTAGCCATTAGAAAATTATGGGTTTTATTTGTATAAACTCAGCAGCTAAAATAGCACTTCCAGAAAGGTGGGTGAGCTCATCGCTGTCTGAACCAGGCAAGTTAATGGCCTGCCCAGTATTGTTCGCACAGGCCAGCACTGGCTGACTTCACCAGCTGTTCCACTTGAAGGGAGACATTGTTTCTTAGGCTGCATTTGTCAGATGCTTTCCTCTCTGCACACCAGCCTTTGCTGGACGTCCTAGTAGTTCTGAATGTTCCCACTGCTCATACTTCATGAAACCAAAAAGCAGGTAGTCCTGGAAATGCATGAAGAATACTCTGTACAGCTGGCTGAGGCCCCCGCCCAAGAAAAAGATGTAAACACCTTTATCCTGCACTTTTACACAAACAGACACAGCCCATGGAAGCTCCCCAGTGGGAGGGCTTCCTTCTTCTGACACTTTTAAAAGTCAGTTACCAAACAGGCCTGGGAACGTGAATAACTTCAGCATGAGGTGCTTTTGCTGATTCTGATCACTTTTCAGGAAGTATAATGGTAATATGTGGAATGGAGGTACGTGGAGGAAGGGAATGGGGGATTACAGAATTTGTATTTGCTGTAAGAAATTAAAATATAGCATGATGTTGAACTTTAGGAACTTCTTAGGCTATTGCCCACATAATACTCAGTTTTGTGGAAGAGTGAATGGCTGAGAGAGAGGAATTTCAGTGGACTTAAAATCTTAAAATGCCAGATGCTAGGGCAGAGTGCCTAGGAAAGGAAGAGGCCTTAAATTTGGAGAAATGTGTTTGACTCTGAAAGATGCCATTCCACAGACAATCAACATGGAGACAGGATAGCAATGCAGTTTTTAAAAAGTTAGGTTGAATGCTCTTCAGAATGAGTGCTAAATACATCCTGGTGCATCGGTTCTGACTTCTCTTAAATGAGTATTTTTTGCATTATCCTCTCCTTCTGCTGTATTTATCTGGAGGACTGTTTAATTTTTATTACTAAGCTGATCTTTGGATTAAAGACATCAGACATTACATCTCTAGGTAGGAGAGTAGGTGTTAGAGGTAAACTCTTCAGGGTTCTGTTTTCACTGGAGAAAAAAAAAATAATTCACCGTTGAGTGGATTGTAACTGCAGATGCTAATTTAGAAATCTGTTGGCCAGATTCAGGTGACTTCGATAAGACTTTTATTCTTTTCGATCTTATGTATTTGTGAGCGCATTCTTGGGAAGATTGCTGCTGGGTAGTGTTGCATGTCACAGATGAGGGAAGGTTAGTTATTAACTCCACACGGAGGGCGAAGGGGGGCAACCGGCAGGCTGTGGAATGAGGAAAGGGCCAGGTTGAAACATTTCCAAAAGGTATTTTTGTTGTTTATACTTGTTAATTATTAATATTAATTATTGATGAAAAGCGGTTTTGAGTTACATGCTGCACATTGTTTAGGAATAAATTATCACATTTCTTATCTGGGACCATGGTAGCTATTAAACTGTTCCAAATAATCAATATTTATTAATTTAGTACAATTTCGCCCTTCCTTCAACATTAAAGATAAAATCTATGCATTTCCAGCTTATAAAGAATTTGTTTTGTGAAAGTGTATTTTCCCCTAAGCTTTGGGTGGCTTTTAACACTAAATGAGTATGTTAAGGATTGAATTTGTTCAAATTCAGTCAATAATTTAAAAAGTATCTTTAAAACAAAGTACATATTCCATGAAAAACATGTAGATGAGCCATATGTAAGGCTCGGTAGGTTAAAATTGCCAAATTAGTTGTGAGTACAGTGCTCTGCTTCAAATGTCCATGCTTTTTCAGATACGTATTTTGGAAATGAGCTTTTTATGGGTTTCTGCATTTTGTTGTTCATAGTATAGGTTTAAATGAAGCATATTTTCTTTAAATTCCAACAGGCAGGTATGTAGAAGATTAAAGGTCTTTCTGGGAGTCTGAACTGGCCGATGTTTATTTTGAGAGAGGGTGAAGGTGGAGGAGGGCAAGATAGAAAGAGAAAGAGGGAGAGAGACCCTTGGACACACTGGGAGATAAGGCTCTCAGAGTCAGACCATAAAAGTCAATGTTTATGCTTCTGAGGGGGCTTTCTGAATGTTATTACATTCATTTTAGCCTTAGTCTTAAGGACTGTGTATTGGGTATCTATTGGCTATACTCATTTTTAGTTTCGGATTGCGTCATTCTGATTAGTGGGCTATACACTATCACAACAGTCACGTGTGAAAGTACTAGTCACAACATTGGCAATTCAAAGACTTACTTGCTTGCAGAAAGTAGCACACACAGCTGAACTACCTCTGGAGTTCATTCTGCATTTGCCTGGGTGGCCTCTAGAGGTAACCTGTACTGGTGTGTTTTCCCAGCAGGGAGCAGTTGTAGCCGTAACCTGAAAACCTTACCTAAGGGGGATAAGCAGGGTGATCCTAGACTGGTGCATTCTCTGTCATCTGAAAGGCTTGCCCACTGACTTCATTCATAGCTTGGTGTTTGATCTCTGTAAGCAGATGATTTATCACTTTCAGAGCCCCAGTCCGAGATCACAGGTTCTCTGGGGAATCTGGGAAAGTCTGCCTTACCTTCATGAAGGTTACGGTTAGTTAAACCTTGCTTTTGATGTGCTCACTTCACTTTGGGAAGTAAAATTCTGCGTTTGTGAAAATGAAAGGACACTTGGCTTTCTCAAGGGAAGCTGAGAGCTATTGGTTTCTCTGAGAGGATTACCGATGAAGGCAGTTATGAAGAGAACAAGTAACTCTTTTAAATGAACAGCATGTTCTCGCTTAAATATTTCCCAGAACAATTCTAAAGAAATATAATACAGGTAAGTTTTGTTATGTTCTCATTGTGAGTTATGTTTACGAGAAACCAAAAATAGGATTAGAGTCATGGAGGAGAAAAGCTTTTCGTACCAGTGGCTTATGTTTTATATCTCATGAATTCTAACCATTTATAAAATTATCTGGTTCCTTGCCCCTACTCATGGTTGATTTTTTTCTCTCTTTTTCCATCTAGAGACCTTTGAATTATTTTTATTCATAAGTGAAAAATGTATTACAGCTTTATTTCCTTTTATTAATAGTTCCTTCTTGCCCTTAACCACATCTCTGACTTTTTGGCATGTAAAGTCCAATGAGCTCATGCTTAATCATGTATAAACAGCCATCTAATTATATGGTTTTGAATTTTCATTTGACCGATTAAATAAAAATGACAGAGAAAGAGAAACCTGACAACCTCCCTGTATTTGGATACCTGGCCTTTCTCTCCCTTGCTCTTTCTTCATGCATTTAGTAAAATGGGTGTTAAAACTTAACAAAAAAGTCAGTTTGCATTCGCCAAGTTTCTGAGGTAAAATTGTTCTTTTCAAGGCTACGTGTCAAAAAAAACAAGTCAGTTGAGCTGTATACATCTTCCCTACAAATTTCTTTCGGCCTCTAGGCTTTCTTCATCTGGACAGAGGTATTGCTAGAACTCCTTGTGCTGCTGGTGTCGGATGACAGAGCAACCAATAAGGGGCACGATTTCTCAATCTTTGTTTCCCTTTACCTTCTCCCTTGAGGTACAATAACAATGATTCCAGTTGCCATATCTCCCCACCCTCCCCCAAAACACTCTGAGTGACACATTTTTGAAGAAGGTAGTGGGAAAGTCTTTCCAAACAAAGGTGCTTGTGTTTAAGCAGGAAGGTAGGAGTTGTTCTTTCCCTTTTTTACTCATTGGCTTATAATTCTGAACATGGAGCAGAATCTTTTCTGAATGGTTACATGGTTTTGCCATGGCTAGCTCAGAATACTGTATAGAAGACCAAAGAAAAGACACTTTCCTTTATTAATATTTTTTTCTGGATGTATCACAAAATGAGTACCTACAGAATAGGTTTGTCTAACTAGTAATAGCTGTAAGAGAGAAGAGAGGGAAGGGGATACCTGTGAAATTTGGCAAAAGTGATTTATTTCTCATGATTCCTTCAGTTTTAAAACATAATTTGGTTTCTCAAAGTATGAGGGAGGGGACCCCAACCCCTCCAACTTATCTTTTGCATTGAGGACCCCGTGTAGTACAGGCTTCCTCTGCTAGGTAAGTGTTCTAGGAACCCATCTGGATCAGTGTACCAGCTGGCATTGTTGTGAGAGGCTGTGTTTGGCTTCTGTGAACTTTTTTTAAGACTCTTTCAACATGTTTGTTTCATGCTGGGTGATTTATGAGTGCACCTGCCCATACTGTGTTGAGTGTTCAGCAGTTTTTGACCAAAAACAGCATATTCCCCATGGCATACCCTCACTATTTACCCAATCTCACCCCAAGTGACTTTTTTTTGTTTCCCTGGATGAAAAAAAGTCCTGAAATTTCCCTTTGCCGATGTGGAAGAGGTCAAACAAAAAAATGGCAGAAGCACTAAAAGCTGTCAAAATTGATGAATTCAAAACTATTTTGAGCAGTGGAAAAAAGTTTCCATTGATAGGGGTATTGCATCAAATGGAGAGTAATTTGAAGGTGACTGAAGTTGAAATATATAAGAATAAATACGCAATTACTTATAAATAAATTCTGGTTTTTGGGGGGGTCCACCTCGTATGGTGACTCTGAAATGTATATCTCTTAAGTCCAAAAATTGCACATACTTATTAGATTGGTAGATTTGTTTGGAAGTGAATTATATTGACTCCATTTTAAAATTGACAGAATGATCTCACTAAGATTGGTGTCTAAACAGTCTTTCTTATTGAAAATATTTTTGGAGATAACCATAATTTTTTGGCTCATTGTAAGGAGCTAATATTATCCAGTGATTCATACGGATTTACTGTAACATTTTCTTCCAAACTATAGATTTGTATCAAGGGTCATGTTCCTTTCATTGTGCAAGAATCCAAGTAAGCCCTCTGACTTTCCCTGTTATTTTTGTTTTGTTGTGGAATGTTTAGAACAAAGAGGGGGAGCAAATTCTGGTGGAGTTTATAATCTGGTTTTCCTGAAGCAGTAAAAAAGGAGGCACTCTAACTATCAAATTAAGACCTCCAGTAAATTGATCCTTGGAGAACTGGGGAAGGATTTTATTTTTCTCTTTCCCATTTACTTTCAAAGCCATAGGATCTTCACATTGTTTATGATTTGTGACTTTCTTCTAAAAATGTGTGTGTTACTCAGGAAATAAGTTTTCAGCTCAACTAGTATTCAAGTTTTTATTCACATTTATTCTCAGCTTTCACATTCAACTTAGGTAAATAACATTACCCCTTTAAAAAGTTTAGGTATAACATAAGCATTACTCTTTTTTGAAAACATTTAAAAAATTGTTTCAATTTCCATTGACATAAATTATTATGTTAGTTTCAGGTGTACAGTCCAGTGATTAGACACATTACTAAATGATCATCCTGATAAATCTCAGACTCATCTGACAGCATACATAGTTATTAGAATATTATTGACTATATTCCCCAGGCTGTACTTCCCATGACTATCCTGTAACATCCATTTGCATTTCTTAGTCCCTTCACCCTTTTCATCCCTCCCCCAAACCCTGCTTCCATTTGGCAACCATCCAAATGTTCTCTGTAACTATGATTCTGTTTCTGTACTGCTTGTTCATTTATTTTGTTTTTTAGATTCAATTGTTGATAGATATGTATTCATTGTCATAGTCTTAATCTTCCTCCTCCTCCTTCTTCTTCCCTTTCCCCTTCCTCTCCCTTTCCTTCTTCTTTCTTCTTATCCTTTAGCATTTCATACAATACTGGTTTGATGGTGATGAACTCCTTTAGCTTTTTCTTATCCGAGAAGCTCTTTGTCTGTCCTTTGATTATAAATGATAGCTTTGCTGGGTAGACTAATCTTGGTTGTAGGTCCTTGCTTTTCATCACTTTGAATATTATTGCCAATACCTTCTGTTTTGCAAAGATTCTGTTGAGAAATCAGCTTACTGTTTTACAGGAGCTCACTTGTAGGTAAGTAACTGCTTTTCTCTTGTTGCTTTTGAGGCTGTTTGTCTTTAAACTTTGGCATCTTAATTATGATGTGTCTTGGTGTGGGCTTCTGGGGATTCATCTTTTTTGGGACTCTTTGCACTTCCTGAACTTGTATGTCTTTTTTCCCCCACTAAGTTAGGGAAGTTTTCTGACATATTTTTTCTAATAGGTTTTAAATTCCTTCCTCTCTCTCTCCTCTTTCTGACACCCTCTGATGTGAATATTGGTGCATGTGAGGATGTCCCAGAGGCTTCTTACAGTATCCTCATTTTTTAAAATTATTTTTTATTTTTGCTGTTCTGGTTGGTGTTTTTACTTCCTTATATTCCAAATCACTGATTTGATTCTTGGCTTTATCTATTCTACTGTTGATTTCCTGTAAATTATTCTTCATTTCAGTTAGTATAGCCTTCATTTATGACTGGTTCTTTTTTAATGTTGTTGAAGCCCTCACTAAGTCCATTGAGCACCCTTATAAGCAGTGTTTTGAACTCCGCATCTAGTAGATTGTTGATCTTCATTTTTAAAAAATATTTTTTTCCAGAGTTTTGTTCTTTTCTTTCATTTCGGACATGTTTGTCTCCTCATTTTGGCAGCCTCCCTGTGTTTGTTTTTATTTATTACTCAGAACTGCTGTGTCTCTTAGGCTTGGTAGAGTGGCCCAATATAGTAGGTGTTCTGTAGAGCCCAGTGGTACAACCTCCCAACCACCCAAGCTGGACACTCGAGGTGTGCTCCTCTTTGTGGGCTGTGTACACCACTTCTGTTGTAGCTGAACCTTGGTTGCAGTTGGCATATCAGTGTGAAGGATTTACCCCTAGGCCAATTGGCTGCAAGGACTGGCTGCTACCACTAACCATTGACCTCTTACCACTCTTAGAGGATCAGCTGTGCAGGGGCTCACCACACAGAGCAGGACTTACTTCAGCGGGGCTCTGGTGCCTGCTGAGTCTGTCCATTAGGTATGTTGCTTATGGAGGTGGTTGGGTGTTGGTACCTTGATGTGGTCTGAAGCTGTCCACTGGGTGTGCTGGCCTACCAGGATGTGTAGGCCACAGTTGGCTGCTGCCTATGTTTTACCTGGGGCCACCTGACATGAGCTACAAAGTGATCTGCAGATGGCTGCTACTCATGTGGGCTTGGAAGTGCCCAGACAAGGCCAAGATGTGGACCAAGGCTGGCTGATGCTCAAGCCAGGGCTGGGAACTCTTATTAAAAAGTGCAGGGCATACTAAGACCAGATGCTGCTTGTTTGAGAGATTTTAGGAAACTCTGAAGCATGAGCCAGGATCAGCCACTCATGTGGAAAAGTCCCTGGAAACAGCTTCTGTGGGCCCAAAAGTTGAGTGGAGTGGGCCTCAGGGAGTCACCAAGGAGGGGCAAACAGTGTGAACCAGGTTGGTGGATACTCAGATGTGGCCCCTTCCTGTTGGCTCTGTGGGGGAGGGCTTAGCGAAGGAACAATGGCTTCTGCCAGCACTTCTGCCTGGGAGAAAGTTGATCCACCCCAGCTCTTGCTCTGATGCTGTACAATATAGTTCCTCCCCAGATGTCCCTGGTTCCTGTCAAGCTGCTGCCCTAGTGCGAGAACTCAGAGGGAGTGAGTCTGAGTAACTCCTTGGACAGGCCTTTAACAGTAATGTCTGAGATTTCAGCCCTTTGTCTCACTCAAATCTCTGCTGATTTTTACAGCCAGAGTTATGGGAACTTTTCTTCCTGGCACTGGAACCCTGGGCTTGGGAGACTGGTGTGGAACTGGGACCTGCACTCCTCAGGGAGGACCTCTGCAGCCGAGATATCCCTCCTGATTTTTATCTGCTATATGTGGATGTGGGACTAGTCTGTTGTTGTTCTCTGCTCCTCCTACCAGTCTCAATGTGTCTTCCTCTTTAATTTTCTAGTTGTAGGACTTCCATTCAGCCAGATTTCAGGTGGTTCTGAATGATGGTTTTTCTGTAGTTTAGTTGTAATTTTGATGTGACTGTAGGAGGAAGTAAGTACTGTCTTTACCTATGCATCCATCTTGACCAAATCTCATTACTCTTTTTTCATAGCAGCATTATTTATTTTTAAATTCATATTTTGCTGTATTTTTATTACCATTTATTCCCCTTACGTACCCCTCCCCCTGCCGTAACCACACTGTTGTCCATGTCCATGAGTCCTTTTCCCATTTCGCTCCATCACTCCACCCCCTAACTTTCTACCCATAGCTGTCAGCCTGCTCTCTATGAGTCTGTCACTATTTTGCTTGGTAGTTCAGTTTTTTCAATATATTACACATATAAGTGAAATCATGTAGTGTTTGTGTTTCTCTGACTGGCTTATTTCACTTAGCATAATGTTCTCTAGGTCTGTCCATGTTGTTGCAAAGGGTAAAATTTTCTTCTTTTATGGCCAAGTAGAATTCCATTGTGTAGTTGTTTTGCCCTCTCATCTATTGATGGACACTTGGGCTGCTTCCATATTGTGGCAATTGTAAATGACACTGCAATGAACATAGGGATGCTTATGTTCTTTTGAATTAGTGTTTTGCATTCCTTTGGATATATTCCCAGAAGTGGGGCCTCTGGGATAAAAGGCAGATCCAGTTTTATTTTTTTTGAGGTAACTCCATACTGCTTTCCACAGTGGCTGCACCCGTCTGCGTTCCCAACAACAGTACAAAAGGGTTCCCCTTTCTTCACATCCTTGCCAACACTTGTTGTTTGTTGATTGCTATTGATGATAGCCATTCTGAGAAATGTGAGATGGCACCTCATTGTCATTTTAATTTGCCTTTCTTTGATGATTAGTGAAGTGGAGAATCTTTTCATATGTCTTTTGGCCATTTGTATGTCCTTTTTGGAGAAGTGTCTATTCAGGGACTTTTATGGAAAGGAAGAATTAACATCATTAAAATGTCTGTAGTACTCAAAGCAATCTATAGATTCAGTGAAATTTCCATCAAGATTCCAATGATGTACTTCACAGAACTAGAACAAATATTTCAAAAGTTTATATGGGACCACAAAAGACCCAACATGGCAACAGCAATCCTGAGAAAGAAGAACAAAGTTGGAAGATACACTCTGCTAAGTATCAAACTATACTACAAGGCCATAATATTCAAAATAGCATGGCATTGGCATAAAAACACACACATAGGTCAATGGAACAGAATAGTCTAAAAATAAACCCACATGTTATAGTCAATTAATATTTGACAGAGGAAGCAAGCACATACAATGGACTAAAGATAGTTTATTTGATAAATGGTTTTGGGAAAATTGGACAGATACATGTAGAAAAATGAAAGTAGGCCACCTTCTTATGCCACACAGAAGAATAAGTTCAAAATGGATCAAAACCTTAAATATTAGATCCCAAACCATAAAAATTCTGGAAGAAAACATAGACAGCAAAATCGTGGACATTGTAGAAATTTTTTATTGTGTATATCTCCCCAGGCAAGGGAAACAAAAGAAAAAATAAACAAATGGGTCTACATCAAACTAAAAAGTTTTTGCATAGCAAAGGAAACCATCAACAAAATAAAAAGACAACCCACAGAATGGGAGAACATATTTACTGATACATCTGATAAGGGGTTAATATCCAAAATTTATAGTGTTTGACTTAATTTTTAATGTGAGAAAATATAATCTCCATAACCATTTGCCTTTCCTCTAGGCTTGTTTGTTCTGGGTATCTCATTCGGACTTGTAAGTTCATGTAGAATATGTCACAGAAAAAAATTATGACAGAGTATTTGTCTCTTTGGTCAGTTCTAAGGAATTACCTTTGTTTGAAGGAAAACAAAGGTAGCCTTGCAACTTTTAAGGATGACAGTGTATGTTGTGCCTTTTAGATAGTAAGAAGTTATCTCTAATATGAAGTATCAAATAGGATTTTTGCCTCTGAACCAAATCTAGATCCTGAAAAAAGTTCCATTGATTTATGTTGAGTGGCTTACACTGTATTCCCTTTATGCTGAGTGTGTGTGTGTGTGTGTGTGTGTGTGTGTGTACATGTGTGTCTTCCAGGAAGGAGTATGGATGGAGGGCAAACTAGTAGTATTTCCAGCTGTTCATTAATTTAGAGACAAGGACATATTAACAATTGTCTTTACCGGGGATGGCTGTCTTCTACATCACAGCACATGTAAGAGGGAACTTCTCAACCTCATTTGTGACCTTGAAGTATATATGTCTTGTCTTATAAATTTCCCTGAGTCATATCTTTTGTTTATTTATATAGCAAATGTATATTGAGCACCTACCCTCTAACAGAGGGGTCCCCAGTCATCATTTCATACAGTAAAGGGGTCTCACCAATAGGCAGTTTTGCCTTTTCTCATCCAATTTCTGCTTTTGGTCAGCTTTGTGGTGGAAGCAACTTAGGAAAAACATGATACTGATTTATGGAGAAGGGTTTGGAATCTAGTGTTTCTTACAGGCTCTTCAACAACTCTTCTTTATTTTGTTTCTTTATGAGGTCACTTGGGGTTACTCCGTTTCCTCGGTTTATTGGCTACACCACCTGGTCCAGGCCTCGTGACTGCTTCTCGAGATCATGACAACATCTCTTGGTTTCCTGCCTTCAGTCTTTGCTCTGCTTCCATATTACTGAAAATAGTTATATTGTCTTCTTCAGAGTCCTTCCACTAGCACAACCATGCTGAAAACCTACTATAACAGTCATAGGGGCCTTGCCTTAGACGTGCTGTGTAATATACTACTTTCCTAAGAACATGAATGCCTAAGGCTTATAGAGAACTTATGTTGCTAAACACTACTATAAGTGCCGTACATACATTGACTTATTAGTTGTCCCGAGAGCCTAATGAAGGTAGGTACGGTGATCAACCCCATTTTCCAGATGAGGAAACAGAGGCACAGAGAGTCTAAGGAACTTGCCCAAGGTCAAACGGTCTTTACCACTTCCCCATGCGGCCTCCGTAACTTTCCCAGCACATCTCTTCACTTCACTTTGGCCAGCCTTCTCTTTGTACTGCTGTCTCCCTTCCTCTTATTGACAGACTCAGATCAAGTCTTACAAACCAGCCTCCTCCAACAAACCTCCTCCAGTTTATACATATCTTCTTGTTTGAACTCTTTCTGTGCTGAGTGTTGTGGCAACTCAGTTTAAGGCTGTGTGTGTCCTAATGGTTTCATGTGTTGATTAAAACTCTCTCCAACTGGTCAGAAGCACTTTGAGGGCTAATCCAAAGGTATAGGACTTCGTTAGTGCAGTGCAGATGGAGCCCACATGTAGTACTCAGCAAATGTTACCTGGTCTTGATCTTGGGGAAACTGAGGCACTTTTCTCCCATTAAAGTATGCTTCCTCCCTCTCTTCTTATCCTTTCTTATATTCATGGAAGTTCAGTCTTAGTAGAGCAAGTAGTATAATAATTTCACCTGGAATTAATTTATATTCACAGGTTAATCCCACAGATACGCCTTGGTTTAAAGCTTTCTAAATTAGATTGTAAGCGAGAATTATCTTACTCATTTATGTATCTGCACTCCCTAGAGTACATACTATAGCACAGAGCAGAGATTCAATAAACCTTATCAGTGGGCAGTAAATCACTAAATTGGGCCTGTACTGGTGTTTCAGTTTTTCAGAGTAATGGTTTGCTTATTTAACAAATATATCTGCTTTATTCCCATGGGATGGTTAGAAAATTTGTTGAGGGAAAAGCAATAAAATGTGCTTACATTTCCTCTTTGGTTTTCTAGGCTAATCGTTGGTGAACTTTATTTAACACTCTTGGTATCCTAAGAGTCTCTGTGGAGCAGAGCAGCTTTCAGTTAACTTGGCAAATCATTACACGAGAAAACAGAAGGGTCAGCATAAGCACTCTCTGCTAATTAGTTGGTAATTGATGTACAATAGACTGGTGGGACTTTAGAATATAAATTTTAAGAATGCTGTCTAATAGCTGACTGGTGGGGCTTTAGAATATAAATTTTTGGGAATGTTGTCTAATGCATCTTTACATCTTTATGAGGTGATTCGGAGCTGTGCATTCTTAATAACATCTTATCAGGAGTGCCCAAGTGGTGAGGAACGAGAATGAGGCTTCATGTCCAGGAATCCAGGGAACTGAGTGGTACAGGAAGGAATACGATATATTTTAATCTCTCAGGGTATAAATACAGTTCCATTTAATGCAGGGATGAAGTGAAATGAGTAATGCTGGTGATTCCATACTTTGTGGCCAACATTCCTGAATGCTGACTAAGGTTGGAAGAGTGTCGGTGTGAAAGTTATATTCTTTGTGGGATAAACTTGGTAGATTCAAGCTGAACTTCTTTGTGGTAGAATATTGCATGATTCATGGGAACCTTCATTAATCTGGATTCTATGTGACCTATTTATTGGCTAGGACAAAGTAACTCACTTTGGAATGGAGTCACAAAAATAGTCTTTCTGTGACCTCTTCCTACTTTTTAAACTTGATCTCCTAAATCTTTATCAACCAACTATAAAGTCGTCAGTCTTGCTCTAACTTGCTTCTATAACCATCATAACCATCACTGTCCTATGCTGTCATTTACTACCATGTGGCCTCTTCCTCAAGTCCAGTTTTATGTCATCCTTCAGCCTTCCTCCCCATCTCTACCAGATTAATCTCGGGTGAACTTGGTATCCACCCCTATCTATATAGCACACTGCCCCAGATGCGTGTCCCCAGGCCAACCATATCAGCCTCATCTGGCTTAGTTGGTTTGAGGTGGAGCCTGTGAATTTGCATTTTTTAAAAAACTTTCCTGGTAACACTAATGTGCAGCCAGGTTTGGAGCCATTGGCAAACTCAGGCTGACTGAACCAGCCTTCTAAGCTCTGTTTTCTCCCTTTCTTCTGGTTTCCCTGTCCCATTTTTCAGGTTGCCTGACTTTTCTTCGTTTTCCCCAGTATACACCATGCCTCCTCCCTTCTGTTTTCATGTCTACATCCTACCATCTCTTTCCCATTCATGTGCTCATTCTTCATGTTTTAATGTGTTGTTTTCCAAAGTGTGTTACTTAGGATGCCAGTCTTGAGAGAGTCCATAACAGAAAAAAAGCACCCTAAACAGATATATTTTGCACACTGTTTGCTTTTCTGGGAGGTTTATTCTATGCACTTGAATTTTTTTAAAGGCATGCAGTGATTTTGGACAGAATATATGTGGTACTCAGAATGCTATCCACTCAGATCCTTATCTGAGCAATAAACATATTTTTAAAAAACATTGTGCAGTCACTAAAAAGCGATATTTAAAAATGAAAACCAGTGCACACGTAGTTGGCACGTTTGGTAGTCAGAAAAGTTATACGGTTTGTTTTCAGGGAATGACAAGCCAAGGAACATTCTAACTTGGCCAGTTGGAAACTTTTTTTTATCTGTGGTGACACCTGGCTTAAAAAAAATTGGCTTCAGACTCAAAGTAGATAGAACATTGGAAATAGGTGGAGAATTAAATAGAATTATTTACTATCTTGTTGCATGCAAGGAATTGTGAAGAACTGTTTTATTTCAAGAAGGAGAATGGAGCAAATATGTGATCACAGTCATGAACAATAATAATAACAAATATGACAGTAGCTGCTAATACATTGAGTACCTACTATGTGCTAGACAATGTGCATATGAGAAAACACAGACATGGAGATGAAGCACACAAATGTTTAAGTAATATGCCCAAGTAACGCAACTAGCAGAGTGCAGGGTGCATCCTAGGCAGACTGGTGAGCTCACACTTCAAATATTGCACAGTTTTGAGTGGTCTGAAGGTATTCCTCCTGTCTAGAATTATGACAATAAAATTAGATGGTTACATTGAACCCAGTGGCCCAAGGTCAAACTGTTGTTTGCCTCCATCTTTGAGACAAATGATGCCATTTTCGAGAACATTCTCACAGCTGTGTTGCAAACATTACCTATTCCCAAGAAATACCATTTAGCCTAAGGCTGCAAGGATGCCATATGTGACACTTGCCAGAAGCTGTCACTCCTCTATGGTAGATAGAGTTCAAGGTGACCAGCGTATTTGGGAGTGGGGCTAATATAGTAAAAATGATGGAGATGCTGGAAAGTTAGCAGTACTGTGGAAATGTGTCAAAGGATGGACTTAGTTGGGGTTTGTTACTGAAAAACAGCAGTGCCTTTTAAAAAAGAAAACCAGGAGGGTTTTGGTGGAAATAATCTGTCAGTATTTGATATTTCTGTATATAACTATCTTTTAATTCATTTATTTCTTTAAAATATTTTTTTTAATTGTTCAACTACAGTTGTCTCCATTTTCCCCCGACTACTACCTCCACTCCACCCCTCCCCACCTCCCACCCTGGATCCTACCCGCCTTTGGCTTTGTCCATGGGTTCTTTACCCATGTTCCTTGACTACCATTCCCCTTTTTTTCCCGTTATCCCCTTCCCTCCTCTCCTTGTTACTGTAAATTTGTTCTTTATCTCGATATCTCTTGTATTTTGCTTTCTTGTTTGTTTTGTTGATTAGGTTCCACTTATAGGTGAGATCATATGGTATTTGTCTTTTACCACCTGTCTTATTTCTCTTAGCATAATGCTCTCCAGATCCATCCATGCTGTCACAACGGGTAAGAGCTCCTTCTTTCTTTCTGCTGCATAGAATTCCATCACGTAAATGTACTGTTGTTTTTTGATCCACTCATTTACTGATGGGCACTTAGGTTGCTTCCAGCACTTGGCTGTTGTAAATTGTGCTGCTATGAACATTGGGGTGCGTAGGTTCTTTTGAATTGGTGTTTCAGGATTCTTCAGGTATCATCCCAGCAGTGGAATTGCCAGGTCAAAAGGCAGTTCCATTTTTAGTTTTCTGAGGAAATTCCATGCTGTTCTCCATTGTAGCTGCACCAGTCTGCAATCCCACCAAAAGTGCACTAGGGTTCCCTTTTCTCCCCGACCTCACCAACACTTGTTTGTTGGTTGGTTTGTTTATGATGCCCATTCTGATCATTGTGAAGTGGTATCTCATTGTGGTTTTAATTTGCATCATTCGTTCATTTCTACTTAACTTCATTGACAGACTTTATTGTTTGTGCTCTGTTCAGGCTCTGGCCTAGGTGCTGAGGAAGCAGAGATTCCTTAAACAAGGGCTTTACTTTTAAAGAGCAGTAAAGTATAAAAAGGGAGAAGATGACAGGCATGTACATATTTCAGTTCCCTGAAGGTTTTGTGGCAGATGTGTTGTGAGAGACTGCAGGGAAATGAAAAGAAGAATTAGTCCTACCTTCACAATGTGCAGTGGGCTTGGGGGGAGTCAGTGGGGGGAGTCAGACCTTTGAATTGAGACCTTGAACATGCAGAGGTGTGCACTAGGTAGACAGGTTAGGGTAAGAGCATTCTAGCCGAGAAGATCATGAGCAAGACAAGGGTTAGAAATTCCTCAGCCATGATATTGGTACTTACCCATTGAAGGTTTGCATATTTTCACACCAGAGCATCTCTGAAACCTCGACACCATGCACTGATTTAATTTACAGCTCAGCACATGTTCTTACTGGTACATAATATAATGGTATGCCTTACAATATATGGCATCTTAGATTTGATGTAAGAATGTGTTAATGTGTTTTGCCACCAAGTAGTATTTCTTGGGTGTGCTGTTCTAAATGCTAATATGTGTTTGTTTTAAAGGTAGATATTAATACCTTTTTACTGAGGTGGAAGCAGGCATGAAGTGAGTGAGTTGCTTAGATAAATACATGACATTAAATTTGAGAGAATACTGACATCTTTTTTTTCTAACTTGATTTTAATCATTGTTCAAGTACAGTTTTCTGTTCTTACTCCCATCCCAGCTCCCCCATGAATACTGACATCTAATGTTGCTTTTTTCTTTAATTCTTACCTGAAGATATGCTTATTGATCTTAGAGAGAGAGGAAGGAAGCGTGGGGTGGGGGCAGAGTGTGAGAGAGGGAGGAGGGGAGAGGGGAGTGAGAGAGAGAAATGTGAGAGAGAAGAATTGATTGGTTGCCTCCCATATGTACCCCAACCAGGGACAGAACCCATAATCTAGGTGTGTGCCCTGATCAGGATTGAACTTTTTTGGTGTGTGAGAGAATACTCCAACCAACCGAGCCACCCAGCCATGGTTGATGTTGTTTTTAATAGCTGTGACTGGTAAGGATGGGACCTGGGCAGAGAATTTGAGTGTCTTTTTTGCTGGACTAGGCTATGAACCAACGTGTTGCCTTTTTTCTGAGGTAAAGGAGGATTTAAAAAGCAAATGGCATGCAGGTTGTTGGAATTTGTTAAGATACTAAGTTTATGGTTATTGCATAAAAACATATCCACTACTCTTAATAATGACATGAAACCCTGATGGTGCAGTGTTATGAGTTATGAAGACAGATTGACTGTCTATAACTGACCTTTAAAGGCACAAGAAGATGGATCAGATATAAGCTGCATGCAGGGAAAGACGTAGAGGGAAGGTTCTGGCTTGTGTACCTTAAAAAAAATTGGAGAGAATTTTCTCTCAGAGCTAATGATCTTGGAAAGTATCCACAGAACAAATGAAGCATCTAGCACCTTTAAGCAACCAGGTGCCATGAAAATATACCCTGGTGGAATCTATTTCTGCTCTGTCCATAGATCCCTTTGTGACCTTGGGCAAGTCAGTTACTACTCGGATTTTAGTTTTCCAGTGGGTTGGACTGGTTTCCTGCCAGCTAATGATGTTACTCTCCCAGCATTTTTAAGATCTGGTTTCATTAATGTGAGCACAGTGATTGATCTAAGGTCTTGTTTATTCTTCAGTTTTGTGGGCTCTTGGGAGAGATGTTACAGAAGATGACAGTCATTTTGTGGGCTACGGATTTAATTTTTGGGAAAACAAAATGGGAAATTATACCCCCTAGGACTAAGGAAAGTTACAGGGATGCTTTGATCCCAAATATATCAATGAGAAAGATGGGAAATTTTGTGAGAAAAATTTAGAGCTTCATTTGTTAAAAACTGAGATCATACTTATTTTTGTTTGTTTGAAATAGGAACAGAGTCGCAGTCACTGAGACTTGACCAGGTAGTTTGCAAAAAAAAAAAAAAGTTTGAAAAAATACATCCATACAAAATGAATGTCTAGAATGATTCAACCATTATTATGTTTTTGTAAGTGAGTCATGACAGTGTTTTCCTTTCTTCTCTTTGCATTTCACTTTTCCCTAATGACACAGACTCTTGTGGGTTTCTTTTTTTCTTTTTTTTTTTTATTTTCCCTTTTGGGTATGTACCAGATTTTACTAGATTCGAAGATTGTTGCTAATGAAATGAAAAATCTATGTCTAATTAAAATGAGTGTTTTGTTTGTGGCCTTCTCATCCTTATTTTTTGAAAACTGGGTATATGTCCAGTAACAGTGTATTGGGATGAAGAGAAGTCCAGAGTGGGGAGATGCAGCCAGATTATATCCTTTGAAAGAGGCTTTTAGCAAGGCCAGAATTGGAATGAAGTAAACCAGTTAAACAAGTTCATTTGTTTTTTTCCTCTACCAGCAGCATCAGCTTTCCTTGCTGGGTGCTTCAAGATATTAGTTAGTCTAGAAAAAAATTAGTTTGATGTTAGTAATCCCATCTAATTACCACCTTAACTCTTTAGGTAAGGAGATGATAAAATGATTCTTAATATCACTGGGCCTTTCTACAGAGAAGGAGCAAAATGCAAGCACATTTTGTGTAAGTGGTGATTATAGATGAGTTTCTATTGTAGCATTATTGCTTTTTCATTGCAATTGGAGGAAGCTTTTTGGTATCATCAATACTAAAAAATAGAAAAAGATCCAAGGACTGTCTCTAAAGATGGGTCCTGATAAAAGTGTGCACATGTGTGTATTTATTGATTTCTGATATAAGGGACGTGAAAGCTAACCTGATTCATTTGTTTTTAGGGGCTCTTGGCTTTGGGCCTCAGTGCAAGTCCATTGGAAAAGGCAGCTGCAACAATCTAGTGGTCACCAGCAGCCCCATGATGGTTCAGCGACTGGGACCCATTTCACCTCCAGCAAGCCAGGTCTCTACAGCATGCAACCAGATCAGTCCTAGCTTACAGAGGGCAATGAATGCAGCCAACCTGAATATACCTCCTTCAGATACCAGGTCTCAAGTTACTTTTTTTCCCCCTTCTTATGGTATAATCACACCCCATGAGTGTTTTCCCTTCCCTTTCTGAACACACACACACACACACACACACACACACACACACACACAAACACCCTCGCTAAAGCTACTCTTTTAATTAGAGCTTTTTTAGGGGGATGTGTACAGAAGTTATGTGTTATAATATGTTAATTGGGAGGAATGCTTTAAATGATTTAATACCTGCTGTCTTATAGTGTGAGTGAAAGTAGTGCCCAGCGCAAGGTTTTTGGGGCCTCACTGAAGTTCAGGGTGTAAATTTGTCAATTCCTGATGAAGCAAGTCACGTGTCACGGCCTAGAAATTTAGATGTTCCATGTGCATCTGTCTTACCTGTTCATTTTTTAGTGTATATTTTGCACTGTCTCCAGGCTGCTTTACAACTATTTTGTCTGTCCACCTATTCCCCTATCTATCCGTCTACCCAGGTACCTATTAAGTACCTTATGTGTGCATAACACAATAGTTAAAGTTTAGGGAGATAGTAGAAAAACACAGACTGAAATAATGAATTTCAAGACTCTGTGATGTGTCTGGGAAGGCATACTTTCACGTATGAGTTATATAACATTTCAACACAGTGTCTGATTAGGTGCCAGAATAAGTAGGTCTAATAAATGCTGCATATCACTCTGTGGGAGAGAATTGAATAGGAAAAGGGGGACCACCCCCTCAGTCAAATATATTTCTTAAAGTTCATATTGGAGGGGGCATAAAAATAAAATACTATGCAATGTAGTATGTAAGGTCCAATCCTATGTTTGAAATGAATTATTTCATCTTCTAGAAGTTGCCTTTTTGAAGGAACACAATCCAAAGCTTTTGCCTCTTAGTCCTGGCTCTGTTTGAACTGATTTTGCAAAAGAAATTGACTCTTCAGAACTCTTTGTCCTCTTCTTGGCAGGGGCGGGAGGACTCGGGTGGGGTGGGGGCCTGGAAATCTACTGAGGTTCCTGGTAGTTCTGGGATCCTGTTTCTTCTTCTTTTTCTTCCTTCTTTTCCTTCTACCCCTCTTTCCCCTTCTTGTGTCTCTGTGCTGTCCTCTTAGCCACTATTTGAGACTCCTGGACCATTTTTGTATGCCAGTTTTTTTCATGATATGGAAACTTGTTTTTCACCTGAGGTTTTTTTGTGATGGAAAGCTGCTGCTGTCATTTCTCCATTGATGATTATGCCTTGAGGGACTCCTCAGACTTGCTGAGTGTTGCATGTACAATTAACTGTACTGGTGGGGTAGATGTCATTGGGAAGCCTTTGGCTTCCTGTCGGTGGCAAGTCCAGCCCATGCCTTGGAGGCAGAGAACCATAATTAATGGAGAAACTGACGGTAGGTAGGCAGGGCACAAGCTGCTCTAGCCATGTACTTTAATGCAGTCTCTTTCATGGTTTGATCAGGGAAGGGTTATTATCTCAGTGTTTTCTGGCATATTTGATTCCTTATCATAATTTTATATCATTAAAAGACAACATCTTAAAGATGTATTGACCTGTGTTTTGACTAGGTATTCAGTGAGTTCTCCTATTGAAATTTTTTTTTTTTTTTGGCAGAATAGGCAAAGAAACAGGAGTTGGAAGGTGGCTTGGTGAAGTATGAAACTTAGTTTTAGCAAGTTGGAAAGGTGACATTTAGTTGTGACCCTTGGTTTGTGTGTTCTATCAGAGGAGAGAAAGGATAGGGGGCAGCAGCAGTTCAACTGGAAGGCATTTGCTTTCTAGAGATAAAGATGGAGAGAGTGTCAGCTTTACATTTTATCTGTAGGGGGCAGGGGTAAGTGTAGGGGAGAGGGGGCATGAACTGCACAGTCTGAGTGAGGGCCACCCTATAGAAAGCTGTGAATTTTATTTTCCCCTGATTATCTATGTAATTCTTACTCATTGTAGAAAATGTGGAAAATATGGAAAAGCACAAGGCAGTAAATGATAGTCATCCTGAATCCGACCACCCATAGGCAGCCATGGGTGGAATTTTGAAATACATACTTCCAGTTATATGGAAACACATATGTTATAAGCATAGGTTTTCCTTTGTGCCCAGTTGATCTAATAACCTACATAGTGTTATAATTACTTTGTTCAGTTAACATAAACACTTTCTTTTGTAATGAAAGTATTCACCATCACACAATGGCTTCTTCCTAGCCAAGATTCTATTTTATTTAAAAAGTATATAAATAAAACTATAATTTTATCAGTCTTTTATTACAGGACATTTATTTTTCTTTTATTTTACTGTTATAAGTCATACTTTATTTAATCAATCCTGTGAATACTTTGTTGCATATCCCTGGTAATTAGAATAAGTTCTTAGAAGTAAAATGTGCTGGAAATGTATAGTTTTGAGGTTTTGATATGTACTCTTAAAACAGCACTGCAGAAAAGACTGAACCCATTTATAAACTCACTAATAGTCTGAGAGTTCCTGTTCTCTTATCAAATGCTAGGAATTATTATTTTTATTACTTTTGCCAATATGATGTGAAAAATGACATTTTAAAAAATTCGTATCTCTTAATTATTGATAACATTGAGTAGTTTTTATAGATTTACTGACTTTTTTTTACTTTCTTTGAGTTTTTTTTTTCTGGAGTGCTTATCTTGGAAAAAGTACTCATTCTTAGCTTTATTGGGTTACATTTAACCCAATGATGAGAATCATGCCCTAATGGTGTACACTTGCCTTTATTAAATTCCCAACCATTTCTGACTAGCCCTACTTAATGAGAAATATGAACTATACCTTACCCTCCTGAAGATCCAGGAGCCATTCTTGGTTTAGGCATTGCCAAAACTCTTAATATAGACACTATTGCACATATTTTCCCTAAAGTGACAAGGCTGAGGTGCTGATATAACCTCATACAGTCACTTCATATACAAATTTGGCAAAAGTTGGACAGTAGAAGAGCTTGGATGCTACTTGCATAGATTTTGTATATGTTTAGTTTTTCTAGTGCTTTCACATCTATTGTGATTCTATATTTCATGATTGAATATTTATAAACTATCTCTGCTTTATAGATGATGGACCTTAGATACAAAGTCTAAGGGTTTTACCCATGTTGCTTAGCTTATCAGTTACAAAGTTTAACCATCTATCTAATAATGTCATTCCAGATCAAAAAAAGCACCACATTTTCTCTTTTAAACCAGAAATTATTGAGGTGATTTCTAGGGATGGCATTTCCTAGGGTTTCCTTTTGGGTTGGACTGTGTTCACAAAGCTCAGAGAAGGCCAAGGGGGCTGAGAATGGAGTTGGGGTTCTCTCCCTGTCAATTCTGACATTTTATAAAGCCATCCTGTGTTTAGATGCAGTGTTAACTCTTCAGGGGATTTTTCCAGGAACATAGACAAGAACTTCCATATAGAGTAAGAGATATATATATCCCTCCCCTCCCCTCCAGTCCCTTCCCTTCCCCATCTCCCCTTCTCTCCCCTTCCTTCTCCATACACACACAGATAACACACATCAGTTTTGAGGAGTTACACATGTGTAAGTATTTCTTTTGAGCTTGGCCTTGAACCATACAATTCACATCACTCCTTTTATGTCCCATGAAAGTTACTGAACTCTTGCTTTACTAGCCACCCTAACCTGTTTCACTGGTAGTTTCTGAGTCTTTCGTATTGGTTTTATTTTGTTTGAGCTATATTGCTTTTTTTTTCACATATAGCTCCAAACCAGAAATAATTTCCTAAGGGTCAGATACATATATGGAAATAGAGATTACTCTCAGTAAGGTGATGGAGCCACAGCTCTGTCACTTTTCTTCCCATAGGCATGGTGTGCACAGCAGCAGGGGTCACAGGAGAGTCCTTTGGAAGCTTTCACAGTCATTCAACATATTGTTGAAGAAAGAGAACAGGAAAACTGGGTTCCAGTTGTAGCTTGGGTGACTTTAAGCCTGTTGTACCTGGTCCTTTAATCAAGCAGAGCCCTGTGGACTGCATGTGGGATACAATGTGGGACACAGAGGATGTGTGTGGTCCAGCTTGGTGACTGCCGATCAAATGCCACCTCATTTGTAGTTCTGGAAGAAATTGATCCTTAAGTAGAAGTTATTTTAAAAATCTGGTTTATTTACCTCACAGGCTGTATCAAATGAAATAATAAATGTATAGGGAAAATGCTTTGCAAGCTATAAAAGATGGTTAATTATTATTACATTGATTATTTGTTCACTCTCTTAATCAATAATTTTTTAAAAAACTTATTATGTATCTAATACTCTGGTGGATACTGGAGGAGATAAAAATGCTTCATTCTGTGGAAAGGCTTTGAATTTTATTGAAGATGGTAATTGTATTGAGGAAGTTAGTCATGCTTAAGGTGCAGTACAGACAATATGTAACTTCTCTGGAAAGAGGACTGTCACTGAGAGCTAGTGTATTTGGGGGAGATTTCATGGACTAGAACTTTCAAAGATAAAAGATCTGGGTAATTGCACAGGAGGGATGAGGGCTACTGGTCCAAGGCCTTTGTTTTTGGAAGTTTTGTTCTTATTACGTGTTTGAAATAAAAAAGAGAGTTTCTCTGTATATCATTGCCTTAGTGAATAGAATAGAATAGAATAGAATAGAATAGAATAGAATAGAATATAGACTTTCCTTCCTGAAACATATATGATAACTCTTAGAAAATTGATGTTTGAGGAGTTAACATGCCTGCATGGGGTTATGCTCAAAGTTAAACTGAGCTATAGTCAGGCATAATTTGAGAAAAGTATGAAACATCCCTGGACAATGGAACAAATAAACATGTCTCAACATAGGCTGTCCTCAAACCAAATAACATAATACACAAAGTACATACAGGTAGATAAAATGCTTTCTGCCTGCTATTCACTGCTTAAAAATCTGAAACGCTCCAGAGTGACAGTGACCAGGCAAATGCATCATTTGAAAATGCACCATTAACTTTCTCAACCTCAGGGTGTAAAGCAAAGGACGCTGTCTGCCTCACACACAACATAACTACTGATTTGGCTTGGGTCAGAATGTAATTCCTGGATCTCCCTGGGGAGGAGACCAAAAGGTTGTTGACATTCTATCACCAGGAACCTTCAGCTGAGCTCTGCAGGGAGAGCTGCATGCTGCAGGTGTGCTGGGAAAATAATTGAAGTGTCCATGGGGAATTAAAAAAACAGATGGCTCAGAAACCACTTTGGGGCTTGCAAAAGGACTTCAGCCCAAATATAAGGATTTAGACCAAGAAAAAAAAATCTGTCAAGGGCAACTGGATGTAAATTCTTTCTGTGTTTGTCATTGGTAAACATTACTTCACCTGATGGAAACATCATATCCACAATGGTGTTATCTATCACCTTATACTATGCACTTCAGAGCTGAGATATTTTCTGGCTGATAATCTCATGCCCGCTGGAAACAGCGCTCCTGGCTTCCATTCTGTAAAAAGAGGGAGAACAGAAGGGATGAGAATGCTTCTCTTTCCCTCAGTTCGTTTGCAACAGGGTTGCTGTTCAGCAGCTGGAAGTAATATATGGGTTCGTTCTGGGAAGACATTTATATATTTTTTTGATTATTTTTTTATAAGAAAAAAAAGTTTCTGCAAAAAAACCAATGCCAGGTACACATAAATAAACCAGGTTTTTCTGATATGCCCCATATCTGAGTTGAAAAATACAGTGAGTTATGTCTAGCCTTTGTGACAAATTTTCCATCCAAGGAACAAAGCTTTTCTCTTCAGTGAGTTTTAAGGCAACAATGTCATTGCAAAGCAAAATGAATTTTAAAGTGGCCAGACTACATTACAAACCATCTTGATATGCATGTAAATATTGTGACAAAAGGTATGTTTTAAAAAGGGCAAGGAGAACAGGAGAGGAATTACTGCAAAGTTAAGAAATGATTATTAGGTATCCTGGATGACCCTTTGACTTTGAGGATTTACGTTTTTTTTTTAAATCAAGCACGGGTTTATGTTTTACCTCATCAAGTTGATTTTACTCGAAGACTGGGGCACTGTTTAGACTTACATGCCCTACAATGCCTATTTGTGGTGTGTTGCACACAGAAGGTGCTTAATAAATACTTGCTTATTTAGTTTGCCATGTCAGGTATCCATAATTATTTTCAGGACTCTAATTTCCCCCTACATTAAAAAAGTTTAAAAATAAAGCAAGGACTATTTATTATCATTAAAGTGTTAAGATTATTTATAACAATAGATCTTTTGTTTTATTAGCCCAGTGAGCATTAGCCTTTATTGTTCTTGGTAAAATGTTATTTACCTGGAACTAAAAGCCTTGGTGTTATCTTAGCCAAAGAATGTGTGTTTAGCCGACAATGTAATTAGGGGAAATACTTAAGGGATTGTCAGTGCAATGTTCTTTTAGCTTTTAAGCAATCTATATCCTGCTAAAATGTTTGTCTTTTTTTTTTTTTTCTCCTTTCTGGCTGCTGTTCCAGGTCCCTTATTTCACGTGAGTCTTTGGCGTCCTCGACTTTGAGCCTGACAGAAAGTCAGTCTGCTTTGAGCGTGAAACAAGAGTGGTCTCATGGCTACAGGGCTCTCCCGGCACTCTCCTCCAGCCACAGCTCTCAGAATGGCATTGATCTAGGGGACCACCTCAGCCTCCCTCCTGGGACAGCCATGTCCAACAACAGTGTGTCTAACTCATTGCCATCCTACCTTTTTGGCATGGAAAATAGCCACTCTCCTTACTCTAGTCCCCGGCACTCTTCAGCCAGATCTCACTCAGCCCGCTCCAAGAAGAGAGCACTTTCCTTGTCCCCGTTGTCGGATGGCATTGGGATAGACTTCAATACCATCATCCGTACCTCTCCCACGTCCTTGGTTGCCTACATCAACGGGTCGAGGGCTTCCCCAGCCAACATGTCACCGCAGCCCGAGGTCTATGGGCATTTCCTGGGAGTGCGCGGTAGCTGCATCCCCCAGCCGTGTTCGGTGCCTAGTGGCCAGAAGGGTGTACGGGTGGCCAGTGGTGGCCTGGTGCTCCCAGCCTATGGGGAGGACGGCACGCTGGAGTACGAGCGCATGCAGCAGCTGGAGCACGGTGGCCTCCAGCCCGGCGTGGTCAACAACATGGTGGTGCAGCACGGCCTGCCAGGCTCCGATGGCCAGCCGGCCGGCCTGCTGAAGACAGAGCGCCTGGATGATTTCCCCAGTGCGGCTCTAGATCTGCCCCCCGCACCACTGCCCCAAGGCCCCCCACCCCCCTACCACGCCCATCCACACCTGCACCACCAAGAGCTGGTCCCCCAGGCCCAGACGCTGGCCCTGTCCCAGACCACCCTGGAGGAGGATGGGGAGATGGACGACCTCGGGGGCAAGCACTGCTGTCGCTGGATCGATTGCAGCGCCTTGTATGACCAGCAGGAGGAACTCGTGCGGCATATCGAGAAGGTACACATAGACCAGCGCAAAGGGGAAGACTTCACTTGCTTCTGGGCAGGGTGTCCTCGAAGGTACAAGCCATTCAATGCCCGCTATAAACTGCTGATCCATATGAGAGTCCACTCCGGAGAGAAGCCTAACAAGTGTACGGTGAGTTTTTCAAAGCCTGTGGGAATCCATTGAAAGTGCATGTGTTTTTCCAGAGTTGGCCCACACGTCAGGGGACATTTCCTCCTTTTATGGAATTTGGATGACATGGGAGACTCTAAGTATCCATTAAATTTTGACTCCTCTTCAGTCTGAGGAAGGGGAAAGTTTCTTTAATTATTAACTGTTGGGTATCCCTTCACTTCTTGGTTCTCTTCTGCAAATGTAAATGATCCACCATGTCGGGAGGTTGATCTGCCTCAGTGTCCAAAATCTTGGAAAATAGGTGCTTGCCGGGCACCAACTTGAAGTTGCTGAAATGTGCAGAGGAACACATACTGCACCAGCAGCAAGCTTTATGTCTTTTCCAAAACAAATATTCAGTGATTTTTCCCTTTCTCTCTAACAACCAGGCTGGTAGTGGGGCTAGAGGAGGGGTGGTTCTGATGTTTGGAAAGGAACTCACGCTTAACAGCTTGGCTAGTAAAAATGTGTTGCGTGCACTCTCTTGCCTGCCTGCACACTGTACACTCCAGGGCTGTGGGACTAGTTAATGATTTATAGTCAGCATAAACACCCAAGGGATAACACAGGGGCAGAATTTTACAGGATCTCACTGAATTTTAAGGAGACAGAATTTTGTGGAAAGGTAGAGGAGAAAAAACCAAGAGAGGAATGTCCTTTGATGTTGAAGGAAGTGGGCATGGTGTCCTTTTTTCCTCTGCCTCCTCTGTCACAACATCTATCCTGGAACTATCTCTTTCTTGGCAAAATTGACTGTCTTTAATGATATGACTTTTACATGATTTCACAACCTTTTCACACCTAACAGAAACCCTCAGTGTTTGTAAGCAGGACATCACCCTTGGGGTCACAGGGCAGCTTTGCACAATCTCACACTGTTCACTTAACTCTTGGGGGGAAAAAGCATGTATTTTATAATATATTAGTTTAGATGGACAGGATTATTTCTTTTAGAGTTAGAATCTGAGAATTGTAGGTTCTCCCCAGATATTGAATATGCTACAGGTCACTAAATGTGTAAAATATGTAAAAATTTTGAGAAGAAACTCAGTGAGATTGGGTTCCCCCAGACAGAATTCCTTCTTTCTGTAGTATGTCTTGATGACAAAGATCTGGAACATGTTCAAGTTTGATTATAGATTGACCAAGTTGTCTGATTCGTATAAAAGCAAACCAAATGGACAATAGCTGTAGCGCAAGTATTAGAAGCACTTCATACCATCCAGTAGGTATTTTGAGTTTTAAGAATTTCTGGCTGGATGAAATTGCATTTCTTGTTACATTACGCCCCATGTTGTGATTTTTCTGAAGGAAAACCTGAAGCTGATACATTGTGAGAATGCCAGGTTATATGAGTGAAAAGAATAATTGCATTCCAGGCAGCAAAACCTTTTTCTGTCAGTAGGGTTCTGCATTAAAAAATGCCAGAAAGAGACAAGCAATTGAAGGCAATTCCATTTACTCTGTTTGGAACACACAGGCCTATTGCAGGCAGGAAAGACATTCAGTCTCTGAGTGAAACAGTCCAACCTTTTAGTTATGACTAATCCTGGCTGAAAATAGTTCGGTGGATTTGGCTTTACTGAAAAAAAAAAAAAGGCTTAAATTATCTGAAAAAAATAATTTTTTTGCATTGAAAAATTAATTTTTTGTGCAATAGGATTTCTCCATCTTTTTACTGGTCTTAGAGCTTGCAGAGGCATATAGCAAGTTGACTTTTTTTTCATGGATTGGAAACACGTTATTGTTTTTTCCTCTCTTTTTAAAAATTGTTCGAGTACAGTTGTCTCCATTCCCCCCACCACCACTTCCCCCCCACCCCAGCCATCCCCACCTTCCACCCTTGATCCTGCCCCTTCTTTGGCTTTGTCCATGTGTCCTTTACACATACTCCTTGACAGTTGACTTTTGCAAAAGTGCATGACTATTAAAATAGGAATACTTAGTGAAAGAATCAGCTGCGAGGTGAATGTTTGCAGGCCTCTACATAGTTTTTCATCGTATTGTTCAGGATAGGTATGCGAGGTGATTTCTCCCTCCCTTAGTCTGTCCACTCCCCACTTCTAAATGGAATATTGGCAAAATTCAGATTGTTAGGTTTAATTCCGTATCAAATTTAGAACCACAAAGCATTTACTTATACATGTTTTAGTGCAAATGTATTTATATAAAACAGGGTTTCTTAGGAGCTGACTAATGCTGTAGTTCTAGTCTTGGGACTATATATTTTTTGCAAGCAGACATCCATTTTCATATTAACACATATATCATATCATATCATATCATATCATGAACATTTATGTATGAAGACTGTTGCTGCATGTCATTTGCTTAACTTGTAGGGCTATAGCTAACTGGCAACAAATCTCTTTACCGTGAGAGTTTAACAGGCTTCTCAAGTTGTGATCTATTGATGGAAGACATTGTGTTTAATGTAAATGCACATCTGAAAAAGATGCATTTTCCTGTCTTGTAAAACCAATCTTTACACTCTTGGATTCCAGACACAAAGAACTGTTAAAACTGAAATGTTTCATCTCCTACTGCTTTGAAAATCTGGTGGTAGTTGATTTAAAGCTCAAGATTCTTGCCAAGTAAAATGACCACATTCTTCTTTTGGAAACATGAGGTGATCTTTGGGTTTTTGTGGCTGTGTCACATGCTGCAAACACTTGGATCACTTTGAATTATAAGACCCAGTCCAGTTTTGTTTTACGTGTGTTTCACTGCTATTAATTTTCTGTGGACCATACTTAGAGTCAGTCATCATTTTCACTCACTTAGCTTATTGACCCAAGAAAGATGTGATGACCCAATTGTGTTTGGTGACCAGGGCTACAAGCAGCACAGTGAGCTTCTAGGAGTTGTGATTGCAGAAGGGTGTGTGAAAGGGCTACTCAGTGACAGCCTGCATACAGTAAGAAGATACTGCTCGTGCCCTCCCTTGGTACCAAATTCTATTTCATGCACGGGAGAGTGCATCCTCAGAAACTCTGACTGTAACTTCTCAGCCTTACCCTGAACTCTGGGATTCAGATCACTTAAGATTGTAGGTGGCAGAACTGGGGTAGAATTGTTAATGTATTATTTGGTTAATTTAGCAGAAGAAGAGAATTGTTTCTTTTCTCTTTCCCACCCAGACAACTCCACCCTTCTGTAGATCTCATTCTTACCGCTTCTGTTGAAAGCCAGACCCCATGCTCTCTTTGCAGGCCTTCCCTTGATTACAAGAGATCTTCCTCGCCAATGGCAAAGGCCTCGAGAAGTAAAGTCCTATTGGGCAGACAGGCAGACCTCAAGTCAGAGACTAAGATATGACAATATTATATTAAAAATATTGGCATCCATTCGCTGCTGTCTACTAGCTCAAGTAATTTCTAGGTGCAAAATCATTCTATTTAGACCTTATTGAACTTAGACAAACCCCAACATTGATGAGTCTTGGAATTAACAGAATTTTCGAGCATTTCTGTGTATAATTGTGCTGAATTCTGTTAGGTTTTTCTGAGATGATAATGTTTCAAATTTCCAAGTCAGAACAAGTCTTGGAATCTCTCAATTTTTTCCCTTAGCCCCTGTTTCATGTTCCTAAAAATGTAACCCAAAACTGTAGATGTCACTAACCATCCTTAACAGTATCCATAGTAATGGTTCCAATGGAGCGTATGCTGATAAATGTTTTTACTGTAGGTCTTTTTGCGATTAAGGGGAAGAGTTTGCAGTGCCAGGGTAGTGTTCCCAGTAAGGTGTGCTCTGGATGAGCCAAAGCTTGTTCAGTCAGCCAGTACGTCTCATGAGAAAGCCTATCTGATCCAAGCAGAGCAAGCAGAGAGGGACAGGATTCTGTTGCCAGTATCAGAAACACTAATGGCTTCCTTCGTGCGCAATAGAAAGCAGTTGTGCTGGGAGGTTTGGGAGTGTTAATAAGGGAATTAAGGGGAATGTGGGTCGCCACTTAAATTTTGCTTATTTTTCCTGGATGAATTTTATCCAATAGCAAAAAGGAATTTTGCAAAACTTTTACCCACCCACAGATTTTCACGAAAATGTCACTGACCAAAGACAGCTTTGAATTTTGTATGAATTGACTCATTTCTCCACAGGCATTTTGCCTGGCAAAATCCTGAGTATTTGCTTTGGCTCGTATACTGGGCAGTTTGCTTTTTAAGTAACATTGGATTATGAGTACAAGAAAATAAATACAGAGCTAGGGCCATGTCCCCGTTCCTCTTTAATGGCCTGATTTATGGGTTCATGGCCAGCGTTAGCCATGAAAGACATTTCTTGAGGAAAAGTAAATTCAATATAAACTGTGGAAGAAGGTTTTTTTCCACATCCTTTATTTTATTTTGATAAGACTTGGCATTGATGTGGTGACCACAATAATATGACCAGAAAGGGACCTCAGGGAAATATCTTCTAAGCATAACTCTTAGTTACCGCTCCATAGCCTTCATTTTGGCACAATTAATAAGTTCTCATATTTTCACATATTGATGAGGGTATGGAGAATGGGGAATGCTTTAATACTGCTGGTGAGAGTACATTGGTGTAACTGCTTTGGGAAAAATTGGGAATGTCTAGTAAAGATGAAGTTGAGCGTGTTCAACAAAACCATGTCTGAGTGTCTCTCCTACCTAGAGAGGCTCCTGCATGCAGTAGCAGGGAGACACACACACAGGTTTGTACTGCACCTCTGCTTTAAAAACCGTGAATTTCCTAAGTGTCCATAGGTAAGGTAACTCGATAAAATGTGGTTTATTCCTAATGAAATAATATATGGGAGTTTAAAATTAGTGAACTAGATATAAATCCCTACATAGATAGAGGGATAGTAATGTGGGTAAGTCTCAAAAAACAATGTTGAATGAAAAATTAAATGCAAAAGCATATACACACTGTAATACAACTTATGTACCTTTAAACACACAGTAAGCAGTATTATATAGTTGTTGTAGGTATGTAATCACTTGCTTAAACAATAAAATTGTGTGGTCAGGATCATCAGTAGCCTTAGGATAGTGGGTACCTCTAGAGCAGCAATTTTCAACCGGTGTGCCACAAGAATTTTAATTTAATTTAATTCCATTTTTTACTTCTTTATTGACTTTATTGGGGTGACATTGGTTAATAAAATTATATAAGTTTCAGGTGTACAATTCTATAATACATCATAAATGATGATGGAAGAATTTTTTTTCAAGTTAGAATTGCCACAGGGGAGGCCTGGGCATCCTATTTAAAAAAAAAAAAAAGATTTTATTTATTTATTTTTAGAGGGAGGGGAAGGGAAGGAGAGAGGGAGAGAAACATTAATGTGTGGTTACCTCTTGAGTGCCCCTTACTGGGAACCTGGCCTGCACCCCAGGCATGTGCCCAAACTGGGAATTGAACCAACAACCTTTTGGTTTGCAGGTGGGGGCACAATCCATGGAACCACACAATCCACTGAGCCACACCAGCCAGAGCAATGATAGAACAAATTTGAAAACATGCAGTACTAGGGGCACTGACCTATTTCCATAACATTGGCAGATAAAAAAATGACAACAACCAACATGATAGCTGCCCAGTGTGAATGAATCAAAATTTACAAGGGGGGTGGGCAGACCTCCCAAACCCAGAATTTATTTATAAAAATTATGTATTCTTGCATATTTAAACTTCAGGCACCTTCAAAGCACTCTCCATTTGATGCAGTACACCTATCAAGACTTTTTTCCACTGTTCAGAACAGTTTTTGAACTTGTCAATTTTGATGCCTTTTAGTGCTTCTGCTGTTTTTTCAGTAGAAGCTGTTTACCAGTGTGGAAGCACCTCTTCCACACTGGTAGAATGTTTCCCTTTGAGGACTTTTTTTCATTGGGGAAACAACAAAAAAAGTAACTTGGGGCAAGATTGGGTGACTAGGGAGACTGGGACAGGGGGTCATGCCATTTTGGGTCAAAAACTGCTAAACACTCAGTGTGGTATGGGCAGGTGTGCTTGTAAATCGCCCATGAAAAAATGAGCAAACACATTGAAAGAATCTTCAGAAAAGATTCACTGAAGCCAAATGCAGCCTCTTACAACAACGCCAGCTGACATACTGATACAGATGGATTCCTAGAATACTTGCCTCATGGGGGAAGCCTGTACCACAAGGGGCCTGCCCTCCAGAAGATAATTCTGTGTGTTTTTTTTGTCTCCTCCTCTTATACCTATTTTTTTGTCAGATTGTTAAAAAAATGTAATATATTTTTTGGTGTGCCACAGAATTTTAGTAATTTGTTTATGTGTGCCATGAGATGAAAAAGGTGGAAAATTACTGTTATAGAGAGTAAAGAAATAGGAAAAAATGGGATATGGGAATTTTGCTTTATTTTTTCCCAAAAAGTGAGAGAACTGAAACAAATACAGCAAACTATTATTTTGTTTTAGCTTGGTGATGGTAACCTAGGTGTTACAGGTAATTTATAATATTTTCTATGCTTTGTAGCTAGTGTTGAAATATTTCATAACTATAAGCATATACTTTTGTTTTAACTACAAGAAAAATCAATGAGTGTAACACTCTAACTCCCTTCCATATAGACCATTTTTTTTCAGTAGAGAGGAACAAAGCCTAGAGAAATTAAGTGATTTTTCTTTTTCTTTAATATTTGATATATTTTTATTGAATTTATTGGGGTGACAGTGGTTAATAAAATTATATAGGTTTTGGGTATACAAGTCTACATTACTTCATCTGTAATTGTATTGTGTGTTTACTACCACAAATCAGGTCTCCTTCTACCACTATTTATACCCCCTTCACCCTGTTCTACCTCTCTGTGTCTGGGAATCTCTTTTTCCTTTGCCTAATCCCTTCACCTTTCTCACCCAGCCCCCAACTCCTTCCCTCTGATAGCTGTCAGCCTGTTTTCTGTATGCGCTGTTACTTTATTTTGTTCATTAGATTCCACTGATAAATGAAATCATATGGTACTTGTCTTTCTTTGACTAGCTTATTTCATTTAGCATAATACTCTCCAGGTCCATCCATGCTTTCACAAAAGGTAAGATTTTCTTCTTTTTTAAGGCTGAGTAGCCTTATATACCACAGGTTTTTTTATTCACTCATTTACTGACAGGCATGTGGGCTGCTTTCAAGTCTTGGCTAGTGTAAATAACACTGCAGCAAACATAGAGGTGTATATATTCTTTTGAATTAGTGTTTCAGGTTTCTTTTGATATGTTTTCAGAAGTGGACTGAATTGCTAGGTCATAAGGAAGTTCCATTTTTAAAAATTTTTTTGAGGTAACTCCATACAGATTTCCACAGTGGCTGTCCTAATCTGCATTCCCACCAACAGTTCATATGGGCTCCCTTTTCTTCACATCCTCGCCAACACTTGTTTGTTGATTTATTGATGATAGCCATTCTGACAGGTGTGAGGTGATATCTCATTGTAGTTTTAATGTGCATTTCATTTCTCTGATGACTAGTGACATTAAGCACCCTTTCATATGTTTTTTTGCCATCCATATGCCATCCACTTTGGAGAACTGTCTATTTGGGTCCTTTGCCTGTTTCTTCATTGGATTGTTTGTTTTTGGGGGTGTTGAGTTTTATAAGTTCCTTATAAATTTTGGATGTTAAACTCTTATCAGAAGTATTAGAGAACATGTTCTCCCATTCAGTGGGCTGTATTTTCATTTTGTTGGTGGTTTCCTTTGCCATGCAAAACCTTTTTAGTTTGATGTAGTCCCATTTGTTTATTTTTCTTTTGTTCCCCTTGCCTGAGGAAATGTATTAGAAAAAAATATTGCTATGAGAAAGGTCTGAGATTTTACTGCCTATGTTTACTCCTAGGATTTTTATGGTTTTTGAGTTTAACATGTAAGTCTTTAGTCCATTTTGAGTTTATTCTTGTGTTTGGTAGAAGAAAGTATTCTAGTTTCATTTTTTTTTTGCATGTTATCTGTCCAATTTTCCTACCACCATGTATTGAATAGATTATCTTTACGCTAATGTATGCTTTTGTCCCCTTAAGGATTCTGTAGGTACAGTATCATGTCATCTGCAAATAACAGTTTTACTTCTTCTGTTCCAATTTGAATGCCTTTTTAATCTTCTTGTCAGACTGCTGTGGCTAGGACTTCCAGTACTATGTTGAGTAAGACTGGTGAAAGCAGACATCTTGTCTTGTTCCTGAACTTACTGGAAACACTTGTAGTTTTTGCTCATTGAGTATGATGTTGGCTGTGGGCTTGTCACATATGACCTTTATTTAGTTGAGGTATGATCCCTCCATTCCCACTTTACTGAGAGTTTTTATCATAAATGGGTCCTGGGTTTTATTGAATGCTTTTTCTGCATCTATTGGTATGATCAGGTACCAACCTTGCATCCCTGGAATAAATCCCACTTGAGTATGATATATGACCTTGTTAATGTGTTGCTGGATCCATTTTGCTAATATTTTGTTGAGGATTTTAGCATTTATGTTTATCAGGGTTACTGGACTATAATTTTCTTTCTTTGTAGTGTCCTTATCTGGTTTTGGAATTGGGATAATGCTGGCCTTGTAAAATGAGCTTGGGAGTCTTCACTATTCTTGAATTTTTTTGAAACATTTGAGATAGGTATTAGTTTTTCGGTAAAATGTACCTTTGAAATCATTTCGTCTTGGATTTTTGTTTGTTGGGAATTTTTGATTATTGCTTCAATTTCACTAATTGTAGTATGTTTATTCTGATTTTCTGGTTCTTCCTGATTCAGTTTTGGAATATATTATGTTTCTAGGAATGTATGCATTTTGTTCAGATTGTCCAATTTGTTGGTGTGTAGTTGTTCGTAATATTTTCTGACAATCCCTAGTACTTCTTTGGTGTCAGTTGTTACTTATGCTCTTTCATTTTTTATTTTATTTATGTCCTCTCTTTTTTTCTTGAGGAGTATGGTTAAAGATTTGTCAATCTTGTTTAACTTTTCAAAGTACTAGGTCTTGATCTCATTGATCTTTTGTATATTTTTTAGACTCTATTTTACTTATTTCTGCTCTGATCTTTATAATTTCCTTCTATTCACTTTTGGCTTTGTTTCTTGTTCTTTTTCAAGTTTAAGTGTAAAGTTAGATTGTTTATTTGTGATTTTTCTTGTTTCTTGAGGTAGGCCTCTAATGCTGTGAATTTCCCTCTTGTGATTGCTTTCCCAGTGTCCCACAGATACTGGGTTGTTGGGTTCTCATTTTAATTTGTTTGTCGGTGTCTTTTGATTTTTTTCCTTGATCTCATTGTTAACCTATTCATTGTTTAATAACATGCTATATAGCCTCCATGTCTTTGTATGTATTTCAGGGTTTTTTGTTTTTTGTTTTTTTGGTAACTGATTTCTAGTCTCATAGCATTATCATTAGAGAAGTTGCTTGTTATAATTTCAATCTTTTTAAATTTATTGAGACTTGTTTTGTATACTAACATGTGGTCCATCCTACAAAATGTTCCATGTGCACTTGAGAAGAATGTATATTCTGCTGTTTTGGGATGAAATGCCCTGAAGATATCAATAAAATTCACCTGATCTAGTGGGTCATTTAAGGCTGTTATTTCCTTGATGTCTTCCTATATGGAACATCTATCCATTGATGTCAATGGGGTGTTAAAATCTCCTACTATGACTGTATTATGTCAGTCTCTCTGTTTATGCCCATCCAGATTGCTTTATATATTTAGGTCTTCCTATGTTCATGCATAAATGTTTACAAGGGCTATATCCTCCTGTTAGATTGTTCCATTTATTATTTAGTGTCCTTCTTAGTCTCTTACTACAGCCTTCGTTTTAAAGTCTGTTTTGTCAGATACAAATATTGTTACACCAGCTTCTTAAAAACTTCCACTTACATGAAATATCTTTTCCTATCCTTATATGTTTAGTTGGTGTTTATCTTTTGTTCTGCAGTGGATTTCTTGTAGACAGCATATATATATAGGTCTTGCTTTCTTATCCATGTCTTTTGGTGGGAGCATTTAAGCCACTTACATTTAAAGTGATTATTGATAGGTACATATTTATTGCCATTTTATTCTTTTACCTATGTCTCTGTCATTGTCTTCTTCTCCCCCTCCCTGTACCCCTTCCCCTTTTCCTTCTCATCCCCTTCCTTCTTCTCTTCCTCCTTGTCTTCCTCCTTCTCTTCTTCCTCACAGGCCATTTAACATTTCTTGTAATACTGGTTTGGTGGCAAGAGACTTTTTAAAGCCTTTTCTTCTCTGGAAAGCTTTTCATTTTTCCTTCGATTTTAAATGATAGCCTTGCTGGGTAAATGAGTCCTGGTTATAGGTCCTTGCTTTTTCACCATTTTGAATATTTTGTGCTAGTCCCTTCTGACCTGAAATGTTTCTATTGAGAAATCATCTAACAGTCTAATTGGAGCTTCCTTATAGGTAACTAACCATTTTTCTCTTGAGGCTCTTAAGTTCTCTTTCTTCCTTAACGTTTTTCATTTTAATTATGATATGGGCCTCTTTGACTTCACTTTGTTTGGGACTCTCTGTGCTTTCTGGACTTGTGTGTTTTTTTCCTTCATCAGAATTAGGGAAGTTTTGGGTTATTATTTCTTCAAATAGGTTCTTGATCTCTTACTTTTTCTCCTCTCTTTCTGGTACCCCTATGATGTAGGTGTCATTACAATTCATGTTGTTCCAGAGGTCACTTCAATTATCTTCTTTTTTTTTTTTTCTGCTGTGATTGGGTGTTTTTTTCTGCCTTGTGTTCCAAAACTCTGATTCAGTCTTCCACTTCATCCAACCTAGTGTTTGTTCCTTCTAGTGTATTCGTCACTTCATATGTTGTATTCTTCACTTCTGACTGGTTCTTTTTTATGGTTTCTCTGTCCTTTATCATACTATTGTAGTTCTCATTAAGTTCCTTGAGTATCCTTATAACCATTTTCTTGAATTATATATCTGATAAAGTGCTTGCTTCCATTTCATTTAGTTGTTCTGGACATTTCTTCTGTTCTTTCATTTGGGGCCTGTTTCTCTGTCTCCCCATTTTGGCTTTCTCACTGTTTGTTTCTATATATCAGATAGATTTGCTATGACTCTCAGTCTTGTGGGATGGCCTTGTCTAGTAGGTGTCCTATGGGACCTAGTGGTGTAGTCTCCTTGACCACTTGAGCTGGGTACTCTAGGAATGTTCTTTTTGTTTGTTAGTTGGGCCTTACTATTGTAATTGAGCCTTGATTACTATTGGCCCATTTGTGGGATCAACCCTCAGGATGGTTGATCCTAACCACACAAAATGATTTTCACCTTAGGGTCTCGTGGCTGCCAAGATCTCCCTTGAATATGTTGTTTGTGAAGCTTATTGGAATCTGCTCTGATGTTGTCTGAAGCTGGCCACTGGGTGCATTGGTTCTGGGACTGCTGGGAAGGACTTTGGTGCAGACCAGTGTCAGATACTGTCTGTTTCTGGCTCTCAGCAACCTGTTTGGAGCCACAAATGATCTGCAGTTTGTGGCTCCTTCTTCTGGGCTTCAGTGCATATGGGAAGGACCAAGCTGTGCACCAAGGCTGGCTATTCCAATACCAGATTAGGGGAAGGTCAGCAAAAATCCCAAGGTACCCTGAGATTCACCTCCACCTGCTTCTACCAACTGGCTGCCTGTGAGGCTCAAACAGTGAAAGAGCCTTGGAGAAGTCAGGAAGACGGGGATAGGGGGTTTCCAGTCAGGCTTCAGGGAAGGCGGTGGGTGTGGTCTGTGACCCAGCATCACATGACTCAGCCTGTTCTGCATTTTGCTTTGACTTCAGCTGGGTGGAGCCACTGGGAGTTGGGCGGGTTGGGCTTTTGGCAACTGGAGGTTGAGTCTGCTGGGAGCTGGGAGGTTTGTTCTATCATATCTTTCATGAGGGGGAAGTGCCACTCAGGTTCAAGGGGAAGTGGGAGGAATGGCCCCAATTCCAAGGCCAGACAACTCAGTCACTGACACCCCCTAAGTCTTCCCATACCTCTACACCCTGGCTAAAGCAGCTAACTTTTCAGTAGGGCTCAAGTTCTGCAGGGTGGGGAGAGAGGGAAACCAGATGGTGGGGCTATTGCTTTCCCCTAGGCTAATGCCACACAGTGGGGAATACTCTACTCAAGAAAGATGGCATTTATGGTATAAGCAAATGACTCAGCCCAGACATCCTGGTGGCTGTCCCCCGACTTCCTCCCTAGAGCCACAAACCCCAGGCTGTCCTCATGCAACTCCAGACTGCTTCTCCTTCCCTCCCTCTGCAGGAGCCCATGGTGAGTAGCTACAAACAAAAATTTGTGCATTGGCCCTTTAAGAGGGTATCTGTGTCTGCTGCAGATTGCCTCTCCCTGGCAGACAGAATCCTGCTGCTTTTTATAGCTGAATGTTATGTGAATGCCTTTTCCTGGCTTTGTTGCTCTGGTCTGGGGAATCCAGCTCGGGGATCAGGCCCCATACTTCTCAGGTGGAGATACTCCTCTGGAACCTCAGCCACCACCTGTGGGAGTGGAGCTATCCCTTTTCGTGTCTCGGCCCTTTCTACTAGTCTTGATGTGCCTCCTTCTGTAAATCCTTGGTTATAAGACTCCTCTTCAGCTAGTCTTTAGTTGGTTATTCAGGATGATTTTTCTTTAAGTTATTTGTGATTCCAGTTTTATCTTGGGAGGATGTGAGTGTAGCTTTTTCCACCTACTCTGCTGCTATCTTGAAATCCTACGTGATTTTTCTAAGACTAGCAAGGTGTTTGGCGCTTGCCTACTTAGTGCCTCCAGGATGACGGCCCTTGAATGATACTGGAATCCCTATGAAAGCTTTATAAAGTATGCACACTTTGGCCCCCCTACCCTCTAGTGTCTGTGATGTAATTGGTCTGGGGTGCCGCTTGCCCGGTGATTCTAATGGATAGCCACGGGTGAGAACCAGTGCTCTGAAAGCACCCATGTGCTGACATTGAACTCTAGATATATTAGGGCCTACCTTATCATTTCAGTTAAGGTGTAGGGAGGCGGTATTTAGGAGAAAGTGCATCTTCATTATCACTTATACCCTAACAATGATTAGGGTAATTTCATGTTCCCTTGGCATAAAATTCAGGGATAAGAGAAAAGAAGATAATAAAGTAACTCTGGTAGAGGCAGAAAGCTTTCAACTGAGTGTCTATTTCATATTCAGAACACACTTTTTTGCAACTCATAGTCAGTTAAAGGTTGGGATGAGACTGTGCTGAGCAGTGTGTATCATCCCACCTCCTTGCCTCCCTGAGTTAAAAGCGGAGCTGACACATCTGTTACATTGTTCCCACTCTTAAAGGAAGGTAGAATGTTCTCCCCTCAAATGCAATGCAGCCTTTTTGCTTTTAATATAAAATGATGTTCAAAATATTGTTGCTACTATGGATATTTTTGAAGAATTAGTTTTACCAAGATATTTAGGTCTCTTTTTTATCAAATCTTCCTGATGTGATTAAATAAATAAAATTATCATGAATATCCTCTTTGTCTCTTGAGGCTGAAACACCACCAGCGAAACATCTGGTAAAGATCACAGAGAGTGTAGCTTCCAAATCGTGTCCCTGAGGCATCACTCTGTCAAATGTTTAATGCAAACTCAATAATTAAAAAAAATACAACTAAACTGCAAGATATTTTTTTCCCAGCAATTTTACATGAGAAAGAGGGACCAACACATTTATTTGTATATATACATGTTCAACACACTGTAGACATATATGTGTCACCAACAATTACAAACCTCTTACAGGTAAAAGCAAAACTGCAGATATGCTCATCAAAAGGGACATTTCAACAGTCTCTAAAGCATCTGTCAAATTAGACTTCACATCCCAAAGCACAGTTTAGAAACCTTCCATTTGGTAGTGGTTTAGTTTGATTTTTCTTTAGAAGACATTTAATCCACGTTACCTGGGGAACTCGCCTGTCATGAACTTTGTCCTGAAAAGTAAACTCAAAGCAGGTTTGGGCAAACATTTTAAAGCAAATTGTGGTTTATATTTTTTTGCTCCATGATTCTAGGATTAATGAAAAACAATAGATAATGAGAGAAACCCTAAGAGGTTAAATATTTGAGGCTTTATCCTCATTAAGCAAAATCATTAACTACATGATGGTTAATATTCCTTTTGGATTATATTTGTTTTGTGGTTGTTCTCTGATTTCCATGCCCTAAAATAATGTTTCAAAATGAGAAAGAATTATGCAAATCTTTTCATAAATGATCTGATTAAGGGAATGTATTTCAAACCTTTTGAGGTTTATTCCTATATAGATTTTAAAATGTATTTTTTAAATGTATTTTTCTTAGTTCATTCAGATTGCACCAGTGTGGAGAATTAGTTTGGCAATTTGTTATAAATGCCTTTTTGTGACCTTTGGAATATTTCTTGATTACCTGTATTTTGAGTGGTTGTGTTGACATCTTTGAGTTCAGATAGATTTTGAATGTGCAGAGTGAAAGACCAAACACATTAATTTTTCAAAAAAAGAGGTAGTCTGATTTTCTTTTACCTTTCACCAGTGTTTTCTTCAAGCTCTGGGTAGAATGATGTGGAAAAGAGATGTTAATTTTTTTTCCAGGCAGATTTATTAGTTTCTACTGTAATTACTAACTCAGGGCTTCTATACGATCATGCAGACAAGGGATGTTATAACCCAGGGCAGTGGATGTGTGACTGACATCCTGTGCGTGGGTAGGCAGGTTCGATTTTTTATCTGTTTGAACTCTGGGCAGCCTTCCTCCAGAGGGGAAATAGATTGATCTAATAGATGTCATCACTCTTATAAGAGGTTGGTGTGGATAGGAATTTGGTGAGAAAGCGGAATGAAATTGGTGTGTTCTTACTTCTCAACACAGTATTTATTTTAATTTTTTTGGGGGGGCATATATACTGTACTCGAGTAGGAAGAATGACTCATTCTTATGAGGAAGAATTTTGAAGAACTAAAAAAAAATTGCAAGTTGTTGAGAAATTAGAAAATGAGATGACATGGTTCTAGGCAGGCAGGGGCAATATGCTCAAAACTTAGGGTGACTGTAGAATTTATTATTCAGATCAGGACACTTTTGAAAGTAAAAGGGGTTAATTTCACTTATTATCAGGGTAAACCAGGAGGATCATGGGAAAACCAGAATGCATAGTTGTCCTGCCCAAGCAGTAGTTGCACTGATGTGTTCACCCCATCAATGCATGTTCATTCATTCATTAGATCACTGAGTACAAGACACATTCCATGCTCTGTCCTGGATGGGTGGACCTAAATAAATGGGGTATTGCTTTGAGGAACTCAAAATCTTCTAGAGATGACAGCTGTGTATATAGTTACTTGTATAGTAATGACACAAGGGCTGTAATATAGATCTGTACAAATTGTTTTAATGGGAAAACAGGAGAAGATACTTTGAGCTCTGTCTGTGGAATCTGGGCAGGCTTCTTAGAGGAGGTGACTGCATCTTGAAACAATGGAGTAATCCTTACAGGAAATGGGAATGAGGCCATTCAAGTGGAGGCACTACACTAGGCAGAGGGGTGTGACAGAGCCCAGGGAAAGAAACATTTTCCAAGTAGTTTGGTGATTCCAGTCTAGGCAGAAATGGAAAGTGAGGCTGGAAATTTACCTTGGCAAATCACAAAGGACCTTTACTATCAAATAGGAATGAAAGTTTTTAAAATTGGAAAGAATCACACTTAGTTACTACAAATGCAAATCCAGTTAATACAAAAAATTTCAAGAGTTAGCATCACTGAGTGTGCTTTAGTGCATGTGAAATGACACTTTGATTCTCCCCAGTCACGTCCATTGTCTCTTAAAGTTTACAGTTTAATTCTTCATTAAAATGTATCTCTTGGTGGCTATCACATAACACAAATTTTTCTTGTGCCAAGTGGTCAGCCAGGGAAACACATAAATGGAAACAAGCATAAAATCATTTTCTGTGGTGGACTTTAAAGAATTAAAAACCTGCGGAAGACTAGAGACCAAAGCTATTTGATCAGTTATGTCAGGTGATTAAGATGTGGATAGAGACTATATACATTATCCTGTCTAAGTAGCTTTCCATTAATTTAATATTTCCTTTTCTAATCTGTAAAGAGAGTGAACAAAGGTTTGGACTGACACTCATCATGCTGAGCCTGTCAGCCCCTTTTCAAGACGCCTTCCCCCACCCTCTACTGCTAAGATTTACTTGGAATTTTTTCTTCTCAGACAGCATTAATACAGTGGAGAGTTAAATGTTTGAGATGGATAGAGGAGTGCAAATTAAGTCAGTTCTCATCAATGGCGCCCATTCCCTGTGATTCAATCTGTCTAGACTGCAGAAGGCATACTGAGAGACTTTTCTGTTGTTTGAGTTCCCTGCTCCAGCAGCACTTGCCTGGTCAGAGGTTTGAGCCTCCCAAGGTCAGACCATTTGCCTGTGTGTCCAGAGACCACAGCCTAGAGTCAACTTCAGTAGACTTAGGTGTTCAGAGTTTTCTAGATAGGACATTTGATTGGTATTGCTCTTAAAACTTACCATGAAGCATCTCAGGTTTGTCATTCCAAAATAATTTCTTTCCTGTGTTTTAGAATGGTTATTTAAAAGTGCTTTAATTTTTAAGTGGGCATATAGATGTTGGGCCTGGTAAGCCCATCCTTCGGTGATAAATGTTGCTACTACTTAACTCTCTGCTGTCGTGCCTCTCATTCCTAGTCACAATTTCTGGTGTGAAAGATGGTGCTTTGTTGGCCAAGAGTTTGAATTTGGGGATTGGGGAGCAGTTGTAATAAAGGGAAAATGGGGGACCCCACCTTAGACAACATTCTGAAGTAGAAATTCGTCTTCCATTGCATTTGTAGTCACTTCTGCTGTCTTCTTCCCTTAGAATTTTCATGCTGCCTTAGGGTCCCTTGCTTTATTCCACATTTTTCTCTCCACCTATTCAAGTCTTGCTTTTGGGAAAGAGCTTCAGCAGAGAAAAATTCATACATATAAATGGTGAATATTTGAGAAAAGATTCAGTGCTCTTGTTCTCCCAGGAGTAGCTACATTTTTACTAGGAAGGAAATATTAAACTGCTCCTTTAGAATGGAAATTCCTTCAGGGGTATGGGAGGGGAAAGAGAATAACTTACAAATTCTGAGCTACTGGATTACTTTAATCCTCACTGTATCCCTCTGAGCAAAGTAATTTGTGGAGTTTGAGATTCATACTGGGTTCTTTCTAAGGTATACTTAAAGACCATCATTTGCCTTTGAGTCCTCCCACAGTGTCTGGCCCGTGATCAGATTAACGTATAGTAGATCCCAAATATACATTCCCTCCCTCCCTCCCTTCCGTCCTTTATTTCCTCCTTTTTTTCTACCTGCCTACCTACCTACATGGATATGGATACCTATGTATGTGTCACCAGCTCCAAGTGTACAGGCATACTTGGAATTAGTGATAGGGATACAATGAGGTTCATTACTCTGTTGCTTCTATTTCTGTGATGATTTGAGATTTTCTGTAATAAGAAGTTAAATGTATATAAAATACACTTTTAACTTACATGAAATAAAAAGACAGTTTGTTCCCTCCAATACATCTAAAACTGACACCAGACATTTTTAAGGTAACCTGTGTTCTAGTGATCTGGAAAAAAATTATTTTTTTTCCATTGCTCTTGCAGATCTCTGAAATCATTCTGCTTAAGAATGAGATGAGAGATCCTCTTAGGCAATAATGTAATATTTGAAAAGATAAATGATAACTAAGAAGCATTTTTGGAAATATTCAGATAATCTAGCTTCTCATTCACATTCTAAACCAGCTTTCTTCTTGTGATCATATAGTAACTCAGGATCCTTCGATCTAAATGTCTCCATAACCTGAATGTAGGGCAATAAACAGAAGTCAGGGATTGTGCAGAAGTTTTTAGGAGCTGGTCTAAAAGCTACACATTTCACTTCTTCCTGCACCCCATCAACTGGAACTCAGTCACATGACCCCAGCTAATCTCAAGGGAGCCTGGGAAATGTGGCCTTTCTGTGTATATAGGAGGGTTTAAGCACAGTATTGTTTCCATCCCAAGGATCTAAAAGTGTCCTTCCTGCTTCACCCCTGACTTACCCTGATTCTCTTCAACCCCTTGAAATGAAGAAACATTTCAGTCTTGATCTTTGAGTTTTTCATGAGTGGTGACCGTCTCATCAAAGTGGTTTTGTTACTTTTTTCTTATCAGTCTTGGCTCCTATAACTTGCATTTCAATTTACTAAATTTTCCCAGCCCAACCATTTTTTAAAATTGCTCTCCAAGGGTTCCATTGCCATATAGTCACCACTGCTGGGAAAACTCTTGTTTTCTCAAGTGAATTACTTAGTTTTTCCCACCTTGTCCAAATTACATGATCTTGGTGCATAATTCCCCGCTGCTCATCATTTTTGTAAGTCATGAGGATGTGTGATGTCTCCACGTCTCACAGGCAGTGACCCTTGAGGGAGATCTGCCTATTAGTGAGGGAAGGGTCATAATGAATCACTGAGAGAGCCACCATTGTGAGCAGCAGTTTGGTGTGAAGGGCTGTTTTACTCAGACCCTGAAAAACAATATTCCCCATCTGTTCATAAAGTAGCTTATTTGATACACACAGTGTGGTCATAAATGTTCTTCTATTCTCTGAATGCTTGCTTTTGGTCATGAACTGGCATACGCTCAAGGAAAAAATGACAGTATGCCTCTCTGGACACTTTTGGTCCATTTCCATAAATATATTCAAACAAAATGAAATTGCCTGGCTCTTTAGAATATGTCCTTTGGTGTGTTTAAGCTTGCAAAATTACCCCCAAGGATGACAAATTGTAAACATCATGCAATACCACAGTCCTGGTTCAAGGCCTGTTTCAGTGTTCTGCCGACACTGACCCTTCCTAGAAATGTTTAAAGTGTTTTAGGAAAATGAAACTAGGCAAACAAGCTTATCGGGAGCAACAGTAAAAAAAAAAAATCATTGATTCTAATTAGGAGGCGTCACATATATAGAAACAAAGCTGCTTTTGTGTAGTGGAAAATCTACCTGTTCTCTGGAATACATGGAGTGCTTTCCAGTGGCTGTAGATAATCAGGCTGACAAACTTTCAGGGCCCTGACCTTTTGGCCCATCTCAAGTGATTCAGCTGCCCTTGTTGAACCTTGTTGAAGTTGTCGGTGGGAGGTATGCTGGGATACACATTGTTATAAATGTGCGACAATGAGACAGGAGCCATTCTCCACCCCATGCCCCCCCGCCCCCCTCCACTGAAAGTCCCAAGCTGCATCAGAAATGGAGGTGGTGAGTATTTGAGTTCTTGAGGCAGGGATTGAATTTATGGGAAATTATCTCTAGTTGTCTTTGTAACAGGTGTTTTCCTCAACTGCCCAGAGCATTGGCCCATCTTTGGTGAGGGCTCCAGCTACTCAGTCTGGGTCAGCCCGGTCCTGCTCCACTGTGGGTCTCAGAAAGTCTGGCTTCCTATTGTAACCCTGGTTTTGTGCTGTGTTTATGGACTTGGGCCTTTATGATGGAACCAGGTAAGGAAGGAGTGGTATAGTCTGAACAAATAATGGAGAAATCACTAATTGCTTACTTTATTGAGGTAGTAAATCAAAATGAGCAATTGTATTACTGCCATTTTTTAAAAATTCTGGACTTCAGAAAAAAGTGAATTTTACTATACCACAAGGTCAGGAACATGGGTCTTACTAGATCAATGGGCAATTTAGTTCAAAATGAAGAGTGCATACTAATTTGGGGTGTCATAAAAGGCATTTTTAGTTGCTCAATTGTGGATTTCCTTCAAAGATTGCTCTTATTACTGTCCAAAAAAAATAGATAAAAATGCATTAATTTGTCCAAAAAAATAGATAAAAATGCATTATGTTTGGAATGAATGATGCTGCCAAGGGTCTTGGAGGCTCCTGCTCCACCTGCCAGACAGCCATGCCTGGGAGTGAAAGTTTGAAATTGGGTTGTCCCTTAGTCAAAATTAGAATAGGCTTAATTGAAGGTATCTGCAATGGGGGATGATTTAAAATTCTTAAATGCAGAATTTGTGCATTTCCCTCCAAAATTATACTGACTATCTTTAATTCACTTTATTTTGTTTCTTCATTCATTTTTACTGATACTATGTAAAATTCAAAACAGTAATATAAAATCATGTTAATAGTGAAAAATTATAAGATTATTTGTATAATTGTTTCATTTAATGATGTTTTAGATAAATATTTGGTTTACATTTACATTTTAATGTAGAGTTGTTCATTTAATTATAGGTGTGCATGCTCTCTGTGGTCTCTAAAAGTAACCCTCCAGTGCGAAACAGAAAGAAAGATCTCTGGTGACTCTCTCCATTTCACTCATACAACTAATTTTTGAACAACTCTTTCATGCCAGTCTCTTTTCTAGGCCATAGAGATATAGCAGTGAATAGATCAGACTCAGTCCTTCCTGTCCTTTTGATACTCTGTAGAGGGGAAATAGTAAATAGTGTGGGTACCTGGGGGAACAAGTTTCAGGAAGAGAGAACAGCAAGAGCAGGGGTCTTGAGGAAGAAGTGTAGGCTGGGCGTGTTTTAGAAGCGCTGAGAGGCCAGGGTGGCGAGAGTAGAGTGGAAAAGGAGAGGAGAGAAGAGGAGGTCAGGGAAAAAAATGGGGGCTTGCCTTTTTTTAGGGCCTTGTCAAGAAAGGGTGGTTTTGAGAAGAAGAGTGACAGGATCTGATTTATATTTTAACACAATCAATGAGGGCTCTTTGGAGAGTATATTGAGGCAGAACATGGAGTAGAAGCAGGAAGACCAAACCTCCATGAGTGGGATTATTGCAGTGGCCTCTCTCTGGTCTTCCTGCTTATGTCCAGTGGTGGAAGTTGGGATAAAAGTTGGGTTCTGGCTGTATAAACATAGATGGACCTGACAGGATTTCCCAATGGATTGGATATGGGGTGTGGGAGACAAGTGTCAGGGGTGACGCCAAGGTTTGGCTTACATATCTGGGAGGGTGAGAGTCCCCTTTAGCTAAGATGGGGGTAATTGTGGAAGGTTTGGGGGAAAGGCAGACAGTTTGGTTTTAGACATGTTAAGTTTGAGGAGCCTGTGATTGAGTTCCAAATGGTTGAATCTGGGGATCAGAAATGTCTAGACTGGTACAATTTGGGGGATCACAGGTGTAAAGATAGTGTTTAAAGTTATGAGATTGGCTGACCTGATTTAAAGTGAAGTGAGAAGTAGAGTTATGAAAAAATGTATGTTTGTACTCTTGGATTCCACGAGGGGTGGGTGGAAGAAGAGTGAGTAGTGAGAAGAGCAAATTCCACTTTACCAAACACCTGTATCTTCTTTGTCCTGCTTTGTGCGTTGTCCTGGCCCCACCTCCAATTCATTTATCTAGGAGAATCTTGAGGGACCATTGAATATTAAAAAAAAAAAAGGCTTGAAGAGGTTGTTCTAAGTTAGCCGGCCATTGGCATTCCTGTATTCTTGTCTCCAGACCAGAAGATAAGCAGACAGAAAACAAGGTGGGCAGGCTGCAAGATAATAAATATGATTTAACCATCATGGTATTTTGCTATTGATATTGATGGGATATTAATAACAGGATATGTATGTCTTAGTTCATACAGAGCTTAACAATGTAAAAAAATAACATTGTCAGCTATACCATTGGGGTGACATTGAGGTGTCAAGGAGCCCAGGAACAGACTGGATGAATTCTTGGACATTGTGTGTTGAAGGGATTTGGAAAGCAATGGGTAGTTTTTCCCCTCCCTCTGTTTTTAACATTGAGATGCTAAGATTCTGTCTTTTAATAAATTAATCTGCCAGGGAGTTTGATGGTTTCTTGTGTTCCAGACTGTATCTTCTCAGTTGCTTGGCTGACTTCTATTTAGAGAGCCTGCACCAAGCATGTCTTGGCAATGTCGATAAGGAGCCATGTGAAACGGCTACTTGTTGAAGGCTGTTGGGGGTTGTACTCAGACTCCCGCTGTAATTGTGTAAGGTGGTGGAAGACTCAGAGGCTCTGGTCTTGGTCCTTGAAGCCCAACAAGTCTGTGGGACTAATTTCAGTTTTAAGATCACACAATTATATCTCTTTTTACTGTAGAAAAAGCTTAATGAAAAAACTTTTGTGTTCCATGCATTGGGTTTGTTCACTGTGGATCATGACAGCTAGGGAACAAAACCTTACATTTAGCTTTTGGAAAATTTTATGATGTTCATGTCTGTGGCAATAAAACTTCTTTGGCTCCAGTGAACCTCTTTTATATGACCGAAGTGTAGTGGCATATCTACCTCCAGTGAAGGAGTAGGGATCTTTTTCTTTTTATATTTACTTTTCCTTGTGTTGTTTCCCACCTCCTCCCATCTTTTTAGCACCTACTCATTCCTTCTGTTTTTTTCTTTCTATGCAGAGCTACTGAGGGTGACTGACTGCAAAGAGAAAATGGGGGTATTGACAGGGCTTCAAAGCTCTCCATGTATTTTCAACCAATGACTGAAAGAAAGCATATTCAGTGCTTAAAAACAGTTACATTTAATATTTGAATCCGTATCTTACTTGTTTATATCTATTTTGGGATTTGTCTCATATTCTCTACGAGGTGAACTGTTTTACCACTTGGGGCAGGGCTTCTCAAGCTCACACTATTGACATTTTGGACCAGGCAGTTCTTTGTTGATGAGGGTTTCTCTTGGGCACTGTCGGATGTTTAGCTGCATTTGTGGCCTCTACCCAGTAGATGCCAGCAGCACCCCTTCTACCCCCAGTAGTGACAGAAATGTTTCCAGACATTGCTATGTATCTCCTGGGGGGCAACATTGCCCCTGGTTAGGGAACCTTGAATTTATCAGCCTTATTCATGTAGAGGCAGGGCAGTTATTTCGACATTACAGCCAGTGCCTGAAATGCAAATACTTTGCTTAAAACAGAATCAAAAATACTTCACCTGGCAATGCCAACTTATGAGGCCTCTCCTTCTTTCCTGGCCTCACTAAGGACCCTGGCCATGACCTCTGTAACTTCTCATGATCAGTTGATGCCCAAGTAATCCTTTGTGTGTTGAAGAATATAATAGGAAGGGATGTAAGTTGTCCCAAGTATCCAGTTGTCACTGAGATATTCTTTTCTTGTAGAAATACTGATGTACATGGAGGGTTTGTTTCCTGTCCTAGAAAGAATGTTTGTATGGAGAATTCATCCTCATTGGATGGGAAAGCATCTAGAATAGAAGTCATGTGACATTCTAAGTCATTATTCTAGCCTAGGTGAGAATAATCACTATCAGTGTTCAACTTCTCATCAATTGCAGTATTTATAATGAAACTGTAGTGCTGAAAATGAACAGAAATATAGAGGTCCAAATTTGTAGTTCCATGGTGTTTATCCTTGAGGTATCTGCCTCTTGATTCTGGAAGTGAAGCCCATCTCACGCTTCCATTTAGAGTAAGTCATTAAAAGGACTCACTTTAGGTGCTTATGATGGCACAAGACACAATGGCTCTTGAACAGGACAGGGAGTTCTCTTCCCATCACAACCCAGCTTGATGAGAAAAGAAAAAAATAACCTCAAGATCTACAACTGTGTCACGCCAGCAGTACTTCAGTGTTACCAGATATGTGTACTATTTTTCAGTGCTCGTGAGATTCATCTTTTTTTTTTTTAAATGAATGAATTAGAAGCAGTTTTAAAAAAACAGACTTTAGGATTCCACCAGGAAAATCATAGGGACAATTATCAGTAGTTAATGTATTATTCTAGAAGAATAAGTTCAAAAATATAAGACACTAATTGTTCAGCTAGCCTGTTCCACTCAGAAGACTTTCTGAGTCAAGATTGACTTTGGAGATATTTTATGTAGAATGACTAATGCCATTGATAATAGCATTGACAAATGAAAGTGGCGTTATATGTTTTATACAGAATAAGAAGCCTACTGTGCTCATGACAGAAGACAGTTAAGTAGGAACAGCTGTGTTTGGACATTTACTTTTGGACCCCAAGAGTAAAGAAGTTTTCCTTGTTTGAGGCAGACTGTGGGGAAGTTGGACTCTACCCAAGATAATAACATCTTCCATTTGTTTAGTCAAGTTTACAAAGCACTGTCCTAAGTATAGTGTTATTGGAGTTTCACAGTAATCTTTTGAGGTAGAAAAGTTGGTTACTGTTTTCATTTCTAGTTTAAAATGAGGAAATGGCTCACATGCCTTTATCTAAGGTTATGTAGCCAAGAGATGCTGGTTTGTAAACCAGGTCTGTTGGACTCCTGGACAAGAACAGTTTTTCCATCCCACAACCAGTCTTCCATGAAGTTATTGGGAGTCATGTTTACTCCATTCCACACTCTGCTTTTTCCCAGGGCTCCCAACTCTAATTCCTTCTTGCACAAGTCCATTCATTTTGTGTGCCCCATGCTGTACAACTGGAAGGTCCCTGGAGGAGCATTATGCACATAGACCATGTAGAATTTCATCCAATGGGCAGTTTCTACCTGTTAGTTAAACTTATATTGTGATAGAGTTGGTGAGTAAAATGACTCTCTGTGCCTGGAAACTTTACAAGAATCAGTTTATTTCTTCTCGCTCCAATTTTATACTACTTAAAACACTATGTAACTCAATAATATTTCTTGTAAAAAATGGCCACTCAAGTTCTGCTAAATTGGAAGAAAAAGGTATTTCTGGTTTTATGTCTTTGATTAAAGAATGACCCTGGTATCTGACACCAGATCATTTCATCTTGTTTAAGATGATATAATTTTGTCCTTTTGAATTTGGTTATTCTAGAAAAATCACATTTTTTGCTTAATACAAGACTACATATCTCTGAACCGTGTAATCAAAGAGCAGTAGATGTGAGCTTGTTTTTTCTACCATTTATTTTTCCTAACTAGGTCTTTCATCCTACTTGGTTTTATATCCTTCCTCTTTTAAAAAATATACTAATACACTTGTTCCTATTTTCTAGAAGTTATTTGTCTGCTTTTCATGAGTGATCAATTTTGTGGGGCCAGAATGCAAGAAGATAAGTGTAGTGACGAGGACAGGGTGTTTTATCGGGTAGTCCTGGCATGGAGTGAGGCCAGCTAAGATGGAAGGAAACTGACCTGCCGGTGTAAACCTTGCACCTTTGTACACTCCTGCTTGTTCTGCTTTCCGTTGTGAAGAACTGTGACTTTTATTACCAGTATATAATAGAAAGACAACTAAGAAAGAGTAAGAATACCAGGTTTTCTTTTGCAAACATTTTACAGTTTTTCAAAACATTCCTCTATGTTATGTTTTGTTTTATTGTTGCAAAATCCAGTATGAAAGGGAGAATGGGCCATCTTATTATTTTTATTTTACAGGCTATGAAACTGAGGCCCAGAGATTTTCTGTGAGAGAATTGCCCAAGTAATCAATTCTATGACAGATTAATATTATGCTGTAAATGTTATTATTTTTACCACAAGTAATATTAGGAATTTGAAGGTAAAAACACATTTTAAGCAATATAAATTCTTTGTGGAAGGAGGTAATATGTAAGTGAAATGCAAACAACCTGTGGAAATATATGACTATAAACATATTTCTGTTTATACTTAATATGTAACTTACGTTCTACAAAACAGAAACCAATAGAAATTTGGTTTGGAAGGGTCTTAGAGAATCAAACCTCATCTTGGAGCAGGACTTTTGTTGTGGGTTTAATTGTGTCCCCCGCAAAAAATATGTTGATGTCATCACCCCCAGTACTCAGAATGTGACCTTATTTGGAACAGGGTCTTCATAGAGGTAATAAAGATAAAATGAGGTCACTAGGGTGGGCCCTAATCCAATACGACTGGTGTCCTTATAATAAAGAAAAAGTTGGACACAAAGACAGCCATAAACAAAAGAAGATGTGAAGAGACAGAGACACAGAGAGTGCCCTGTGAAGATGAAGGCAGAGACTGGAGTGTTGCATCTATAAAGCCACAGATTGCCAGTGAGAAGCTAGGAGAGAGCACAGAACTGATCCTCCCTCACAGCCCTCAGAAGAAACCAACCCCACCGACACCTTGATTTTAGACTTCTAGCCTCCAGCACTGTGACACAATAAATTTATGTTATTTTAAGCCACTCAGTTTGTGGTAACTTGTTACAGCAGCCCTAGGAAACTAATACAGACTTCCCTTCATACTGGCCTTCCACAAGCTGCTGTAGCTGTTTCAATGCTGCTGCCTCTGTTCCTCCTTGGTGCCATAACTATAATAAGCCATGTAGTGGGATACCGAACTTGATCTTGAAGTCAGTAGGGAGCCACTGGAATATATTAAGAAGGGGAGGAAATGATCAACCCTGAACTTTAAATGCTCACTTTGGCTGCATGTGGAGAATGAATTTGGGGAGGACAGTGGAGGCAAGACTACATTTCATACTAGTCCATTGGAGAGATGATGAGGACGCAACCTATGGCAAGGAGGCACTGAGTTTATCATTCTCCTTAGGTTTCTGAGATGTTAATCAGTATAGCTTCATGTGTGCAAGCTCTCTCTTAGCCTGTGGGCCAGAGCAGGGTGGACCAGCTGTCTTGTGGTGACAGGTTCTGGTCTGACATGTATCAGAACTCCAAATACACTTGCAGTGCATGTTTTCTGAAGCTTGCTTCATAGTAGTTCTGGGATTATCATGCTCTGCCCTGGATATAGGCATCCCAGACTTTGAGTTCTGCATGCAGGCTTGAGATAACCTGGAGAGAGGAGTACCCTTCTGGGGGAAACTCAGTTGTGATCCCTGGAATTTTACATCTCAATTCTGATCATGGTTTTTGCTATGAAGAGAAAGTAAAAAGGTGAAGAATTCTGATGTTATAGCAAGTGACAAGACTGAATATTTCAATAAATTAGAAGTTAGATGAAGTTTAGAGGCACTATCTCCTTAGTTTTAAGGCACAGCTGTACTATATACAGTTGAAAGAAAGCAGTGCTGCAGAGGCCTTAGCTCACTTCCAATTAATCTCTCAGGGTAGTTTGTTTACTGGGTTCTGCTGCCAAACCTATGAGTTGCTTTCTTCAGGGGTGAGGGTTAGTTGATGAAGTGATTTATTGTGTTTCAGTTACACAGCGTATTGATCTTGCTCATGGAAAATGTTAACCATGTCTCTTCTCTATCATCCATCTTCCACTTCCCCCATTCATTATTCCCATCCCCCATCAGTAATGCTTGCATCACAGAGGAGCATCTCATTAGGAGTATTCCAAGGTCAGCGAATGACATGGCTCTGTGTGTTGCTGCAGGGTTTTAAAAAGGCATTCATTATGCAGCATTACAAGAGGAAATTAGCATTCAAGTAAGAAAGTGTTACAAAGTCTTGAAAGTGGACCCTTCCTTAGCTTCCTTCAGTAAGAAATCAAATTCTGGGATACAGAAATTTGTTTTTATTGAATATTTTCATATTTCTTAGTGTACCAACTCTTCCTTCTTTAATCATCTAGTGTGCTGTCCTGGAGAACAATCTGTGGGCTTCTCAGTGTGACACTGACACCCTGTTTTTAAAAAGTTGTGAACTATTTCCGACATACGTAAAACTGTAAGAATAATACAGCAAATACTCAAGTAGACCAGTAAACAGAATAGAGCCTAGAAATGACCCACAAATAAATGGGAACTTTATATCTCAGAATTCTGTGGGTTGTTTTTTTCCTTAGCTAGTTTTTTTTTTCCTTAGCTAGTTCCCCCCCCCCGCCCCTCTTAGCCTTCCTGCCAGTTTGGGGGATGACGCAAAGCTGGTACCACTGAGTTCTTGGGAAACGGTCCCAGTAAATTCCCATATTGATTATAGTCAGGATATAATGAGGAGACATTTGCAGCATGGAGCAAAGTGCTTTTACATTCTGCAACAATACCACAGCACAACACCCTTGTTGTGTTTATTCAAAAGTATGTTATTCTAGAGCCCTGGCCAGTGTGGCTCAGTTGGTTGGAGCGTTGTCCTGTAAACTGAAAGGTCACGGGTTTGATTTCCGGTCAGGGCACATATCTAGGTTGCGGGTTCATTTCCTGGTCAGGGTGTGTATGGGAGGCGACCAATCAGTATTTCCCTCTCACATCGATGTTTCTCTCCCCCTTTGTCTCCCTCTCTTCCCGTCTCTCGAAAATAAATAAGCATGTCCTCAGGTGAGGATAAAAAATAAAAATTAAAAAATACACAAACACTTAAAAAACTTTATCCTGGTGAAATATTTTGGCCAGTGTGTGACACTGTTAGAGTCTCTGACGTCTTGCATTGAATAACCTAATTTCCCAAAGAGGAAGGAAGGTAGTAAAGGTGGTCATAGGAGATACCACCTTCCTCCGTCTGTCTTTTCACTGAACGGTACACAGGTGTGACCTCTAAGAGAAAGTGACAAAAAAGATCAGGTGAGCCCACGTTCTTCTTGCAGGGGATCCCTGGAGCCCAGGATTTCATTTAGGCCCGTGTTTGTCTCCGTTCTCTCTCACAGGGTAGGTGACCTGTTAGCACTATCGGTCTTCATTGATGTGGGAGCTCACACATACCTTTTTACTCTCAGTCCTGGAAGAACCTTTTCCTTTCATTCCTTAATTTCCAGTAGAGGCAACCTGATTCCAAGTGCCTTTAGGTGGCAGGGAGTTTTGTTTTGTGTTGTTTTGTTTTGTTTTGTTTTGTTTTAAGAGAATATTTTCTTAGACTTGTAACACCATAAACTAGAAGTCGGTTACATGATCAAGTATAGGAATATGTATTACATACGGTTTATAACCCTTTACAAATAGAAAATCAATGATATAGTACCCCGAATTTATGCTGATTCAATTTGAGGAATCTTCAGCATAAACAAGTTTAACAAAGTCCTTTAGAAGCAATTTATTTGGGGTTTACTACAGCACTTTGTGTTATATCCTATGTCTTATAAATTCCATTAAGTCTTTTGGAAGTGTGAGAGGGGCTGCTCCTGCCCCAGCAGGTTGGCGATGTGCAGCGCTCCATGCCTGCAGGTCTCTCTTGCAAGCAGAACCCTCCCCAGGAGTGATGAGTGACTTCACTTTAGATTATGCCACCTTTTGTTCCCTTTTCCCCGTTAAGCTGTTTTATCCCCACCCCATCTCTCCTTCTCTTCCTCCTCCTCCTCTAGCCTTGTTCAGACACTAGATCACATCTCAGATTAACTCCTAAACTCAGGGAGGTAGTTGTCAGTACAAATAGCTTCCGATTAAAGATATTTTACTATAATTTTTAATTTAGCACTTTAGCCATTAGATAGATTTAAGTACTCTGTTCCCTCACTTCCCAGTCCCACTTTGTAAAAATTATAAATGGTAACCAAATTGAAGAAAGGGCCATAGAGAACCAAGAGTTCTGGAGTTATTCATAGAATGGATGCATTGCTTTTGTTTTTTGGTACAAGTTAACAGTATGAGTGACTTTTCCATTGAAACTGTCCCTGACTGGGTGTAGGAATGATTCAGCCTGTGTCTTTATAACACAACAGGTGGGAAAAAAGAACCTAACACCCATATTTACCTTAGTCTAAATGGAGTCAATTAACAGCAAATTGTCTGGTTATTTTAGCACTATGTAGAAACATAGATTTTAAGGCACTTTTGGTGATTCAGGTAAGTTTTTTTTTAAATATCTATTTAATCCTTTGGTGAACAAACTTATCTCTGTTCTTTTTCGTTCAAAATATATGTCTCTTTTTTGCTTTGCATCTGCATGTATTCTTGTCCAGTCCTGGACAAAGTCTGCAATGGGGATTTTTTTCTTGTCCTGTTTACTGAGTATAGAGAAAACACAGCAAAAAGCAAAGAACCTAGATTTGGGGGTAAATCCAGCTGGATTTGAGGCCTTGCCGTGTCACTTGCTGACTCTGGAATCCAGAAAACTACATAACTCCCTTGAGCTGTCATTTCTTAGCTTCAGAAGGAAGATAATTCTTACAAAGTTGTTGGCAGTGTGAAGAGATATAATGGAGAACAACAATGCCAAGCGATCAGTAGTTAGTTCCAACTAACACTCATTTTTTAAGTGTTAGTTCCTTTTTCTTTTAGTGTGAGCAGATGGAGGTTCAGCTGAGTTTAGCTGAAGTGTAGATAGATTCATTCAAAGTAAAGCGAATTTATAGCTAATTCATGTTTGTCCTTCATTCCCTGTGAGGGAAATCAGAGAAGTGAAATGTCATATTGAAGACAACAGAATTGTTGACAGAGGAGAGATTAGAACCCATATGTCCCCTTTCTCAAACCCAGTCCTTTCCCCTCACAGTATAGCTTGATCCTTGGTTCTGAAAGCCTTACCCTTTAATTATATAAAACATAGCAGCCACCTAAACAAATCTCCCAATCTAAGAGATAGATTAGATATCACCAAAGAGATATGAGCAAATATAATCTCCATCTATGTGGGCATCAGATTATTATAACAAGATGAAGTTATACTATGTATAATTTGTATAACTTGTATGTCTGTGGTTATCATGAGGCTCATTAATACCTCTCCTGAAATTTAGAAGTGTTCAGAATTTGGATGTCTTTTTGGTAAAGCATGAGATGGCACCGTTATAAAGTTTTGACCAGCAAGTAGCTTGTTCAAAAAGTGTGTGCACTTAAATTTGGACAGATGTTAGCAGATTTTGCCCCCACAGGCAATTGTATTGATTTGCACTAGCAATGAGGGTGCCAGTTTCTCCCACACTCCACCAGCACAGTGTATCGGCAAACTCTTTAATATTTGCTAATCTTGTAGATGAAAAATGTTTGTCTCTTTAATACTTCAGTGACCCATTTCGATTTTCTCCCTTTTTCCTCAGCCCCTCCATCTTCCCTGCCATGGTCTCGCCATCTCTTTCTGTTTATTATCTGATGTCTTTGTTAGAGATTTTAGATTAATTAAAGTCCTTTATTGGGAAGCATCCACTGAAAAGATGATCTAGAAGGATCCAAATTCAAGACATTTGCAGGAAACTTGATTTAAAGAAGATAAGAAAAGCAACGAATCACTCCTCAAAATTAATTAACTGTAAAATATTGATTCACCACATGGTCGACCTAAAATTCCTAGGTTTTTAAAGGGGATTTTAGGAGGAGAGGTTTCAAAGATATTGAAGAATTGACAAGGCCTTCTGGTCAACTTTTCCTGTTGTGACAAATGAATATATCTTTGATCCCAAATGACCTAAAATTCAACTTGAAAATGTTTAACAACACCAAGTCCAGCACATCCACTACAACCTGGAAAACTTGTAGATGTACAAATTAACTTCACTGCTGAGTTAGGAAATGAACTGAAGATGCCTTCTGTAAGCTTCCTCAAGACTAATATTCAGTCTCTTGATTGTTTATACTTCCTCATGGTATCATGGAAGGCCAAGCTCATAACAAGCACTTGCTCTTGTCAATTTAGAATGTTCTAAAAAACTAAGTGACTTTGGATTCAGGGCCAAAACCTTGAGTTTTTTTTGTGCATCTTAGGCCACTCTGGTGTTCCATCTCTGGTTGGAGAACTCCCACCAGGCCTGCATAGGGAACACTGATATTGGTCCTTTTCTGCCTTTGTCCTCCCTTCCTAAGCCTTTGCAGGAGCTATTCATGCTCCTGGAAACATTAGGGTCAAGGTGATTGACTTTTTGGTATATTTTTAGCAGGAACATTTATTCATTGTTTGAACATTTTTTAAAGGCAGTATAGCATAGTGGTAAAGATCATGGATTCTGAACCAGATGGCCTGGGTTTAAGTTATCTCTCTGCCACTTAATGTGTTACTTATATACTATGTTCCTTGGTTTTCTCATCTGTAAATGAGAATAGTTAAATATGCATACATACATTCATACATGCATGCATACACATGTGGGTGAGCATGTGCGTGCGGCTTAATGAACTGTCTAACTTATATTACGTGATCTGTATGCATATTATTAATATGATTTTTAAATTTCAGACACTGAGGATAAATGGAAAAATCTTTACTATGGACAACTGTTGCAGACATTTTACACGTTAACTTTACTCACGATAACTCCGTGGATATTATCACCCTGTACTTCTGTATGGAAACTAAGGCACAGAGAGGTTAAATAAGGAACTTACCTAAGTTAGAAAATAGCCAAGCTGGCATTCGAAGTCAGATTCTAGAGCCTACATTTGTAACCACTGTGCTGTACGTGGAACTTATCTTCATAGACTGCATGTTCTATGTATGTATGTAGATTCTAGCCTGCAGGCAGTAGTGCCGGTACAAGTTCCAGCAGTAGCAGTAACAGGAATAATACCAGCCAAGCAGTAAAAGGTCATGTTGTGTGCCAGGTGCCTTGCCCACCACTTCACGTGCCTTATGAGGGAGGTGCTACTTGAATACTTGCAAATGAAGAACCAGAGAAACAGAGCTGCTGTGGTGGCTGCCATGTGGCCAGGCCATAAGTTGAGCTTTACTTGTTTGATTCCAGTGTCCTTTAGCCTTAATCCCACCTCGAGTGCCTCCAGTGGGACTCCATGGCTGGACCAGGAGGTCTGGGTGGGCCAAACAGGATAGCAGTGTGGGTTCATTAGACTTGGAAACTTGCCTTTTCCTTCTACCCTTAGCTCTCTCTCATCTGATTATGCTTGGGAAGCCTCTTTTTAAGTCCCAAAGAAGGTTAAAATACAAATTCTCCTGTGACACACCACAGGAACTATAATCAAGTCTCTGTTTTGAGTAGGTTTCAGATCCTCAAAATGAATGAATTCAAGGGATTTCCTTAAACTCAAATCAAATGCTGAGTTAGAAAAGACCATTTTTTTGATCTCTTGGAAGTTGTAGCTAAGAAGCTAGCACTAAAAAGTCTACTGTTTTCTGGAAGATGATGAGGGCACTGGTCTTTGTAGAAGGCAAGAGATAGTAGAAGTTATCTGTCCCACAGCTATGCCTCACATGCATTTCTGGGATAAGCACTTTGACGTACTGGAATAGGAATGGGAAACACAACCTCCAAAGTCCTGAAGAGCCCATACAAGACAGCTGTCACTGACACAGGGCAGAGGGACTGAACCGGGAGCAGGGTTCTTGGATGTACCACCCTTGTGCCAAGGACATGGTACATCGAGAGATATACCACTTTGTCTGAATAAAAAGAAATAGTACTCTTCTCTTTGTAGATTTTCCCCTCTTTACTATGCCATTCATGAAGACACCTGAGAATTTAATTTTTGTTTAATATTTTTATATTATATTGCATTATATCAATGTTCTTCCTCAGTAATTCCCTAATAATTTTGAAATAGTAATCGATTTTCCTTTTGTTTTTGTTCATATGTTGCTTGAATTTTAAAAGGCATATATGTACAGTTTTGTATTATCTTTAATATCATGTATAAATGCATATGTTCCTACAAATGTATATGTGAATATACATACATTTATTTTTTCTTGAATCTTTTGTGAAGGAAAAATTAATTATCTGCTATTCAAGATTAGACTTCTCAGGCATTTTCATTTTTGAGATAAATGATTAAAATGAGTTATTTCATAGGCAATATTTGTCCCCTATGTATGAGAGAGTGATACATCTCCATGGAACCTGAGCTTAAAGGGCCACACTGCAGTTGTGACAGACATGAATATTTGGGTTATTAGGAGACATGAAAAACTAGCTCAGATCAAAATATTGGGACTAGTCCATAAAAAAATAAAGCAAACATTTACATCTTGTTTAAAGGAAGTTCTCTGGAAAACCTTTCCACCAGCTTTGTTTTAACATTAACACATGGGTATCGATATTTCTGTCAAAATTAAGTCACTGGTAACTCCATCTAGAGAGCTGTCTGTTCCATATTCTGTCTGAGGAACAAAGACAGGCCTTTTGGGGTGAGGCTCTTTGGGCTGGCAGGCTGCCGTGTGGGATTTGGCTGTGAAGTGCTGGAGCTCTTCGGCCATGGATTTAAAACATAAGACTTTATAAATATTATGAAATTTTATCATTTTTCTTGGTATCATAGTGGAAGTCACTGCAGTTTATAAGGAATAGGGCACTAGATTGTAAGATTGTTGAGGGGATGGACAAAGTGTTATTTCTCTCATTCCTTCCTGGCTTCAGAAACACACCTGGTATATACTTGGTGCTCAGTAAATATTTATTGAAGTGAATTCAATAGAAACGCATGAGTTACTAGTTTTAAGAACTAAGAAGATAATTGTGAATTTATACTCTCTGTTCAAATTTGGCTTAAGGGACAGACACTTACCAGATCACTTCAGTATGCACTGCGAATGGGGAAAGAAGGGGGTGTGCTTTTCTCCCATTTCCTTCATCTGTCTCTCACGGCAGTGGGTACGGATTAAGTGAAAACCTCACTTTTTTTCTTACCTTCCTCTCTCCTTTAGTTAATTCATTGATTCACTAAATAATTATGTATTAAGCATATGTTTTATACCAGTTCTTGAATTGGGTTAGGCTATGGGAATGCAGTGGTAAGTAAAATCTAATACTTCATCCTGAAAGGTGGCAGGCCAATAAATGAAAATAGTTGTTGCAAGTGCCCCGATAAGAGGATTTACTTACATGGTACAGACTTCTCTTCTTCTGTCTTCTTTGTTCTTTCTCTCTTTGAGAAGCAGAATTCTTATAGGAGATATGGAAATAGAAGGACAAATTCAGATCTACCATGTTGTGCTCCAACATTGCCTAGCTACTCAGCTGTTTTCCACTGCAGCATGTACTGAGAGTTTATTAGTGAACAAGATGTGGAATCATAAGTTCAAGCAATCTTAAGTTCATCGGCATGATTACATGGTTGTAACTAATCATAATACAAAATGGACAATAGTGAATGGGTTAAGCAGGGATGGAAAAATCTGACACAAAAGCAGAAGGGACTGAGTGTATTGAGGATCCAGAGAGAACAATTCTGTGAGTGTGGAGGGGAAGGGAATAAGAAAGGGAGGGAGGAAGAAATATTTCCATATGGGCATATTTACATGTTAGGTGCTCAATGAATATTTATCTCACATATATGAATCCTATGTTTTTGCGCTTTTTCCTCCAATCTCCTATTGTTTTCTAACTCTTAATGTGGGTTGTCAGTACCACTGTGTTTTTAGCTCTATGAGAATAGAGTCCATATCCTGTATTTTCTTCTTCTTCATAGCAAGGGATTTTCCAGCCATTTCTGAGGCACTAAAGGGTATTTTTACCAGAGGAGTTAGGCTTTAGATCTGTTTGGAAATTACTGATTAACTTTACTATTTTGTTTATAAGGGTATCATTTCAGAATTCATTTTCCTTTTCCTCTCGAAACTTTTTTTCATTTTCACTCAGTAGTGTTTCTGTACAGTTTTGGCTGTGTATGTATATTCAAGGCTCACATTTGAAAATAAAATACATGTTTTATCAACATAAGTAGAAAAGGAATAATATATGTTTATCCATGATTAAATAAGAGATGAAAAAAACAATTCATACATTTTTACAGCTATTCTACCTCTGTACTCAGTCTGACCATAGTAGACCTAATATTTATTGTTATTACCTGTTAACATAGGTTTTCTCTTCCTTGTCTCCACTTAACATGGGTTATTGGCTATAAACAAATACAATGGTTGCTTTTTTTAAATTTGAAACTGCCATCTTTTTAGAGTCAGATCAATTAAGTTAAACAACTACAAGTTAAGTGCCAAGTGTACACCAAACTAGAGGCTTATGGCAGCCACGGGGGTGAGGAGAGGAGAGTCCCTGCCTTCGAGGGGCTTCTGGTCCAGTGCATCTATAAACCAGCTGGACTGTTGGAATGCTACAACTGAAGAACAACACAGTTTCTGGAGTTAGGGGAAAAGGGAAAAAGAATAATCTACAGACGCATCTAAGCTCATGAATTTCTTGGATCAGTGATATTGTTCCACGTAGCCTAAAATCCCCACCATACACAGTGCTGGGCACATATTTCAGTGCCTCTCCTATTTTAAAAAAGGCGCACATATGTGGTAAAACTGAAGTACTCTACAAAAGGATATACAGTGGAAAGCAAGTCTATTTCTTAACATGTTCTGTCATCTTTCCTCTTTAGAGACACCCACTTTTCACAATTGCATGTGTCTATTTAATTGTTAAAGACTTGTTCTTGGAGGATCCTTTTAAAAATTTTATTGAATTCAACTCAGTGTAATAAACAACCTGCAGATGTGCTAGGTGCTATGTTAGGTACTGGGAATAATAAGACTAGGATTCTGATCTCTGAGAGTTCACAGTATCATATGAATTTTGCCATTTTTGTCCATATTTTTTGAGGGAAAAATAAGGGTGTGCATTATACATGGGTAGTACTAATTCTGTATCTGTATTTCTTTTATTTATGCTTATGCATTAAAGGTATAACTCCAGAAAACAATGATGATATCCATATGCAAAATAATACTTTGGAATATGATAATCAGTTTTGTTTCTAAATATAAATACATAAAAATTGAATTAAAAAATTAAAACAAAAGATTTTTTCTGAACATTTGGGCCAAAAACGTGGGTGCACATTATACATGCCACATTATACTATAACTTGGAATGTAACCTGTTCAAAGATATAATGGAGATATGGGATAAGTGTTCTGATAATTCAGAGTAGGGAATGAATGACTCATTACCCTAGGGTGGGTGGGGTTGGGGCAGATTCATAGAAGTCATGGTCCTTTAACTGCAACTTGGAGATGAGAATTCACTAGGCTGAGATAGAGACAAGTAGGTCCTAAGCCAAAAGAACCATTTGCTCAAATAAATAGAAGACCGGAAATGTCTGTTGACTCCATTAGTGAGGGTGGACTATAGGATGTGTGTGGTGGTAGATCTGGAGGTTGAGGCCAGATTTTCAGGGACATTAAATTTCTATTCTTATGAAGTTCAGACATCTTGCCCTGTAAGGGTGAAGGGAAGCGGTTGAAGGACTGTAAGTATTGCAGTGATATAAGGCATATATGTTCTTAGAAGGATTTTTGTGGTCCTCTAAAGAATCGAATGGACAGAAGATAAAGTGTAAATATGAGGATCAGTTATAGCTGTAACTCTGGCCATCACCTGGATAGGACGAAGAGAGATCTGAGCGGTATTACAGAGGGCAAGATGACAGGCTCTGATGACAGGAATGTGTCAGTTATGCTCCTGTGTCAGGATTTGTACACCACTCACTAAGGGGCATCCATGGTTGAGTTAGACATAGTCTTTGTCTGATGCTCTAGTGAGAAACGGAGCATTCTCAGGATGCGGAGTAAGAAATGGGAACACTGAGAAGGCGTCAACATTTAAATAGTGGGGTGAATAAAAACTTAGCAGTGGTGGAAGCAAAGGGATTGGTTATGAAGGCAGAATGAGAAGCAGTCTGGAATCGTACATGGTGGGAGTCTGGGGAAGGAGAAAGTGTTCCTGAGTATCTCACTGCTGCTACAGAGAGGTCAAGGAGAGTGAAAACTGAGAGCTTTCAGTTAGATCATCAGTGTTGCTTCTGAGGGAGAATATAACTTATTTTCCAAATAAAGAGAAGTCGTAGTAGAGGGCCTTGAAGGGAGAAGAAATGAACTGACTGACTCCATTGGCTCCAAAGGGGGTATCGTGACAAGTAGGGCCGGGTGTGCCGTCCCTCCATCTCAGGTCATCCACTCAGTGATTTGCCCAGGGTAGTTGGTGGGTGGGAGGCCAACGGGGAGAGCTGGAGGAGAGAAAGCTGGTTGTCTGGAGTGTAGATGTTGAACAAGGCCAGGGTGTGCAGGTTCAGCAGAGCCACCGCGGGCTGTTCGTGAGCCTGGGATGTGGCCGTCCACAGCCTTCACTGGCAAACTGCTTTCTTGTTTCTGTTGAGTATCTAATATTATGTGTAAGCCCAAATGAGATAATTTTCTCTAGATTTTTAAAATATATTTCCCCCAAAGTTTCACATCATTCTGCTTGTAAAATTTGATAGTCATTTTTTTGTCACAGATGAGACCAACCCTGTCTGCATCTTACTGACTTACATCAGTGAATGCAAAAAGCTTCTTTGAAAAGAGCATGGTGTCACACAGTATAGGATGTTCTGCGTGTAGATTGAGATGTACAGAATAATGGCCACAGTCGTGGTGTGGTGTTCTGGAAACAGCGTCAATCTACATGAGAGGGAAGCCAGGGAGCTTGTTAGGTCAGCAGAACCCAGAGCTTGAAGCACAGCTTTAGTGTACGGCATGCTTCTGTTGTTTATAACTCTCTGTAATGTGTGATAACAAAGAGCAGTGTGTGGTAACAAAGAACACTCTGTTACCACGAGTTATTTTAACCACCAGCCTTCGGTTGCTCAGCCTTTTTTCCCCTTCTTCCTCACAGCTCTGTTTCTGGCTTCACGTCTTCGTCACCCACTTCCACCTCCTCCCCAGCTGCTCCTCCTCATCTCCTTGTGTGAAGTCCTTCCCCATGGCTGTTTCTCCTCCCTTGCAGAGAACCTGCTGGAGGCTTCGGCTTTATAGCATTATCAATTTGCCATCACTTTCCCCTCTCCTTGCACATGCAGCTCTACTAAGGGTGCTCCAATTCAGAGAGCCCCCAAAGAGAGAATATTCCAGGGACTCTCCCAGTTTAAGGGAAATCTGGGGGTTGGCGAGTGTGTGTTTGTGTGTGTGAGAGAGAAGCTGGGGTGCGGGGAGGATATTATACATTTCTGGTATCAAATCACTTCATTGTCTAGGTTGGAAGGAAGATAAATAAGAAGTTTTGAGGGTTTTATTGTTGCTTTCTCCCTTTCCAGAGGACTCTCTGTTGTCTTTTTAGTGATGCTGCTAAGCCAAAAATCACAAAATAAGCTGTATTAAACTGGACCTGGAAAAGTCACTGTGTCTTGTTCTTAAAAACCTGGCCTCAAACTCTGAATGGTAACTGAGCCATGAATGACTCAACCTGACCTTGCAGAGAGATGGGAAATCAGATGCGACCATGATATAAATGAAAATGAACCCAGAATGGTCAAACAGGCCGTTTCTTTCTCTAGAGACAGTTTTTTCTTTTTTAAAGTGTATTGCCTTTTAATCTGGCATGAAGTAGCAAGTGCTATCAGAAATTGTTGATTAAGCAAATGGTATATAAGGCAAGGCGAGATAAGCTTTACTGATCCTCTTACATAAATTTCAATGCAGGAGGTGATTTTCATAGCTTTCCCTACACTTTGTTTGGCTTGGTATATAGATCATGTCTGAAATATTTTTTCTCAAACCTTAATGTGCACGTCTTCAGTGGTATAAATTATATCAAGAAGGAATATAAAAGATAATACAGAGATTTCAATTTAAAAATCCCTGAGGATTGGCCATGTGACCTTCGGAAAGTCAATTAACATCTCCATTTCTTTGTTTTTTTACCTGTAGAATAGGGGGAGTTGACATTAACTGACATGTCTTCTTTGTTTCAAATATTCATTAGTAATACAACAAATTCAGGGCTGGAAACTGAATTCAATTCCATGTGTGCCTGATAGCAGCTACCAAGGGTAACAGTTATTTCCCACTGCCAGGCTCAGTTGGAAAGAGTGGGGCATTGATTAGTGATGTCTGCTTTGACTGCAGTAATGATGAGTGATGGCATATGCTTTGTGTTTTCTGCCGTTCCTACTCTAACCCCACTTGAGGGACCACAGGGCAACTGTGTTTTCTTTCTCTACACACATACACCCTACTTGAACCAGTTCATTGATTAAATCACAGGTATAGTTTCTGTCCCTTTTCCAAATGATGTGGCTTAAATTCTGTTCCCTGATTCATATATGTTAAAACCAAGGAGAATGGACAAAAGGGTGTGTCAGTGACTCATTTTAAACACATCGCCACCTGAAACTATTCTAAACACGTGGTCGCTTGAAGAGAATAAGGTACTAAATTATAACCTGAAACTATTCTAAACATGTGGTCACTTGAAGAGAATAAGGTACTAAATTATAGTCAGTTACGACATATAATAGGACATTATAAGGCATTACCACCTATAATAGGTGATAACTGACTATAATTGAGCCTTAACTGGCACTCATTGAACCTTAAAACTTGACCTTTTTATGATCACAGACCTAGGAACAAAAAGGTGTAGAGAATTATGTATGGGGAATTATATAAACTCTATCTTAAGTCTGTTTCAAAAGTGAGTGCTGATTTTTTTTTTATAATTACTCTGGGATGTTTGACAAAATTATGTTTTAAAAATATCCAAGTGAAGAGTGGAGAACTACAAAACAGTGTTTTTAGAATGCTAGATGGAGATGGGTGATGTTAATCAGATTTCAAGCTTCGTGTTGACCTACTGCATATTGGGACACTGATCAAAGTTTTGTAAATCCTTCTGATGCGGAGTTATTTATCAGAGTTCTCAGCACATAATTATGGACTGTCAGAGGATTTCAGTTTTGTGTAATAAATGAGTAGCGTGCTTGCAGTTTGCTGAGGTGTTAGCTTAATAACCTCCTAAGATAGGTTGTTTTTATTCTTCCTCAAGATCTGAGTGAACTAGCTTATATCTTGCCTACCCCATCTCGGATGAAGTTGAAAAGTTTAGGACTTAGATTTCTTTAAAAGTTTATTTCCAAGAAGAAGAAGAAACACAGCTTCTCATTTTATCCTCATTTTCTTGGTTCTATCTTCTTTTGAATTGGAAGCATGACAGATTTTGTTTTTATGCCTGTATCTTGGTAAGGATATGTAAGTTTTTCTTTTACAACGTATGGTTATATACAGTAAGATGTTAGTAAATCGGTATTGATAAACATTGCCACATTTAAGTTGCTGCCTGCATGATACCCTTACTTGGGGATGTAATTATTTCCCTTGGTTTTGACAAGATATCAACTGTGATATGCACAGAGCACAAGACACTATATTAGAAATCTTTTTAGGGGAAATCTCGAGTATATGTCTGGGGCTCCCATTCTGACTCTATCTTTTGTCTTTGGATGTTTATTTATATTTATATTGTTTGCTGATTATGCACACAAAGTGGCATTTAAGAAGCATGAATCATCTATTCAGTGATCATAATTAAACGGGTTTCTAGGGATATTTTGCCTTCATTTTCAAGTTTGAGAGCATAAAGAAATGGAGAGCAATTCATCACAGATCATTTATGGATGATTGTGGTGGAGATGCTTGTTTATAATAGCTTCAAGAGGGAAATAGGGATGGCTAATTTTCTACAGAATTGTGTTGCACACCTACTGTGTGCAGTTCACTGTTGAAAATACAGAAATCAGATGCAGAGCTTTCCAATGAGGAGTTTATAGTCTAGGTGGGGAAGTAATATTAGTTAGGTTAGGCTAGTTACTGTAACAGATCCCCAAATCTTAAGAGCTTATTTTATTTATTTCCAATCGACGTTTATTTCCAACTGGTTGGGGGCTTTCCAGGTGTTCATCCAGGGGCTCATGCTCTATCCACTTTGGCTTAATTATCCTGGAGGTCTATAGTGTTCCCTCTTTATAGCCAGATGAAGAGAAAAGGAGAAGAGGATACTTGGGAGGTCTAAAAATGGGTTTCTTTTGTTCACATCCCATTGGTCAAAACTCAAGTACAAGGCCAAACGTAGGCACAAGGAAAGCTGGGAAATGTAGTCTGATTTGCTAAAACAGCTAACAGCATCTGCTATCCCATGTGCCACAGAGGATAAAGGGTTGAATGTGGTAAAGACAAGATGGGGAAGACTGGGAGAGAGGAACTAGACGCTTACAAATATTTTTAAAAGTCAAGTTGGTCATTTTTGTACCAGTTGTGTCTGGCAGTCATGTTCCAACATAACATGGTAATCCTCAGTGATACCTTGGACACTGAACATGAAGCTCATTGCGTAACCCAAGAACAGCTAAGGGATCTGTGGTGGCCAGTCATTACTGGAGCATACTCTACCATTGTGACCAAAGCCAGCTAGGCAAGCCTGAAGAGTGCCTTATATAGAGTAAAAACCCTGACTATGAAAATCTGGTTTCCCTGTGAAGCTCTGAGTTAAATGTAAAAGGACTGTGGATGGCAGCAAACACAGCTACCTCAAATGCTGATTTCTTAAAAAGTGGTAGGGTTAGTAGGTTGTATGATGTTGCATAAACAAGAACCCACAGAAGGTCTGTTTTTAGGTATTGCTATTGAAGAACCTTGTGCTATTTGCCCCCCTCACTTTACCTTTATGAGCCTCGATGTCTGTAATACATCTATAATGTTTTACTCTTCTCCCATTGGCAACTCTGGGATTTTAGCTTTCAGTCAACTGTAAGATATGTCCTATTTAGGGCCAGGCTTAGAAATCTTAGAAAGCAGAAATCTTACTGGAGTGCCAAAAGCTCATTATCAAGATCAATAATATTTTAATGTAAGATTTGAGGTAATACTAATACAAAAAAAATCCGTGGTGGTCAAAATATCAAAATTTAAAGTAAAGTAGAATCAATCAGTATTACTATTTTTTTCCCTCTCAGCTCCAGTATGGCTAAGCATAGCATTGTTCATTTTCTTGTCTTCATTTAAGATTTTGATATTTTATTCATAGTGGATTTTTTTGTATTGTTGATTACTGAAAATTTTGTATCAAAATGCCTCAGTTTAGCCTAGTCTGAATCCTGGTTTACTTGCTTTGGCATCCCTGGTGCCTAGCACGCAATCTGAATATGGTAGATGCTCAAGAAATGCTTATGAATGCAAGAATAGTAGAAAGTAAAGGGATAAACTAACAGGTGAGGTGTCTTAAAACTGGAAGCAAAGATGGTTATGGAATCATGGTGTACAGTCTTCCACTGAATCATGAGGCCAGGATGCTCCGTGTCCTTAGGTTTTGCAAGCAGGCAGATTCCTGCACAGACACTTTTACAAAACAACATTTTCCAAACGGATTCTTGTTTGTAATCTGAAATGGTTGTGCCTGTTTTCCTTTTAGGAGGAAAGTATTTATGGTGTCCTCTCTTCTATCAACAAATATCTGTCAAACACCTACCTACTTTTATTTTCTTTCTGGTTTTTAAGGATAATTTTTATGTTTATCATCGAATTTCTCTTGTGTGTTGGGTACTTTTAATGATTATAGTAAACTTTTGAGGTAGTGTTTTATTTGTTTGTTTTAATTTTTCTTTCAAAGGTGGAAGTGGAGGCTGATCCTGGTTTGGAATGGTAAAGCTAGGGTTTCGATCTAGGTTTTTCTGCCTTTACGGCCTGTGCTCTTCTCAGCACTGAGGACATGCTTGGATAAAGGCATTTCCCTGGTTGTGACTTGACCTGTGTCCCAAAAGCAGGGGAATGAATGGGCTGAGGACTTTGAAATTGACCTGACCTCTGCCGATTGGAGAAACTTTCCTGGAGAGCCCATGAGAAAATCCCATCAGTGGAACAAGTTGTTCCATGTTTGCAGAAACTTCTGGTCTACGTGGCTTCCTTTTTTAACTTCCTTCATGGTGGTTTGCAGATGGGGCAAAAGTGCAGCAGGACAGCATACCTTTCAGAGCAAGTACAGGGCATCCAGGCAGTCTTTTTTCCTAGTCTGGCTTTTGTCAAGGTTTTAAGCAAGTCAAACTCTCTGGGCTTCAATCTTTTCTTCTGTGAAGAGGGAATAATTCAAGTATCTATCACTTTGTTGACAGTTGTTGAGAAGATATAAAGAAAATAGTATTTGCAAATTATAAATATCTATGTAAAATAGAAGTGTTTAGAATTTGTTCTGAAAGCAATATGACTGTGTTTTGGGAGACCAAAGGTGGTATAGGTAAAGACATTATCTGAAACCAAACTGTGGTGGAACGTGGTGCCGGGAAACCACTTTTAGTATGAACTGTCTTGTTTGCATGAAACTGTTTTATATTTGGAGAGTTGAGAATTACAAAGACTTGGTTCAATTTAACAATATCCTAAAGAAGGGATGCTAGATTTTCAGCAAATGCCTGAATTCTTTTTTTCTAAATAAAGAAAGCTTAATCATTTTTTGAGGGGTGGGGGGTGCATTTCAAAAGGGGGCATTTCAAAGCATAGGTTTTTCTTATTCGGGAGTTTTAATGCTCTCTCTGAGCTCTAAAGTAGCTAAATACGTTCTCAGTGCCTTCAGTGACAGTGCAGCCTGGAGCCAGGAACTTCTCATGCCAAACTGGAAGCTAGAGCAGATTTTTACAGTCATGTTAGAAACCTCCAAAAGAAGGGGGATTAATGAAAATCGCTGACCTCTTAACCGTAGGAATGGTTTCTATACTGCATTGCCCCAGCCGGGCTAAAAAGGATGTCTCGATTTCCTTCCATGGTCATAAGGTGGGTCTGTTGATGGGACAGGTAGATGTGTGTCAGGCACCTTGTAGCAGGGATCTTGGTTCTGCTTGAGCTATTATTGGGGTTGTATAGATCTCCAGAGAGCCCTGGGGCCATGCAAGAAGAATTATAGTTATAGAATTATAAAATTTAAAATGGAACTCAAATTGTCTAGATCAATGGTTGTCAGACTGGGTTCCACTGAACCACGGAGTTCCACAGAGGGTGGGGCAGGACTCTGTAGAAGCTGCTGGTGGAGAAGGGCCACACAAGTAGGACCAGCATGCTCCTTACCCCCATGTTAGCCAGAGCCCCTCTGCTTGTATATGCTTTACATGTTGATTTTGGCACGAGATTATATTTGTAAAAATGATTGCATTGATGAGAATAATTTTAAGACAACTGATTTGGTATAACTCTCTCTCAGTCCAGGAATTCCCTGTATAGTGTCCTAGACCTGAGGTAATATCTTCTCAATTTACCCAGGTCCAGGGATGGGGAACTGTATTTTCAGGGCCCAGTGAAGAGATCATAATCCAACCAGTCATTTTAACAAAGAGAATTTAATATAAAGAATTGTCATTCTTAATAATTGCAAAATAGTTACTGGAAAAACAAAAAGGTGAAAGGGAAATGAAATACCTTCAGGAAACATTTGTCACCCCTTGAGAACTGAGGAAAGAGGTTGGGGTTATTAAAACTTAAGCTCAGAGAAGGGTCCTACAGAGCTGGGAACCAAATCTCTAAGGAGAAAACTGTGCTGAGGAGGAGGGATATGAACCACAAACTAGAACCGGTTGCTGCTGCCACGGTGAAGGACTTTTCTGGGGTGACGCTCACAAACGAAAACATGGAGGGAGCCATCCCTTTCTCCCTCTTCCAGTTTTCCTTGAGCATAGGTTGGTGGAGGCCAACAGAAAACCCCGTGGAACTGCCTGGCAAAGGAGAAATGTGGTTGCAGATTCCCAGCCCTACCATCACAAAGCACAGCCCAGAAAGGCGGTTTTGAAGCCAAGGTGGAATAGCTTAATGACCAACATAGTAAATCACCCTTTTCCAAGGTGTCCTCGTATATTGCTGAATCAGTTGCTTTAAATGAGAAACGAACAAAATAGCAGACAAGAAAACAAATTCTTCCCTTTTGCAGGAGGTTTATCTTTCCTGTCTAAGTTTTCTTTTATCTGGGCCAAATACACTCAGTGTCTCAGGGACATGTGGCATGGACATTTTGCTTGTCATCCTCTGGACACCTTCCAGTTTGTCAGTGTCTCTTAAATTTGGTTCTCAATTTGTCATTATGTATTGAAAACCTTAAGAATTTGCGTGTTTTTTTGTCTTAGTAATTCTACTTATTATGAATTTTTCATGGTCTGCATAGAAATTTAGCTATAAGGGTATTAATTTTAGAGTTGCTGATAATTAAGAAAAGCTTAGGTATTACGATTAAGAAAATCATAAATATTCAAGAATAGGGGATTGGTTATGTTGTGGAGTATTAACCAGGTATTATACTTGATGATGAAGAAGAAATGGACAGTATGGAAAGAAAATCACATTATATTTTTAGCTTAAAGGCAGGTTATGAAATGATATACACATCATTACATTTTTTTGTATTATATGCGTACATCCTCATTAAAAAGATCGGAAAGATATGTACTAAGTGTCCAACATATAAGTGGTGATTTTGAGGTAGAGATATAAAGGTTTTAATTTTCTTTTTTAAAACTTTATTTGTATTTTAAACATATTTTACAATTAAAATATATTTTCTTTTGTTTTAAGGCAAAAATTCATTTGGTGCTCAGAATGGAGTAACATTACAGATATGTTTTGACTAATGCATAGTATAATAGAATTACAATTTCCATTCATCTGAAAAATAGTTTTCTATTAAGACAGCCTAAGATTGCATTCTTTTTTTTTCTTTTTTGCAATTATGTCACTTTTATTTCACATGGGATCATAGTTCTTATGGTATAGTAGATGGAACCTACTAATTAACCTTTTCCCACTCTCTACAGATTTAAACGGTATTTTTAAATCAACTTTATTGGGTTTTAATTTACACTCAGTAGAATATACTCATTTTAAATATAAAGTCCCATGAAATTTGACTAATGTTTACACCTGTGAAACCGCTACTTCAGCCAATACACAGGATATTTCCATCACCTCACATAGTACCCTTGGGCCATTTTGCAGCCAATCCCTTTGCCAGCTCTGGGCTGAGGCAACTGCTTCTTTGCTTTCTGTTATTATAGGTTATATTAGCCTTTCTTAGAACTTTATGTAAATGGAACCATCTACTTTGCACAATTGGTTCTTAGTCTTTTTTGTGTAGTATAATCTTCAGGTTCAATTGTTGCTTCATTTTTAGTAGTTTATTCCTTTCTATTGCTGAGTAGTGTTCTGCCTGTATGAATATATCACAATTTTTCTAACCATACACTTGTTTATGGGCATTTCTGTTGTTTCCAGTTTGGGATTATTACAAATAAAGTTTCTGTGAACATCCTACAATGTATTTTTAAAACCTGTATCTAGGACTACATTAAATATTTTTTATTTAGTTTATTTCCATCATGCCAGCTCATCTCAGCCTTTTAAAAGCTCAATTATATCGTCTAATGTTTTGTCAACCTTTGCCTTGTGTGCCAACTACTTATTTGATGAATATGCCTAATATATATTCATTAGAAATTTGCATCGGTGGACAGATAGTTGGAACACAGTCAGAAAATTATATGCTCCCCCCTGACTGTATGGCAAGAACATCTCAAATAAAAAAAGTCTGTGTCTGGATAATTAAGATGATTACAGTATAGATGATCCTTAGATTGTCTCCAGCTCTAGAATTTTATGGTTCATTGAAAATGTCTGATGATGAAATGGCGGCAGTATCTCATTTGCCAAGATCATGGTTGTTTTATAGATGACTTGTGTTGGAGACCAGGTGACCAAAATGTAACTAGGTCCTATATTGATGATTTAAACTAATACTATCAAAGAAGAGGGCTTGGTACAGAGGTAGGGCCCCAAACATGGCTCTTCATGATGATGGTGTTTCCAAATCTTTGGAATAGGGGAAACAAATCTCCTATGATGTGATAAGGAATCAAGTTATAAAATATAGAACCAAAGAGACAAATCCCATTGAGTAGAACCTCTGTATGTGACAAGGGAGCAAACGAGCATTGAGGTTGATAACTGAGGAGAGAGGAGAACAGTGATGAAAATGAGGCCGAATCCCCTCTAGGTTGTTGGATTTGGCAACATCAGCCCTCTAGAAAGCATTATCAGGAGGAGAACATGAGTGTGTGTAGAGGTATATGGTCACAAAAAGCTTAAAAAACAAATGTTCAGAAAAGAGAACGACATTCCTGGAATTTCTCTGACATAGCCCAGGTGATGAGGGTGCCAGTCATGGCTTAGGTGGGGCAGTGTTTCAACCCAAAACCAAACCATGGTTTGGGGACCCACATTGAAATGACCCTGCTCCTTTGGAGACTTGTAGTTCAGGACATTGGTCATCCCCAGCCTGGGGCAACTTGACAGTCAATTAGCAAGAAGACTCTTTAACCCCTTGGGTTGGGAAGGAAGGAGGAACTAACCTTCTAGAAGAGAAATGAAGACATAGAAATGACACAAATTGACACGGTTATTTCCACTGACTTTGCCAGTGACTGTTTAATGTTCTGTGTTTTAAGCGGGGGTTTGTATACGTACACACATCAGATGTAGACAGGTCAATTACTGGGCACTTCCTGTATGTTACATATTGTTCTGTCTACTTTGCATGCTTAAAATTTCCAATCATTCTGTGATGTAAGTGCTCATTATTAATCCTATAGCAGAGATTAAGAAATTGAGGCAGAGAAAAGTGAAGTCACTGGTAGAGTGAGGGTGTGTCTCTAGGATTTACACTTTCAACCACTTTGTTATGCTGCCATGCACCTGGTTAGGGTTGGGAAAGAGTGCTCCGTTACCCCGTAGGGGCCATTCTGTGTTTCTGCTGTATGGCTGTGCATTGTATTTCCCAGTCAGCTTTGCTCATGTTGTCACACCCTGAGCTGTCTATCAGCCATTTAAGCCCGGGCGTGGAGATATAGGTTCCTTTTACAAAGGAGTTCCAAAGTGTGGTAGCCATGCATGTTTTGGAATGACCTGGGTCCTTATTAAAAATACCGGGCTCCATCCAAGATCTGAATCCTAAACTTAAGAGGCGAGACCTGATAATCGGAACATGTAACAAATCCCCAGGTGATTTGGGTGTATGCTGAGGTTTGAGAACCATTGCTTTAAGTGTCCTGTAGTTAGATGAATGTTACCCATCCATGCTCTTATACAAACCCAACTGTAGCGATCATTCTTGTAAATCATTGCAAATGTATCTGTCTCCACTGTACTGTCGAAGCCAGGTGGTAGGTTTTAGAGGAACAGGTGTGCAACACAAATGTAGTGGTTGCAATGTTAGTGAGCTGGTTTCCAGTGTAAGATTGGCAGCCATTTAAAAAAAGAGAGAGAGGGATACTTATGGGGCCAATATTTAAAAAAATACAAAGCAATAAACCCAAGCAAAAAAGAATCATAAATACATGCATCATGCTTTATGGCTAAAGCATATGCTTTTATTTAAGAGTTATTTTATTACTGATTTGGGCTTTCAGTTCTATATGGGGCTATATGTGAACTCTAAAGTGATGAGTGGGGCTTTGTTTGCTGCTCGTGTGTATCACAAGGCTTTCTTTTTGAATTTACTCCGCTTTTATAAACAGTCAACAGCAGCACAATAATGAAAAAAAACCACAGTCTTGTTTTAGAAAGTCAGTTCTCTGTCACGTGTAGAAATCTCTGTAATAAGCAGGATGTCATTAAAAAAAAAGTTTATGCTTGGCTGGACCTCTCAATAAATTGTAAAGAGGAAAAATGTCATGTTTTACTTACTGAGAATGCATTTCATACATAAGAACTAAATCTTGATAGCTCAATAATGGCTATTTAAAATGTTCCTGGAAGTTTTATAGAGAACTGCCTCCAACAACAAATTAACTCGTTGTTGCCGAAATGTAACAACATTGGATGGATGGAAGACACTCTGACTCCACTGTCACAGAAGAATGGAGCTGCCAAGGATGTGTTCCCACTCACCACATGGGGACATTGTGTCCTGGCCCTTGTGCACGTGTCAACCAAGGACTTCATAGCTTAGCCCTTTTCACGATAGTTCACACCTTGCAATGGTAGTGAATTGTGCAGAGGGCACATCTTGGGGGGGGGGTGAGTTATATATGAGCCCACATTCAGAAAATGCCCAAGCCTAAATATTATCATCAAGGTGAACTCTTAAGAAAGGAGATGAGTAGCTTGAAAACATCCAGGGAGGAAAGAACCATTGAGAGAGGAAATAAAGGGTGCAAGGACTATTGCCATGATTAGAGAAGGCATCTCTGCACAGATGACATGCAGCAGAGACGTATATACTGAGTTCCATCCTTTACATTTCACAGGGCTGTTAGCTTCATTGTCTGGCCAAAGTGATGTTACCAAGGCAAGTATATGGTACCTATTGCTTTTTCCATTTAGGAGTGTTTCTTGATATTGTATTGTTTATCTCTTGCTTTGTGATAGGTGTGTTCTTGGGGCTTTATGAAACTCTTGGGGTGACTCAAATATCTATATTAAGAAAGTACTTTAAAATTCCATAATCACCTTAAGTAACTTTTCTCCCAACGAATGAAGATACCAAATTAGTAATAGTGGGTTCCAAGGAATATGGAAAAGGGAAAACTGAGTTTTATCCTTTTTCCTCTGGTTCTAGCAGTTTTCAAAGCAAATATGTAATATTACCATCTCCTAAAGTGTAACAGTGTTGGCAGCTGTCACTTTGGCTTTCGCACAGTAATGTGTTCTTTAACACATTGCAGACACCCTTGTACGCCCTTTAAAAGTCAAAATGTGAGACCCAGGATATAAAAGCAAACATTGTTGGAGACTTCAGGTTATGGATGAATTAGGAATAGCTTACTTCAACCTCTGATTCTAGTCCAACCCCAGCATATTCCATTGGCAAAACTAGTATGGAGTTTGGCTTAGAGACAGTTAACTGATACTACTTTCAATTTTCATAGGATCATTTCTGAATTGTTTAAGGATTTCCTCTGTACACTGACAAAGAGAAAGAGGAAAAACTGCTGCAAGATTTTGATTAAGGACATCCACTTGTGACTTTATTTCCTTATTCCCATTAGTCCAGTGGTTAATAACAGAAATCTGCTGTGAATATTTCCTGTCACATTTTACCTTTGAAATGTATCCATGGGCATTTGAAGCCCATGCCTCCCAATGAAGCACTGTCTCCTTATTTAAATTCAAGGAATGCCTTGTGACAATTCCTAATTCCTGAGTGGGAGCTTTTGGTGTATTAGCGTGCTTTGAAATCGCAAGGCCTTGCAGATCTCTTTGCATAATATTGGTCAAAGCATCATAAGGCATTCTAAAGGAAGAAAGAGATCCCAGTGGTGAAAGGAAAAAATAAGGACAAAGATAGCTGTTTCCTGTGAGTGTGCACAGATACATGAAGCAGGGGGGTGAACCTGCCACCATGTCGTGAAGCTCTTCCCCATCATAGCAGGGCTTCTCTGGCTCGTCCACAAAAGAACTCTAAGAAGCGTCCTGATGAATAATTGGAGACTCACTGGCACCAGATTAATCAATTGGCTAATTAATTATTTAAATATTTGACTACTGATTACTTGCTTCGGGGTATAAGAATTTGAATACTTGGAGCATACTCTTCACCCTACGTGTGAGAGAGAATTATGTAGTGTTTACACATAAATAAACACAAGTGTACAGAGTTACCGGCACCTTCTACCTCCCTTGGGGTCTTTTTTTATCCCAGTGGGTTTAGAGAGACAGTAGTTGTGTCTGGGACACAGTCTTAAATGTCTGAGAGATCTCATTTAACAAACAAAACTTCTCAGGAAATAGTTTTTGTCAATTTTCTCATTATTCTTCCCTGGTGCAAATCTGAACTTAATCCTAAATCATTATTCATTAAATCATTATGCCCAAGAGGGAGGAATTTAGCACAGAATGGATTATCTGGAACTTTGTTACAAGGAAGGGGTTTGCTAACTGAAGAATCTGAGGCGCTTTTCTGTGAAGCTGCCTCAACTGTGAAGTCTCAATTATAGCAGAGACAGTGAGGACAGAATTAAGATCCAATATGTAAATTATGTGACAGTAGTCCTGCTTATCCATGGGGATACATTCCAGGACCCCCAGTGGATGCCTGAAACTGCTGATAGTACTTAATCATATACACACACATACACACACACACACATATAATGTTTTTTCCTATATATACATGATAAAGTTTAATTTATAAATTAGGCACAGGAAGAGATTAACAACAGTAATAAAATAAAACAATTATAATACAGGGTGGCACAAAAGTAGGTGTATAGTTGTTCACATGGAAAACAATACAGTAATTAATAAATAATAGCACAAGAATAAATTCTGTTTCCTGTATTCACAACTGTAAACCTACTTTTGCCCCACCTTGTATACTGTAATAAAAGCTATGTGAATGTGATCTCTCTTAAAAATATCTTACCATGCAATAAGTGAAGCGGGTACATCATGGACAAAAGGATGATTCATGTCCCAGCTGGGATGGTGCTACATGGGGCAAGATTTTATCATACTGCTCAGAAAGGCATACGATTTAAAATTTATGAATTGTTTATTTCTGGAATTTTCTACTTAGTATTTTTAGACCACAGGTGACTGAGGGTAACTGAAAATACAGAAAGTGAAACTGCATATAAGGGGGGACTATTGTATATACACAATGCAACACATGTATTGTGTGTGTGTGTGTGTGTAACATTTTGAATCAGGACCATTTGAGTAGTTGAGGACAGATAAATGCATACTGGACCAACTGGATTATGAGTGACATGGCTATGTGCCTTGGTACCACGGTCCCGGGTTTCTTCCTGGATCCAGCGCTGATGTCACAGACAGCTAGATCCTTCGTGTGCAGAGTTTCTCGTCCTGTCACTCACAGACTTCCTCTCCCAAATGGCAGTTTTCAGAATTACACTTCAAGCTGGAGAAGGCAGTGTCCTTGGGATTGTTTTCTTTTAAAATCCACTATCGTATTTTAGAACCGTTCCCAAATCTTTCATAAAAGAGCTTTGGCAAAATAGCAAAACAGCTGTAAAAGGCTCTTGACTAAATTTAATGGCTTAATTTCCCTGTAAGCATGCACTGTAGACCAAAAAGCACCCTTCCATAGACACTTTCATTTCAAGAAACTTTCTGTCTCAATCTGGAGGGAGGTATGCAGTTGAAAAATAACATTTTGAGGTTCTGGGAGGGAAATAGCCTTAAAGTTTAACAGAAACTAGGTTTTAGAATTTAAAAGAAACTAGGTTTTTCAGATCATAAATATCTGTGAAGCCTGTTATGGGCTATTACAAACAAAGAGATGGGGCCTTTAGTATGCTCATAGGCCCATGTACATTTAAATCTATTAGTGATTTTTGTATGTAAATATCGTATCTCTAATCCTGCTCCCTCTTGGGCATAGCAACTGGAAGGTTTATGAGCCTGGGGTTTGGAATGGCTAAGGAGCTGATCCAAAAGCTTAGCTACCAGCTGGGCAGCCTCTCCAGTGATTTTAGGCTCAGAGGCCTAAAGGGACCCAAAGGAGTAACCTACAAGTCTCAAAATCTGGAAGACAAGGTAGCCAATTAATTCCCCAATCATAAAGTTTTAGAGCTGGCTGGTATCTTAGAAATCTACTCTGCTCAGCAAGTTCCTACATATTCAATGGGGCAGTTTTATTGAGCCTTATCCAAGGCCCTCAAGGCCTCATAAAACTACGAGTTTTATAGTATTTCTGCTAATCCCAACATTTATTGGAACTAACTCTATTGTCTGGACATGAACAAGCCACTTAGTTTTCTGGGCCTTACTTCTCCATGCGTGAGACAAGGGGGCTGGAGTACAGGTGATTTCTGAATCCCTTATTTGCCTGATATTCTTTAATTAACCACCAGACCTGGATTTATTGGTCAGGTTGGCATAGAGAAGTTGAATAGACATATTAAACACCCATACACATACATGTGTACATAAACACATGTACACATATGCACATAGCAGAAATCCCCGAAATGTGCAGTGAAGAAGGAAAAAACTCCCTTGAAAGCACTCTCTTTTGATGCTTCCACTGTATGACTAGCCTGTCTCCCGTGTTCTAATGGAAGTAGTTGTGAGAACATGTAGACTGACTACCTTTGCAATTAATGACAGATGGAAATGTCTGGAATTCTTGCCTTTTGAGTGCCAGTATTTTCTCTAATATTTATTGTTTCATTTCTGATTGCACAGACTATACTTGGTCATTGTAAACAAATTGGAAAGTACACAAAAGTATGAAGGAGGAAAAATAGTAAAATACCACTCCAATGCCTAACGTTTTGGGGGAGGTATCATATTAGTCTTTTTTCTTTGTTTGTGTGATGTATAGTTTCTTTTCCTTCTTTCCCTTTTGTGATTTGGAAGTTACAAGTCCTATTTTTAATATCTATCAACAATTGAACCTAAAAAGCAAACTAAGTGAACAAGAAGAACAGAGACAGAATCATGGATATGGAAAGCGTTTTGGTGGTTGCCAGAAAGGAGTGGGGTGAGGGGATTAAGTGCAAATAGGTAGTTACAGAATAGCCCTGGGGATGTAAAGTACAGTACAGAAAATGGAGTCGCCAAAGAACTTACACGCATGACACACAGACATGAACATTGGTGGGGTATTGCCTGAGGGTGGAGGGGGGAAAAAGAGGGGGGAAGTCAAGGCAACTGTAATAGCATAATCAATAAAATATAATTAAAAATATAATTAAAAATCCTGTTTTTAGGTTAAGATCAATTTTATAGTTAGTGTACAACTTTTTATCTAGTTATCAAAATTATGAACAAAATACACTGTTGATTCTCCACTTGCGTAAGATAAGAAATATAGCATCTTTCAACAACTTCCCTGTACTGGAACTTTAGATTTAGATTATTATGACAATTTAAAAATTATTACATTTTACATTTTAACTCAAAAACAATTTGAAGAATTTGTCTTAATTTTTCTAATCTTATAAATGACATTTAATTCTAATTAGAACATTTAGTTTCTGAAATAATACTTAGTGATAAGCCCTTCATATTGATATTTCCTCATTTTTGAGCTCTTAATTTTGAGTCCTTTCTCTACCAGTTGGAGGTTGTTGTGATAATCTTTCAGGAAGTGTGCGCACACACACACACACACACATGCACATAGTGTAGTACTTTCTGACCTCATATACTCGTATTTTGTGTTGTCTTTACTTAAGGATGATGTTTCCGGTGGATGTTGACCAGTCATATTTTGATATTTTTCTTTCAAAACTCAATGGTTTTATTTTTGCTTCTAATTATTACTATTTTAGAGAAGTTTGGGATGAGTCTCCTTTATGCTGGTAACCTTTTTTTGTCTTTGCTTTGATTCTTAAGGTTTTTTTTGTTTTGTTTGAAATGAAACATTATTAATTTGTTTTCTCTCCTAGAACCCAGTCTACTATTACTTGTCATAATTGTGCTATTAAATTTGCCAAGTCTGTTCTTCATTCCTATACTGTCTTCAGGAGTTTCCTTTGCATGGGGGTTTGCTCTGGTTTCATACATAAAGTGTCCATTTGAATCTTGTTGAAAAGACAAACTGGAAATTCTCAAAAATATTCTCCTGTGTTTTGAAGTCAAACCACTTGATAGGAATGTTTTCACTCTGATCCTTTGTGGCTGTTTCCTTCTTTTCACAATATCTTTTTATAGCATTTTCTACGACATCTTTTCCTGTGTTCTGTGCTCTTTCTCTCTTGTTCACTTCTCTATAGGAGCTTCTCTGTTTATGCAAAAGTAGGTGTTGAGACGGTACATCAGGCAGGTTCCAGCCAGGAGACAAATCTCATCAGTAATTTGAAGAGGGACAATTTGATGTAACATATTATTAACCAGTCAAAGGTATTAAGTACTAAAACAGATAAAAGAGGATCCTAAGGAAAGTCAAGTGCCTGGAGGAGTTGCTTCCTCTGTGGCTAAGGGGAATGGTGCAAGGAAGGAACTAAGAATTTAGAAGAGGGATGTTCTCTTGCCAACCAAGGCTGAGCATGAGACCTCATTGGAAAGGGTGTGTCTGCGGCTGTGGTAGACAAGTTCTCTGGGGTCTGGCCACCTGAAGCTGTTCCATGTGAAGCCCCTGCTGGAGCACCAGCTAGCCATAGCTGTTGAACAGAAAGTTGTCTGCTGTGGTGCCAGTGGTGCACTGGAGAAACTCACTGGAAAGTCAGTTTTGTTTTGTTTTCCATACAGACTACTGCAGCAATGCAATAGTAGCAAGAAAAAAAGCACACCAGAGCCAGGAAGAGAAGCCTCTTCTTCCACACTGCCTTGCACTGGCGCTCCAGCTTTTTCTGTTGACGAAGTCTTATACTACACCAGCTGGCAAAGAAGAAATGTGTATAGGGTCTAGCTCTAGTATCACAAAGCAAAGCAAAGTAGGGTAGATTTTGGAGTTGACAGGTGATAACTGGCACAAATGAGCTCTCTGAGGCTCAGAAGAAAGAAGGCAAGAATTGTTTTATATTGCCTGGTCAGCAATCTAGCAGCCTAGACCAGCAGAGAGAGGGCTAGAGCCACAGCACTGGTGGCAAGTAGCTTTAGCTTTGTGCTCAGTGGTCTCTTTCATTCTTGCTTGATAACCAAGAAGCGGCTAGGGCAGTGCACTTGCTCTGCAGATGGTGCAGACCTCAGGGACAAGCTGGGAGCATGCACTCCGGAGAGATTCCCACTCAGGGAGCCTCCCTGTAGCCTGGATGCTTATAGATACTCTGCTGGGATTTGGGTAGGTTCCCACTGCCCTACAATATTGGGTGATAATGAGCTTCTGCTGAAGCCTCTTCCATACTGTGTCAGAGCTTTGCATACAGGATCAGCCTTCCCTACAGACAAGTACCATTTACTCTTTTATTAAATAGAAATGACTTGACATTTCTAATGTATAATATGAATTTTACCCTTTCTAAATTTTTAAATTAAATTTATTGCAGTGACATTGGTTAATGAGGTTATATAGGTTTCAAGGGTACATTTCTGTAATTGCATAGAAAGCCCACCACCCAAAGTCAAATCATCTTCCATCATCATATTTGGCCTGCTTTACCCTTTACTGCCACCCCCTCCTACCCCCTTCCCTCTGGTAACCACCATACTGTTGTCTGTGTCTATGAGTTTCGGCTTTATATCTCACATGTGAGTGAAATCATACGGTTCTTAGCTTTTTCTGAATGACTTATTTGGCTTAACATAATATTCTCAAGGACTATCCATGCTGTCACAAATGGCAGTATTTCATCTTTTCTTGTGGCTGAGTGGTATTCCATTGTATCTGTGACCACATCTTCCTTATCCCACCATCTATTGAAGGATACTGGTTGTTTCCCTGTCTTAATCCCCATGAATAATGCTGCAATGAACACAGGTGTATCAATATCTTTGTGAATAAATGTTTTAAAATTTTAAGGTTGATACCCAGAAGACACTAAATTTCTTAAAAGATGTAAGTTTTCTCTCTCCTTCCTTCCCTCCCTCTCTCTCTTTCTCTTTCTATATATATATATATATATTCATTTTATGTATATATAGAGATGTACATTTAAACAATATAAAATATAATATTTAATATACATATTATGTTTTTACATTAAATATATAAAATCATATGGTCAATATATTCTGTTTTATATATTATCATAAAATATAGAATGTATAGTACATGTTTAATATGTTATAATATGACATGTATAATATATTTATATGCATATAAATATATTCTTGTAGAATCAATATATATAATAAATATATATTCATATATAGAATGAAAAATATATATATTCATTCTTTGGGTCATTTTAGTGAAATTATAAAAGGGGGTAGAGTTACATATACACCAAGAAGTCTTATATTTTTAAATGTGCCACAAATCTGCTTATCTATACTTGTCTTAACCTTATATTAAATGAGTTCATTCTTCTTAGGCTGTATTTCCATGTCCTATCTAATTGAATTTAGGACTATATAACACCATCTAAGGGCTAAAAATACACTGCGTGCTTTAACTGTTTAATTTTTTATGAGTATCATCTATATATACAATGTAGCCAAACTGTAACATTTTAAATAGACCTCTTCACCTAAAATATTCTGTGCTTATCAATTTATTTAATTAACATCACACTGATTTGTAGATTTAGAAACATTTGGGTTTTGCTACTTAATTTCTTTCTGTTCTGCAGGAACTTCATAAGGTTAGTGCAGAGAGTTCTATTTTAGTAAGCATGTCTACTAATTGGTAGAACATGACATTTGTATTACTTAATATATTAAGGCAGAAGAGTTGGGAATTTGTATAAAACAAATAAATTTGATATTAAATTTTGAAAAACCACAGAAAATTTCTCACTTTGGCTGTTGCATAGTATTGGTATGAAAAGATTCAAAAGAAAATATGAAGGGCTTTATGTAGCATGTGAAAATAAAACAAATATTATGGTACTTAAAAAAATAAGTCATTAGATTTGGCCTTTGTTCAGTATCTGTCTGTGCTTCTCTTCCATCTGGGTTGTGTTGCTGGTCCAACTGGGCTCTGTGGAGGAGGGTTCTGAGTGGGGGAAAACCTGAGAAGGGACCGGGAGGTGCCTTTCTACCTGGGAAGGGCTGTTTGCTAACTCCCCAGGCTGGAGGAATTCTGGGTGAAAAAATACAGAACTTCAGACCTACAGAAGAAAAAATAGCCAACTCTATACTCTTGATGGGGAATGGGATTATACACTGCCCTTTTGTAATTCCCAGGATCACACTTTTTTTCATTTCTAAAAAGTTAGGAATAGTGCCAGTTTTAATCTTTAGGCACCTCTGCTCTACTCCCAGACAGTGGATAATGGGGTACCAGTTGCATCTGCAAATATTCACAGCTCTCGGGGGGATTAGAACCCGTTTGCACCAAGACACTGAGACCCAGTTAACTTGTCTACATGCTCTCTTTCTAGTTTTTTCCTTCTGAATAACTCTAGTCTCGCAACTTGAAGGCCATGTCCCTATGGGAAAAATGCAAGTTACATTGTTTTCTCTCTGACATTGGTTAATTTGATTCATCTTCCGTGAGTGGAGGGTTTAGAATTGACTACTGATAGAAAGTAGATGAGGCAAATGGGCATGTAGATCTTCATAATTTATGTTATAAATCTAGTAGGTTTATTTTCTGAACTGAATATTAGTAGTACAGAATATGTGACAGTCAAGGAAAACCTTGAACTAATGTGTACATTTTATGTAAGTAATACCTCTGTACTTTGCTGTATAAAAGCTTTATATTTTTTACAGTAACATACTATAGGCCAACTATATCACCCTTCCTGTCAGTATAATTTGTTACATACCTCTAAAAGTTTCTTTCGTACCATCTGAAGTATCCACTGTATTACTTGTTTTATAAAAGTTAGAACTTCACTAAGTGGGAAATAAAAAAGTGTAAGAAGTAAGAAGGGACAAGACTCATTTATTTTGTTTCTGGGAATATTGTGAAACGTGCAAATTGTATCTCTAGATGGACCTAAGATAGTGTTGGCTCAGAGATAGTTTTTTCCTTTTGTGTTGTTCTTGGCAGAAACAGAACTCAGCTTATTAATCATCAGTGTGTTAACCTGGTGAGATAAGGAACTAAGTGATGTAAATGCGTATGTTTCAAGTGCTTAGTCAACAGCACAGCAGTAAGAATCTGCGTCATTTGTACACTCTGCTTACTGTATGTGTTGCATTCTTACACATGCTCTCTAAATTAATCTTCACAGAAACGATGGGAGAAGACAAGAGAGTTGTCATTGCCCCATTCTATAAGTATGGAATTGAGGCTTAGAGAAGATGAGTATCTTAACCAAAGTCAAATGACAAATGAGTGATGTAGTTGATATTAGATCCCTAAGTCTTAATTCTAAGCCAGTATTAATTCTGCATCTGACTTTGAGGTTTTCTGTGATGAAGACTAGGCTTTCTATGTGGCAGAAGCTGGCACAGAAGCAAAGAAAGTTAGAATCGTTTTTCCCTTCCACCTCTCTCCCACACCAACAGTAATTTCAATATGAGGGGAGTAATGAGGAATTCTCAAGGAACACCTTCTACAATGTCATAGTGATTTTCATTTTGAACTGCCTATTCTTTCCTAAATTAGTCACTAGGCGACAGAGGCAGTATATCATTTTCGTGTGACTCTGCATGTGTTGAACTCCTTTGGGTCAAAGAATGCGCAGTCATATACAGACATTAACTTTCACGACCTGCTTACTGGGTGTGGGTAGGCAAGGAGGTAATTCGGTCTCCATATCGTGGTAATGACATCGTGTCAGGGAGAGGTGCTGTGGCAGCATGAAACCTTGGAGCAAATGAAGAGAAGGCGGGGGGGGGGGGGAACCAGGCAGCCCTCTCCACCTCCTGTGCCCTCTACCACCCGACTTTAAAAAAGCTCCGTGCTCCCAAGCAGAGGAAGCTATCTCAGGATCCCTGATCACTGATAAACCAAAGGAACAGAACAAAATGTTTAGTGATAGTCCTTATTTCTCACTTGTGGACATCTAGCCTAATTCTTTTTGGAATATACATAGTACAAGCTTATAGGAAGACTAGCCTGCTGCTTTTCATTTTCTCGAACTGCTTCAGATATCATGATGTTGCTCTTCATGATGCTTTAGATAATTAAAATATTTTACTGGACTGTCATGCAAACATGAGACATTAAAAAGAATCATTGCTATCTCATTTTTACACAAACTATACTAACATAATCTCTGTGTAGTTCAGTCTTTACAAGTGTCCAATTAAACCATTCTGTGGCTGTTTACATGAGGTTCAAGTCTAGAATAGAAATCCTCTTTTTATTTTCTCTTCTTGGGTTGCAATGTGATGTTAACAGTGGAGCAGCAGCCACCATAAAACAGACAAATTGAGGGTGCTGTGCATGTCTAACTGAGCCGGAAGATTGGGGTAGAGACTGTCTCTGAAGCATGCAAGGGATAGTCCAGAGTGTTCTGTAGTCACCGTCAAAGGTTGAAGGTGTCTAAAAGCAGGGCAGAGGGAAATCTTCGGAGGTACAGAAAGCCAGGAGCTCTCCATGGAAAATGGAGAGAATTTCTTAAGGACCCAAAAAGATGCCTTCTGGACTTTAAAGCTGAGAGAGATATCACCAGCTTGGAAAACTGATGGTTTGGCTGTAAACTGTAGTGAGCTGTCTGGAATCTTGTGAGTGCTTAAATATCAGGTCCTGCTAAAAGAGGGCCCTGATCCTACCTTCAAGATATTGAAGCAGTGATGAATGGAATCTAAGACCATAGTAAATCCTAGACCCAGATCTCCTGTAGATTAGATGACGCAGTGCCCCCTCTCCCCAGCAATGACCTTACAAAGAAAGGGCGAGGTTTTTTCTGTGGATAAATATTATTAACTCACTCTCTACATTTCTTTTACACAAGATGCTCAGCACAAAGTAAGTGATAAAACATGTGAAAAAGCAAGTGATTGTGCCTGTCGCCCAAGAGGGGGAATAGACACTAGAAGTGGACACAGAGATGCCCTGCTTTGGAATTACCAAGCAGGGTTTTTAATGACTCTGCTAAGTATATATCTAGTGAGAAAAAAAAAAAAGATAGCATGCAGGAACTGATGGGGAATTTCAACAGAGAGGTGGGAACTTTTTAAAAAAAATAGGGGCAGGGGAGTCTGGAAAGTCAAAGAGATCAGTAGGCAAAGAAAGACTTTTGCATAAGGATGTGATTTGTGGATCCAGAGCTGTGTCTGTTTACTCTTTGCAATGTTTTTGTGTCCCCTTGGTGTATGTGCGGCTCATTGTTAGTTATGGGGAAAAACAAAAAATAGAAACAAAGCAAAAAAGCAAAGGCCTCCATTCCATGCCTAGGCTGGAGGAATCAGTGGCTCAAGATGCTAGGCTCACAGCTAAAAAGGCCTGGGTTCATTTCCTTTCCCTTTTTCCTGGGAATAAGGCTTGAGCTCCAGGTAACATTTGTGATTCTGTACAATCCTCACATCAGGTGATATCCTTTGTCTTTTTTTTCTTAGCTTTACTTGTAGAAATCACACATTTGAAAGGGGAAAAGAACCAGAAAAAAAAACTAACTGTGTTTCAAAGTCTAGAATAGAGATTAATATCTATAGGTATTTTTAGAATATTTTCTTTACAGTTAAATTTAATTTTTGTACATGCAAAGGAGATCAAGGTTCATAGCAAGGGGCATGTGCTCTTTGCATGAGCCCATTATCATGGCCTCTTTTCTGAAGTTTTCTCAGTGACCATGTATTCTTAGAGAATTAACAGTATTGTCATGTTTTTGCTCAGAAGTGTCAAAAGGTCCTTGTGAAATCATTGTAAAAGTTGAGTAAACTGTTTTTTTCAAGCTGCATTCTTCTGTTCCCTAGGAAGTCAGTTTAACCTTTTCTTTCCTTTTTTTTCCTTCATTTTCAATTTTCTTTCATCTGAAGAAGAGTGAACTGTTTTACACAAAATGTGACTTTACATTGCACCTTTCAGTCAAGGACAAATAATGATTTTGAAACATAACCCAAATACCTGCTGAACTTAAGGCTTTTCTGAGAAATGAAAAAAAGTGCTTTTCTATATTTATCTGTGAGTATCTGCTATGAAATTTTTCTTTGTCACCTATTCCTGTGCTTTCCTGTTCATCTTTTTAGAATAAAGGTGTTATTATATCTTTATTAAATATTTTTTTCTTGGGGATGGACCCAGCCAGTGAAAATTCAGTTTGAAATTAGGAAGGACCAGCTCCAAATTTTGGGGGCCTAGTGAAAAATGAAAATATGGGCCCCTTTGTTAAAAATTTGCTAAGAATTTTAAGTTAGTGACAGAAGAGCATTAAACCAAGTCTGGAGCCTTTCAGAGGTGGGAGCTCTGTGCAACTACAAGGCTTGCGTGCCCAGGAAGCCAGACCTGAATTGGGATTATCTCAGCTTCCAGTTCCTTAGGTCCTCCTTGCTCTTTCATGAAGCTCCTCAGACAGATATTTTAGAATCATGGCCTCGAATGAGATGCAGTTTAGGAGCCTGGCCGTCATGAGGGATGCATGGCCGGGGTGGAGAGCTGTCGGCGTGCACTGCGCAGTTCTGGGGGCGCCACTCTTAGTCATGACAGATTCAGATGGTTGTGGCATTTTTTCCTGGCATACAGCAAAAAAAGTGTCTGGAGGAAGAAGGGTGGCTTTTTCTAATACACAAAGATGCTATTTGGACAAGAGTAGTAGCTGCCTTTGCCGACTCCGTTTTCCTTAACCATTAATCTTTTCTCTTTCCCTTATAGATCTAATTCCTTCTTTCAACTATGACCACGTGACCTCACAGTTTGTGTGTATCTGTGCCTGTCTTTTTCCCTTTTTCTTTCTCTCCTCCTCTGCTTTTCTTCCATCTTCTCTTTCTAGCCTTTGCTTTGCTCCCAAAGTCTGACTCCATTGTTTCCTGAGAAACTGGCATTTGAATCTTAGGTTGAATTTCACTCAGTTTGTCCTCTCTTCTAGGGGGCATTCTATTTTATATCTTCACTTCTAAATGGGAAGAGGGAGATTTTTAACAACTTCAAGGAAACCCTGTGAGCAGATGGTACCTATCTCAGCCATCCTAAAATTGATAGCTTAAAAAGAGAGTTTTGTATTTGAAGCAGCATCCATAAGGGAGTTTATACTATGACATTGAAATAGGAATAATATCCCCAAGAAGATTGTCTGATTCCCTGGCCTTTAAGGTTAGTCTGCAAATATAGGTTCTCTGAGCTAGAGGGGATCTTAGAGATGAATCACAGATCCTACTTTGCAGGGCCCTGTGCTATTAGAATTGCTACCGTGAGCAGCATCAGTAGCCATTTCAGTGCTCTAGGTTGCCCTGCTGAGTCTATCTAGTGGGGTTCAAAGCATCAGGGTCAAACTTGGGGCTAGCTGGTGATAGTGACAGGAGTGGACACAGCTGATTTATGGAACTGAACTGTCGTGATGTCAATTGCACACAATCATCCTATTAATCCTTCACCATTCTCCCCGTCTTCTTGACAAAGCGGTAAAGAGGGTTTCACTTGCCTGCTTATTTTTCCCAGGATATAAACTTCTTTCCTTCCTCAGTGCTGTAACTTGATCTTCCTTTTAAGCCTATTTTACCTGTAAAAGAAATGTTAGGAAGAAGAGTCCCATTGTAGGGCTTCTATATACCCTCCGCCCACCCTCCCCCAACAAAATTGCAAGCTGGCTATTGTTTAAAACTTCTCAGTGCTTGAGAATGAGTGGGCTGACTGCTGTCAATCCACAGAAAATGAAAGCCCTCATGCCTTCTGCAGCAGACCTGATCATCGAGGCCCGTCAGAGAAAGTGCTGGCACCTTCGTTCCTGGTTTCTTTAGCCGACCTCCGAACATGCCACAGAGAGGCAACACGTTTGCTCATAATTTCACGTTGAACTTTTGGTGGGAAGATTGTACAAGTTCTTTTAATAAGGTTTAACATCACATGTTCTCTATCTGGTAATTGCGTGTTTTAAACTGGCTTGTATCTCGAGATTATACGCCCCTGAGAGCCAGCTGTTCTCTGCTAATCGCCTCGACACTCCCATTGCCCAGCCCTGATTTTGGTATTTGCGGGAGCTCAGTGTGGGAGCTTGTTGTTGATGCTGAGAGTTGTATAAAACCAGGATCGGGAACAGGGAGGCAGAGGCACCCTCGATTTACCTTTACCTGGAATTTATAGTAATCTGAGGCCAAATTCTGCTTAGTTAAAGTTGACATCTTGACATACATTTCTCAGAATAGCCCAGGAAAGAGAAAACAGGCTCTTGCCAAGTCTATTGATGTCAAGGACGAAACGCCATATGCTAAGAAGCAGAAAGCCTCATTTGCACTGTTCATTCTTGGTCCAGGACATAAAAGTAATGTAAGGGAGAAAGATGAAGCATATCTGTCATCACCTTGTTTTTCTTCCCCTTCACCACCAGACCAGAAAGAGGGAAACTGAATTTTAAAAATCAAGGTAGCATCACAATGATTTTTTAAAAAGCCCTAGACACCAATGTTAGGCCGACTGTTATTAAACCCCAGTAAGGTTAATTAGTAGCTCTTGTGGAAAAAAGCCATGGGAGCTCATTATTTGGACTAATATCTTCACTAAAGAAAATGGAATTTTCTAAGTGCAAGTATATTGAGGAGCAGGATGTTGGAAACTGCTGGCTTTTCAGATGATGTGTTGAGGAACACACATGCACACATCACACACAAATTGTTAAAATCCACTCTGGTTTCAAAATCTCCTAGTTTGGCTAACCGTAACATACTTTTTTTTAAAGCCTAGAAACAGTACATGTGTGTAGAAGAAGTGACTGACTAAGGCAAGGTCCAGAAACAGCGAGTATTGGGTCATCTAATTCTGAATTGTCATGGAGATAGCTCTGTCACTGATGTGACCTGTGACCTGAGTCCCCCCAAGCCTCTGATCAGCCCTAGGCCTGTGTTTGCCTCCCCCCATAGACGGCCATCTCTGCACCTGCAAACCCCGGGCCCTGACTGTTGAATTCACTCCAGAGCACATCCTGATGTGACTTACCGAGGTGTTTGTGGCCAGCCTTAAATTGAGGTGGTTCCTCAGAGCGTGGGAAAATATGTTTATTTGTTCTGTGCCTTTGAAAGCTTGTTAATGTGGAGCTCCTGTGGTGTGGTGGGGACATCTGTTGAGTACACGGTCTATTCTGAAATCAAGCAGTGACCATGAAAGGAGAGGCCTCTGCCCTCTCAGAGCGAGGCTCTGCTGGTCAGTGTACACCAACTCCCTGCTCTGTCACCAGGGAGCTCTTTGAGTAAGCGGTTTACCCTCTCTGAGCCATCGTGTCTTCATCTCCTAAGAGAAAGCTAGACCTTTGGAAGGCTTTGAGCTCAACTCAAACATTTTCTCTTTGTTCCTCTTTCTCATTCAAATAGCAAGAATCTGATCACTGTGAAAAAGACCCAAGTGTGGGTAGGAACCATACGCTTTGAAGGACCCTGTAGAGTAACTTGACCTTTTGCATTGACCTTAAAGTAAGTACTTGGAGGCTTCTGTTTGATAAACAGAACAGTACAAAACAAAATCAAAGCCTGAAGCAAATTACCTTAAGCACCTTTCATAAGCTCGTTTATCTTTACCTCGGTAACAAACACAACCTGTTGTAGTGTTGACAGTCTGCTTGTGCCATAAAGAAAGGCAGAGCCTTAAATGCATAATTGAAATCTAAGCAGTTTATAGTTCGTGGATGGTGTCATTAATCAGGTGGCCTTTGTACCTTGCTTTTCTTTGGGCTTCAGATCCAGTTGCCACCCAGAATTGTTTTTTTCTTTCTGAAGAAAGCAAATGACTAGGTACTGAGTCTGGCTCTTCTTTTGTCTTGTAGAAATTCTTTTTAGCCTTGAACATTATTCAGATATTTATTCACTGTAAAGAAGCTCAGACTGTGTGCCTGGCACTGGCGTAGGCTCTGGGGATATAGTGGTGTAGAAGACAAGGAGAGTCCTGTGTTCAGGAAGCTTCCATTCTAGCAAGGAGAGGTAGGTGATTAAGTAAGTGAATAAATAGTTTCAGAGTGTCTATCTGAAAGTGCTGTTAAGAGAATAAAACAGGACGGTAGCCTAGCAGTTCCTGGGTATGGGAGAGGAGCTGTTTCAGTTTGGATGACCAAAAGGTTTTGTCTGAGGAGGTATTCAGTGAACTGAATCTGGAAAATAAGCAGAAGCCAGCCATAATTGCTGGTTCCTGCACTGCCCACTCATATTATTTAATAATAGTTATAAAATTAAACATGAGTATAAAATGGAGTAGCCCTCAAGAAACACAGTTTGGTGGTTCTTCAATAAATTAAACATTGAATTACCATATAAACTAGCAATTATACTCCTAAGTATATAGTCAAAATAATTGAAAACAGATGTTCAGACAAAAACTCGTACATGAATGTTCAGACCAGCACTATTAACAATAAGCAAAAGGTGCAAACCCTCTAATGTCTATCAGTGGATAAATGGATAAACAAAATGCATTATGCCCATACAATAGAATATTAGTCAGAAAAAGGGATTGAATTCTGTTAGTTACTACAATGTGGATGAGTCTTGAAAGCATTAGGCTAAGTGAAAGAAGCCAGACACAAAAAGCCGCATGTTATACAACTCAACTTATGTGACATGCCAGAATGGGCAAATCCAGAGACAGCGGTAGGTTAGTGGGTAACTAGGGATTTCGGGGCGAGGTATGTAGGGAATGGGGGATGGCTGCTAATGGCTATGGAGTTTCCTTTCAGGGTAATGAAAATATTCTCGAACTAGATAGTGGTAATGGTTGCATAACACTATGAATGTACTTAATACTGATGAATTATACACTTTAAAATGGCTAAAATGGTATGTGTATTTTACCACAATTTAAAAAACTAAACCCAAGTGTGTGATATTTGACACCAGCCCATACCAAGAGACATTTATCTGCACTTGGGAAATATCCTGAAAAGCAAATGTAGACCGTCTGGCTTAGCCCTTTATTTCAGGGAGGAAAAGTTTTATTTGGTATTTATTTAGGCCCACACCCACTGAAAGGAGGCAGTCAGGGACTTATCAAAAGAGAATTGAACATAAATACAGGCATGCAAATATGCAGGTGTGCACATCTCTCCAGTGTTTAAAGCTCTAAACTCTTTAGAAGTGAACAGGATGTGTTTTATACACAGGGCCTCCCCTGATGAACTCTAATCTCAAATTGTTTTTAATATGTGAGAAGCAATAAGCTCTCACCCACAAACTTGTTGACTGTCCCTTGGGGTCTTATTGAAAAGAGAAGGCTCTGGGAATAAGGATGAGTAGGAGGGGGTGATAGTTCTTATCAACAATACCAACAGGTGGAGAAGGTTTGGACAGATCTTCTGAGACTAGGTTGCAGATGTGTCGGTAGATATGGGTAGCAGGGGGAAAGGCAAGAATGCTGACCTGGCATTCAGAAGAACCAGTTTTAGTCTTGGCCTTGCCTGCCACTGACCTGCCTCGTGCCCCTAGGATGTCATCTCAATTCATGTATGTCTGTATTATCGATAAAAATTAGTACTTTCACCAAGCTGTAAACGGGAAAATAAACAGCTTTGATCAAATTTTAAAATTTTAGCCATAGCAGTAGCTCCTTATTTTGTCTTTGAGTTTGATATATTATCCACCTGACACTTCTTAGAATTGGAGAAATTGGTGAAAAGTTTGTAAACCACAAAATATATTGATGATATCTAAAGAGTTTTCAAACTTCTGGTAAGAGTGAATGCTATGTTCCTCTTAAAAATTATTTCTCAAGTAATATTAATTTAGTGTCTCAAGTCATTACAGCCCTATTCTTTCTTTGACTGACAGGAATAAAATGTTAGCTAGGCCTCTTTTTTCCCCCTGCCAATTCCTCTGATCTACAGTTATTAGGAGGTGGAGGTATATTTAGATATACTTTCGAAGAGGTAGATTTTGATATATTTAGGCTTAGGTATAAAGCACTCTGCTAGACTAGCTTAGAAAATATTGGAACTCTCACTCTTTCCAACAATCTGGCGTGATCTGTATTGGTTTGTCCACCAAACCCCTTGTCAGTGGCGGTCTCTTACCCCCACCTCCACCCCATACACCTTTCCTTTTTCTTCATCTACTTACCTACCACCCTCAACATTAGAAATAAGCAATGCTACCTCTTGTTCAAGCAGTGTTTGAATTCCACCATAAACATGTAAGAGAAGGGAAGTGCCACCTGTTCTGTTTGTTTGAGGCCCATTGTCTGTTGTCATTTTGACCCAGTTTCTTTTGGGACTGGGAGGAGAGGAAAAATTTAGGCATCGTATGAGATTATCAATGGATACTTTCAGGCAGTTCTCTGTAATGTGTGCCTGAATAGTAATTGCTTGCCTAGGATCCTGTATTCACCAGAGTTATTTGTTCTCAAGCAGGAGGAAAAATAAATCTTTGTGGTTTTTTGTGAAACTTTTAGCTTCCCCCAGCTACAAGGACCCCGACAGCAGGTTTAGAGTCTCACCTGCAGGTATGAAGGCTTACTCTCTTTATCCCCTCTTACATGGAGGCCTATCTCTTTAATGGGGGTGGGTGTTAGAGCCTAGCCAAGCTAATAAAAGTGATACCAGTGACTTTCAGTGGACCCTAGTATTTGAAGATCAAAAATAAGATTCAAATTCTGCCAGAAAGGTATGAAAACCATTCAGATTCCTAACTTGCAAAGCTTCTTATATGTAGAGACATATACTCTGTGATCTCCAGACATTCCTCAGAGGATTCTCATGCAGAGAGCTTATTCCTATGTGTGCATACACATGTAAGTAGGGAGATATGTATGAAAGAGAATGAGGGAAAGAGTCAGAATATTAATGGCTCAGCACACAGCGCTCCTGTTAGCATCCTGGGCTGTGGGTATCGGTGATAGTCACAGCCTCTAATAGCAGACCTGACACAGGCACTGACCAGTTGGAATAGACACCAACTACATAGCTGAAGCAGGGTCCCGAACAGCACATTTTGTGCAGGTTTTTATTTAGCAATCATATTGTGGGAGACGGGGTAGGAGGGGTCCTACAGGAGGAGTTCAGGTGGTCCACCTAGTAGGAGGGGAAACTTAGGTATCAGGGCTATGGTTATGTACCAGCCAGTATGGGTACATTTGAATATTTCAACAGCCAGTACACGAGCTGCATCTCTGAAAATACCTGTGTCTCCTAGACTTCTAAAGTAGTTCCCATCAAGATGTAGATGGTTGTTGTTGTTGTTGCTGTTGTTGTCGTTAGACGTTTACTGGCCTAGTATGCTCATGTGGTTATTTGCTAATGCATGGTCGGTTGGTGTTCGTCTGAATTGCCTCTTGGTTAGAACCCAGTCATTTGTCCTCAGGAATCTCTATGCCTAAGATACTCAGTACAGATAGAGGTCTGCTGACTAACTACATCAGGAACCCAAAACTATTCTGAGTCCTGGCCTGCTCTGAACTCGTCTTAGCACTTGTTAGCAACTTTGTGAAAGAATGCAGTAAAGTTACTGGCACTCCAGAGATGAGGGATGTGTGTGTGTGTGTGTGTGTGTGTGTGTGTGTGTTTAAGAAGACTGTATTTTGCCTATTTTCAGAAGAGGGCTAAAATGTTGGAAGTAACAAAAAAGTTGTTGTTAAGGTGTTTGTGTAAGGATCCTAAGAGGTGTGTAGGCTAGGCCTGATTGCCTGATGAGTGGTTGGAAGGACAGCTTTGGAGAAAGATGAAAATTATTCAGAAAGTTTGCAGCTGTGACATCTGATTAAATGCCACTGAGAGGACCTCACGGTTGGCAAAGACACTGCCACCTTTCCATTCTGGTCTTACATGGGGTTTTCGTGTGCTCTAGAAGAAGTGCTTCTGTCTTCATTAGGTCATTTCTTTGAGAAGAATTTAATGCAGTTTAAAAATAAGCACACAGCTGAATACCATAATGTATTTAAGCAAGCTGTTTCTGACTGTGCAAGCTAAATTTTTTTCTATTTATGAGAGTGGCTTATATTACATTATGCACATACTGAGCCATGGCATGACCATACCATAGCCCCATGTAATATCAGCATTTAGGGTGGACTGTTTAAGTAGCTCTGCAGGGGAATAGGTTTGCAGCAGCATCCCTTACAGTGCATGAACCATCTCACAGCTTGATTTGTACCTTCACATCTTCTGCTAAATGTGTTTTCTTCTCTTGATCCTCACGCACACCATTCTGAATTTAAAAATCGTGTTTGCTTTCCATGGTTCAGCTTAAATGTTGCATTATGTTTAACTCTAACATGCCCTTATGATAGAGTTTGCTAGAGGGTCAGAGTAGGGTTTGATGTTCAAGTGTTAACGACTCACTGAACCCATCTTCTCCAGGGTTCAGCTGAATTCCGTGTGAACACACAGAACCACAGTAAATGAGAGAAAGTGTTAGTTTTATTTAGGGTTCTCTGATCATGGGTTAGGTTGGAGAACACACAGGCCTTTCCCGTCACTGCCTGAATCTTGAGTCTTACCCAGGCTTCCACCTAGGGACCACTGGAAAAGTTGGAACTAGCTAAGATCTTCCTGGGTCTATCAGATAGCAGCTGGTTATGGAGGGTGTAAGCAACCTCTTGGTTAATTGCATCCATTGGGTGTGTCAGAGTTTTCTTAGCATTAGCCCCTCTTTTCCTGCAGCGAGCTGCAAGGAGGACCAGAGCCTGACATGGAAAAGCTCTCTCCTAAGAAAGATCTTGAAATCCCTTCTCAGATGGGATTTAATTTTAAGTGATATGACATGATCAAAACCAGCATATAAGATTTTAAAAGTAATATTTAAATATCAAAAATATTTTTTTAAAAAAGCATAGACTTAAGATTTAAAAGGAATGTAAAGGAATAACAAATCCAACAACCCATCCTAAAGTCAACACTCCTATATAACTTTCCCATTAGTAGTTATTGGGCCTTTGAACACCTGCCAAGTCAGCCTATTATAGTATCACAATGAGCTAAAATATCCTCTATAACTTTACCCCTAATTTTGTCCCTTGGAAATAAGTGTATAAAGTATTGTCTCTCTTCCACAGGATAACCTTTCATTTATTTCAAGGAAAATGTCCATGTCCTCCTACCCACACTTGCCATGTGAACATGCCCAGTTCATTCAACCATTCATCATACAATACAGTTTAGAGTTGAACTCTGCGTTAGCCTTGTAGCTATCCTCAAAACATATTTTAGTAAATGTGTATTCCTCAAAAAAATGCATCACTAGAACAGACGGGGATATTCCAAAGTAGAAAAGGTTTATTACCTTTCTAACCACAGAAACCATAAGCACATTAAATGCAACCTACCTTACTAGCTTTTTAAAAAAAGATTCTATTTATTTATTTTGAGAGAGGGGAAAGGAGGGAGGAAGAGAGGGAGAGAAACATCAATGTGAGCAAGAAATACTGATCAGTTGCCTCTTGTATGCACCCCGATTGGGGACGGAACACACAATCCAGACACATGCCCTAACGGAGATTCAAACCAGTGACCTTTCTGTTTGTGGTATGACACCCAAGCAGCTGAGCCACACGGGTCAGTGTCCTTTACTAGCTTTGTTGTTGACTTTTTCCCATCTCTGAAACATGTTTAGTTTTCTCTTAATGAAATCACAGCATTTTCCTATGCTGCTGCTTAAGCCAGGTATCCCCAGCCGTTACTTATGCAGCTGCACTTTTGGACCCAAGTAGAGAGTGTTACATCCTGTAGAACTAACCTATCTCTCATGCTCGCCAAGCCTCTCTGGCTCCATACTGTGCCATCCATGTGTTTATTACCTTTCTCAGCACTGTGACCTCTAAATGTTTTAGGAGATGCCCTTACTGTTTCTGTGTTTCTGTTTTCATCCAAGTTTGCATGAAAATGTTGAGCTGGACAGGCCAAGGATAGAGTTCTGTGACAGGCTGCTAGAAATCTCTCTTGAGAGGCATGTCAACTTCGAGAATGGTTTAGTTTTAATTGTTATATCCCCGACCCCCATAATTTATAAGACAATCAGAAGAGACCTAGTAAAATGTATTGTTGGAGCCTGTACTTCGGTATAATCAAAAGGAAAAGTGAGCTTAGGAAGAGATGGCCAATCCTGAGTGAAATTTTGCTGCCTTCTGGTGATTGCAGGGTTTTTTCCCCCCTTGGCTTCTCATGAACAATTCCTTTAATAACCAGTTTTGATTTTTCTCAAGATCTCCCAAGGTGACCTCTATACAATTTGTAAAATTGACCTTCTTTTTCAGTTTGAAACATGAATGACATTTGCCAGTCCCCCAGCTTTTGGCATGTCTTCCGTTTTCCACTATTGCTCAAAGATTTCTGACAGACCTGCAGCATTAGTGGTCTCCACTGCACGGACTCGTAGTATCTAGGCTGTGATCTGGGCGTGGTGTTAACTTCACCTTCAGCCTGTTCCTGATTTTTTCCAGGCCTAGGCCGTTGGGACCAGAGCTTCATTTTTTCCAACTTGTTACACTGCATATACAAAAGAAAAAAAATTTTTTTACAGCAAAAAACATCCAGAACACTTTGTCTTCATTCGGTTTTCTAGTTACGTTAAATGCAGAAGGCTCAGTGTGCGTGTTGGATTCTTTCATTTGCTAGTGGTCTTCTTCAAGTACTAAAAGCTTCTTTTAAGGACATAGATAGCAAGAATAGCAAAAATGGCCCCCTGGAAATGGAAAATTGAGTAAAGAAATGTCCAGCACTTGGAACTGGCAAATCTGTGACAGTGCTGGAGGTTGTCTATCTGGCTGCTACTGTAGCAGCAGCAGTTCAGCGCAGCCCGAAGCCAACAACGGCTCAACTCTTTTTTTCCCTGTCCCTAGAGTTGACCTCAGGCTTAGTTTATTTTCCCCCTCAACTTCTTTCTTTTCCTTGTCTCTTATTCCTGTGCTACCGAACAATTTAGTAAGTCATTTCTCTACCTTGGAATTTACATTTACCCATATTTTTGACTCAGTCAAAACTTTGCCTCACCTGTGGCATTTTGTGGTTTATTTCTTACCCTTTTTTTTGTTGTTGTTCAGAGGGAACTTTAAGATGGTGTCTGGAATAATTTAAGAATGGATTTTCCCAAATACTTTGAGAAATTAAGTAATCTGTGTTATTTGTCCTGAATACTCCTCAGGTTTTGGTTTTTCTTTCAAACAGGTATGGGAAACTTGCTGATGTCTAATCAGTTTGATAGTAGGGTGAGTAATCACTGTGTCAGTCACATCCACAGTCTCTTATTGAGGAAAACCGCCTGCCTTCTAGTAGACCACCATGTCCTGCTCTATTAGACGCTGGCTCACAGCTGCCCAACTGGGGGACCAACGTGTACCTGACCCAAAGATAGCTAGCCTGTGGACCGGCCAACAAAAAGCCCTTTTCCCACAAGGGGGAAATGGGCCAGTTGGATTCTTCCTCTCTGAAGGAGCTTAACCAAAATATGGGAATAGGAGCAGGCAAACCGGAGCAGAAGATGAAAACCCAGAGGGAGACCACGAAAGACCAGGTGCTGTTTTCCTGAGGAGAGGGGGCAAAGATTATTGAATGTTTCCCACAGTCTTTGCGTAGATCTATGTAATCATATATATAAATACTTCATGCCTATTTCATAGAACTTGTCTGTAGGGGATGGAGAATGGGAGGTTTTGCAGGAGGAATTAGAGACACACACTGTTTCAAAGACTTTATTCTGTTGTAGGAGCTCGACTCTCTTTGAGCTTACCCTTTCTTTGCCTGCCTTCTGCGGGGCATCTACAGTCTTCCAGCTTCTCAGGGACACTGAAAGGTGTCTGACAGTTTCCCCTCCTGTCCTGGTCCCTCTTGGTGATGTTTGCTGACTTTGCCTGTTGGCCCTTACCTGTGCTCTTGACAGTATCTAGTGTGCTGCCTTTCAGCGTTGGTGACACCAGCTGACTGTGGGTGCTGGCCAGTGCTCTGGGTGCTGCTTCTGCAGGTGCTGTAACTGGGGGCCCTGTCAGGGAGTACCAGAGTTGGACACTAGTTAAAGTGGTGAAGACAGACTTTATTTAATAACTGTTGCAAGAGAGGAAAAGATCCTCCAGTATTGAATAAGGCTCAATTTTAAATACAAGGACACGTGGTAATTCATAGCCAAGGAGCAGGGCAAGGAGGTCAGTGGATGGGAAATTACTAAGAATAGACATCAAGGGTGGGGAAGTTGTTGCTAAAATGACTTAGCAAGATTCTTGCTACAACTGGGCTAGAGAAGTCAAGGGCAGGGCCCAAAGATGCGGCCTCCTTGAAAAGAGGACTTGGAGGAACCTGTGTAAAATGTCATCAGGTAGAGAATCTTTGTCAGTCCCAACCCACCAAATTCATATTGTATTTCTGGAGTCACAGATGAGTTGAGGCTACATCTTGTTCTTGCTGTAAATGAGACTCTCTTCTCCATTTTGTGTTACTCAGTTATACTTGTATTTTCCTAAAGTGGTACTGTGCCAGCTCCCAAAAGCCCAAACATGGTAAGAAAACATGTCTCTCCATTTATTTCTTCAGGCTTCATTCACAAATCCATGACCATGGGGTGAGAAGGTTTGCCTGGGAGCAATCTGAGTAACAGACAAAATACTATACTCAAAGCCATGCCTTCTAGCCCTCCAATAACTGAGGCACTGTTTGGGACCGAAGCTGTGGGCTTGACCGTTGACTGTTTCTTCCGTTTGGATCTCATGTGACAGCCCCTCCCAGCTGTACTTGCAGATGAACACTGGTGCAGCCAGCTGCCTCTCAGTGACCTCTGCCCAGTCACACCAACGACTGCCTGGGAGTCCAGTCAAGGCTCAGCCCAGAACTGCTCCCCACCCTGTCCCTGTCTTTCTTCACACTTAGAAAAAGAGGAAGATACACCAGAAACAGTGTACCTAACCCTGACCACTGCCTTAAAACTAAGAAGAAAAAAAAGTGCATTTCTTTCTCAATACTCTGTAGTTTATACTTTTGAAAAATTAATTTTGACAGAACCATCTCAGCCTTCTTTGCAAAGAAGTGAAGTTTTACTGAAAGCGATTGGAAAGAAAGGCACAAATGGGTGTTTAAAGGAATTAAAATTCAAGAGTTAAATTGGGACATTGAGGGGTGCTGTGGGGAGAGGAGGGGGCTGGAGGATTATAAGTGTAAAGAGAAGCACAGCTCAGAGCACCGTGGCTCTGGAACTGGGGAAGAAGAGCCATTTTGGGTTCTCAATAAAAGAATAGCTATTTCTTTTGATATTTCCAAAATTGCCACTCTCAGGCTTTACACTTCTTTCTCGCTGCACCTTTTTTCTTTTCAAGAAAGTGCTAATGATTTGGCATCCCGGCACATAGCTGCATTCTCCTTATAAATATGTGTACTTTCAAGTCTTTACTCAAACTCAACATAATTTCTCTTAGAAAAGCATTTCTTTTAGGAACACGCTATTAATCCAGGAACGCTCTTGCAGCTTTTATTGTCACTAAGTCATATATTGTTTTTCACAGAATACTGCCATTTGTTTGTATTTCCCCACAGTTTTTGTTTTTAGGAGTTTTGTTCTGTTCTAGTGGCAGCTGAAGTGATTTTGAGTGTTTGCAGCATGCTGTTAATTAACCAAATGTTTCAACCTAGAACTTGAAACACCTGGGCTGGCATAAATTGCTCAGAATCAGAGTGGAACTCTCTGAAACGGTGGATGTTGAAGATTTGGAGTAAAAGAGACAATAGATGGGGAGAGGTTTTAGGCTCTACTCACTTTTTAGCCAACATAAAAACAGGTGAGTAGGTGTCGGGCTTGCAGCAGAGTTTGTTCTCAGCAGCAGACATGCCTCATGTGCTCATTGGCTAACCAGCAGCAGCTCCCAGCATCTGTGTGAATGCAGATAGCTTGGGTTTACTCTGTGTGACCCTGTCCCTGTTTCACTTCTCTATTCTGCTTACTCCTGGGCTTGATAATTTTAAAAATTTGAATAACTGTGTATGAAGAGTCAAGATTAGTCATGGAAAGTGCTAGGGTGTCACGTGAGACTTGGTGCCCATCCTTTCTTCCCACTGGGGTATTCTGATGAAAAAGCATGTGCACTAAGAACCATATTCACATAGAAAATGAAGCACCATTTTATTGACAATTGAGCAGGCACCTGATGACCTCACACAGACACCCGTGCAAGAAGGGGGCGCTGGTAGGGCTGGAATGAGTCAGAATGGTGTGCCTGTGGAGTAGACCTGAGCTTACTTCCACTCTGGCCAAGGTGTAAGGGCTAAAACGGATTGAGGAGAATAGTTGGTTTGTCCATAGCAGGGTTTCTAAAAAGCAGCACCAGTGACATTTTGGGTTAGGTAGTTTTTTTTTTTGCTGGGAATTGTCTTATGCACTGTAGGATGTTTGGCAGACTTCCTGGCCTCTCCTCACAAGATTTCTGGAGCAAACTTCCTCCACCTTTGTTCTGACAACCAAAGTATCTGTAGGCATTGCCAAACATCCCCTGGGGGTGGGGCGGTGGCAAAATTGTCCCCAGTTGAAAAGTAGTGGCCTATGGGGAGACCCCAACCAGTGTGGGTTTTCCATAGATAGTTACGTTATGAAGCACTCACTTATTCCTAGACTCACAGGGGAGGGGTCTGTAATAAGATTTTAAAAGTCAAGTGCAGAATATGATTGAAGAAGCTCATTCAAACATTGGTTTCCAAATGTTACATATTAGATGTAGCTGGGGAGCTTTTAATAATCCTGATGCCCTAGCCACGCTCCAGTGTTAATTAAATCAGAATCTCTGAGAGAATGGGATGTGGAACTGGATTATCAAGTTTTTGTTCTTGTTTTTTTTAAAGCTTCCCAGGGTTTCCCCTGGGAACAGCCACATTTGAGAACCAGTGCTTTTAAAAGTACAGTCACTAGCAAGATGTGGCCAGATTGCCTGACTTGCAGATATCCTATGTAACGGACAGCTTCTTGCTGGTATTTATTCCACACAAGTGACTGCCAGTAGTTCTTGAACTTCAGCTTGCAGCAGAATCACATGCATCTAGAGGGCTAACTGTCAAGAAAGAAACCTTTCTGATTTGTTAAATCTGGGGTTGGGCCATACATTTTGCATTTCTAAGTAGTTCCCAAGTGGTGCTGATGCTGCTGTGATGTGGACCCCGGCTCATGGGGTCATTGACATTGTGGATGTGTTTGGGAGAGACAGTCACAGGGACCACCGAGTCCTGTGGAGGAAAAGGGCGGGCCGTTTTGTTCTCAAGAGGAGCCAAAAGCTGTGGCCTCACCTTTGCCGTGACAGGCCTTTATTTCTTTTTCTGGTCACGTTACACAATGGTCCTCCTTTACTGTGCACAAGCTCACTTTAGGTGGTTACCTTTTACAGAAAACAAAGGAGCCAATGCTGCTAATCACATCACAGAAGAGGGATATTTGCAAATGAAAAGGGAAAAGTTGTTGAACCAGTTACACTTGTCCTTGGAAGGTTTAGCATCGATTTTAGGAAGTTACAGTAAGCACTTGCTGTCTCAATTCAGGGTGAGGGAGTTTTAGCAAAAAACAAGATTCAAGGCAGCCTAGGCACATTGCAGGCCTGATTTCCCAAGGGAGAACCTATCTGTGGGCGTGGGTCCTGTGCATCTCCCAGTGGGAGCTGGACCCACACCACGCAGAATGGTCTTCTACAGTGCTGGACCAGAAACCACCTCTGGGAACCACTGCTGATGACCATCATTTCTGTCCTCTTGTCTGAGGAGCAGTGGCTCAGCTATCCCAAAGTGAACAGCACATCCCATGCCGGACATACACAGAACTCTCAACCAAACATCTGTGTTCCCTCACCTCTTTTCTCCTCAAAGTATTTCATTTCTCCGTCTTCGCTGAACTGACAGCCCGCTTGGTTCTCCTGAAGGCACTCTGTTACTGTCATCAATCTCAACAGTCCTCGGAAGTGCCCAGAATTCCATTCGCAATTTTCACATGCCTTCCATATCTTTAATGAATCTGTTTTTCTTCACTTACTGGCATTAAAGATTTTAGGGAAAGACCTCTTATTTAGTTTTATTGTTTTTAGATTGTCCGTATTTGGTGATTTAGCTTCAGTAGGATTTCTGCCATTTCCACTCTAAATGTAGCATGTTGGAATACCTTGTTATTGAAATAAACATTAGGGGCTACGTATAAATCTAACAGCCATGTTCAAACAATGAATTAATTCTTGACAGAAAATCTTTGGAATTAGGAGACGACATATTCAATGTAGCAGTTTTTGTTGTTGCTTGTTTGGTTGTTTTTTTTTAACCTGTGAGATACAGGTCTCCATTATTGAAAACACAGTTGCTTTGGAAGTTCCAAACTCTTTGAAGACCAAGAATGACTAACATGTCCCTGTTGATATCTCTTGTTAAAATGACTGTGCATCCAGAAATAAAGGGATTAATGGGTAAGTATTTGGTCAGCTAAGTACCAGAGCTCTGCAGGGGGCTTCTCTGTAGGACAACCAGAGGATGTCATTGAGTTAAACAGAGGGCCTCATTTGTTGCCCACTGCTTGCTTGGAATCCTGTGATGCAGGGCTGTCTGATCTTGTCTTGCCTCTTGACACTCAGGTCTTCCCACTTTGACATGGACTGGCCCAGTGTCTAGCATTTGCCCACTGGTTTTGCAGAGTCAACTTCTCACTGACATTTCTGCAACCTTAGCAGAAGCTGTTTGGACAGATTGGGAAGAAAACAAACATGTCTTAGGAAATATAGTGGGAATGAGCACTGGACTGGGAAGCCGGAACTGGGCTCTAATCCAGACTTTGACACTAACTAGTAGGGTGACCTTGGACAACTCACTTCACTGATCCTGCCTTTATCTTTTCTGGTCTGGAAAACTAAAGAAGCTAAAGTCTGTAAGCCCCACTCCAGTGCCACTATCCCGTGACTGCGAAGTTACATACTCTGTAGTCTTCTATAGCCTACATAGAAGCCTTCTCATAGAAGACCTGTGGGAGTAGAACTGCTTCAGTGATGAGTGGGCTTCTCTCCACAGTCCAAAACTCAGGGTACTGAGTTTTGAGGAAGAAAAGATCGGTGTTTGGATACTACTAAAGAGTGTCTGGTGGCTCCTCTGTTTTGTCTCTCAATACCTAAATAATACTGTATTGTGCAGCTAGGAATACTTTTTCAAACAAGCCAACAAATTTTAGGCCTCACAACCAATTTTAATATAAGCAAAAATACCTTGCTGAATGAGTATGTTGGAACCTCTCCAAAGGATAAGTATGGTTGGTTTATTAAATTCTGTAGCTGTGAAAGTGTCCTTTAAGTTGTTCCTTCTTAAAAATTCACAAAAAGTCAGGATGAGGGTAGAGTCTGCTGACCAAGCTTGTAAAGTCCATTTTCTCTGACCCCTCCCACCCCAACCTTTTAAGAGATGGATGATTCTGACTGCTGTGGTAGGCTCTACAGCTTTCCCCAGGACTCACAGTGAGGTAATGCATGGGGTATCAGGCAGTTCCTCAGCTGCGTAAACTGGGCTGCCTTGTAGATCAGTGGAGGAGAAAAGCGGGTGGTCAGAGTTGTGAGGGAGTCTACTGTGTCATCTTCCGGATGTTTCCACACATCTGGATGTTTCCACTGTGTCATCTTCCGGATGTTTCCACACATGGGAATACTTGTATGCATAGTGTTTAATGCATGTACTGATTGGGTCCACACCTTTAAGACAGCGGGATTAAGGAAGCTGTACAAATGTAAACTTTGGAGAAAAAGGAAGAACGACAGAGAACTACAGAGTTGAATACATATGACCAAACTATGTCACAATGCAAAGGGCTGGTCATTTCTGCAACATACTAGCACAGTGGTTTATAGAATGGAGTTTTATGCCCACTCTTAGAATAAAAACATTGAAGGGACATGCCCAGGAAATCTTTTTTCCTTTTAATCAGGATAAAGCATCGCAGTGAGACCTCGGAAAGCATGTTGGATTTCACCTTTAATCTCCCAGATGTCAGTCTCTTTTCAAGTGGTCATTCTCTGAAAGGCACAAGTTAGGAGTGGTTTGGCATTGAGTTCCAGAATGGCCTTTATCATCCTAATGACAATTTTTCCAATTTATTCAGTTGTAAAACTACAGTGATTCATGTAATTAGAGGTTTCTCTCTGTGTCAACAGAGAGGGTATTTGGAGGCTGGTGAAGAGTTGGACACCTTTTCTGCCGCACTTCAAAAGAAGTAATCAATCATGGGATAATATTTTTAGAGTGTCAGAACTAGAATCTGACCGGCTAATAATCATCTTCAAATAAAATTCTTGATTAATTACAGCATAAATTATCCAAGAGTGACAAAATTTACTTGGATCTCATTGAAGTTTCATTGGGTAACCTCCTCTCTGCCGGGTGAACAGGAAGAGGGAAGAGATGTTCTCCTTCTTTAACGCTCCACTTGAAGCAAACTCACAGACAGACAGAAAGCTGCAGTGCTCACAAAGCCAGATGGGAGGCTTGTTGAAGTTTCTTCCAGCGAAGTGGGGTTTTTTTGCCCTTCCTGGATTTTGTGTCTTCCCTGAATGTGGGCAGCTGAAAGGTGTGTATAAAATATTCCTGAACACTGAAGTGAAAATTTTCCACAGCTGTCATAATAATAGTTCATTAAATAAATACTGTTTTAAAAACTGCTCTAACATTTGGTGAGCATAAATGAATCAGAGCAACTCTTGGAGAGATACTCCAAATTAATTAAGTGACTACGAGGGCAGGATAAAAATCTGAGATTTGAAATTCAGGAGAATCCCAGCTCCGAGTCCCTTGTTGAGGTTGCCGCCTGTTTTTCTGCTCCTGAAAAGTTTGTCATTTGTCTCTTACTACTTGGGTCGCAAGTTAAGATAATGCTTAGCCCTGTGGAAGTTCAGCCAGGATCCACTGTTAGTCTCATTCTCTTTGTCTCTGTTTCTCTCTCTGGGTGTCTGTGTATCTGCGTCTGTCTCTGCAGTACTCAGCATAGCACCTAGCTTATGGGATATTCAGAGCTGATGTATTTACTAAACATGTGTATACCAGTACTTCTTCAGATAAAAAATCAACTCATTTAATCCTCATGTAACCCTATCAGGCACTCTTCTCCAATTTTACAAATAAGAAAACCAAGCCTTAGAGAGGTTAGTAACTTGTCCAGTATCACAAAACTAAGAAATGACAGAACTGGAATTTAAATCCTAGGCCATGTGGTTTGGGAGTCTGTGATCTACCCTCCTGCACTGTGTTGCTTCTCTCAATAAGTATTTGTTGAAATAAAAATAACAGACTTGTCTATGAAGGGTTTATAAAACAAAATCACATGTCAACTCATTTGATTCTCAAAGCAGCTAGTAAGGAAGACATAGCTTATTCCTATTTTAGGATAGACAAAATGGGGTCTCGAACAGTGACTGATTTTCCCAAAGTCACCTGTCTAGTGAGTTACAGGGACTAGTGGCTGGAACCTAGAGCCCCCTAACTTCAGCTCTGGCTTTTGTCTGCTGTAGCTGTATTAGAGTGTTAACTCTGCTATGAACAAGAGTCCATTGCAGTCTGCCTCTTTTATTTCCACTTCCCTCTACTGCTTTTTATTTCTCCTCAAGTCAGTAGGTACATCCAAAGGTAAGGAGTGGGGGTGGGTCATTGCATCAAAGAGGGTTCCTCCAAACGCCAGCTATTCTGCAGTTCCTTCTGGTAACTACTCACAGTTTGTCTCCAACTGCAGTTCCTCAAACAGCATAGCAATCATGCATTGTAGTGGGTATGGATTTGGGAAGTCAAGGTAAGTAAAACATTTTCAGGGAATGCTCAGTTTGCTGGGTACCTGTTTAATACGTGGGCTGCATGCTGAAGGCTGCCTGTCTTTACTCCCTTCCTACTTTCCACTGTAGCACCCTTTGAGACTCAGGAAGCAAACTGCTTTCTTGTTTCAGTCTTATATTTTCTCCTTTTGGCTATTGACAGAAACTATAATGAATTTGGGCTGAGTTCTCTACATTCCCAATAGGAATCTTACTTTTGATCCAAGTTGTCAAACATTTCTCCAAAACCTAATCTTTATTTATACATCTATTTGTTTATATCCCGTGTTGTTTCACAGAGGTTGAGGTAAATTAAAGGAAACGTAAAATAGTAAAATACAAGTAGAAAGTAGAAAATAAAGATCAGAGAAGATAGAAATTATAATTGGGCAAGGCCTGAGGACAGAGATTTGACTTCTTGTCCTTAGCCAGAAAAAAACAAACAAAAAACGAAACGTGAATTTCAGAATTCTTATTGATGAGGAGGGAAGAAAATGTTGCAATTCTAAAGAAACCTTACTTGAAATTCCTTTCTGATGGTAATTCCCTGTGAAAAGTGTTGTAGGCACTGTGGTTATAAAGATGACCTTGAATCTTTCAGTCTAGCAGGCAAGTCAGGCAAATTAAAACCTATGGGATAAAATAAATGCAGCTCAAAGACAAGTAAGTGTCGGAGTACCTAGGAAGTGAGACTCATTCTGTTAAAGGGATCTGGGAAGGTGACAAGAGATTCCACCTGATTGAGCCTTAAAGGAAGGATTTGATTTTGATTGGAGAATGATAAAAAGAAGGGTATGTCAGTCCTACAGAACGGGATGAGCCATGTTTAAAGCTACAGGTTTGTGTTTGGGGTTGAACAAGGAGAAAGTCATTTGGGTCAGGTGTGGGAAAGCTGATGTGGAAGGCAAGACAGGAAGGGAGGTTAGTATGAGACCATGCCTTTTGAGAAGCTGGATGATTTCTGAGGAAGGGCCATGCCCTGCCCTTGCTTGGGGAAGCTCATTCTGGCACTGGGGTGAAGTATGTACGTGTCACAGAGGTGAGGGATCGGTTAGTGCACTGTTGCAATAACAAGAGGAGTAACCGAGCTCCAACTGGGCCAGTGGTAGTGGAAATGAGCAGTAGAAAATGGATACTCTGTGGAAGCTAAAGTTAAAAAGATTTGGACGGATGCAGGGGTTTAACTAGGAGACAGGTAGGAAGTGGAACAGGAGGGAACTGGAAGGTAGGTTTGAGATATGCTGAGGATATCCAACATGCAGGGTCTGATTAGACTTCTGGAGTCTTTTCTGGTTTTGCTGCAGTATAATACACTGGTCAAGAACTTCAACTTCAGTTGACTAGACTTGGTTTTGAATCATGGTTCACTAGCTACATGTCTCCCATAAGCAATGCAAGCCTTCATTTTTCCGTCTGTAAAATGGGGATAACATCTACCATTAATGGTTGTGGTAAAGCTCAAAGGAGAATATGCACATTTGGAAAGTGCTTAGCGTACTGTGCAGCAGCAGTAAACCGTCCGGTGGGATTATTTCTACTCTTAGTACTTTTAGGCTGGTCTTACTCCTTCTCTTTGTACAATATTTCTGCTTTTATTGTGTCACCTGCAATTGTGTCAGAAACATGGGTTTCTCAAAACACATCTAGAGCCTCAGTGTCTTGGCTTACCTCTCAATAATAGTGCACACAGCAGTGTGGTGAAATCAGGCGCCTTCCTGGTGCTGCCAGAAAATCCGAAGTGTTGGAGATGATTCCCTCTTCCCTAGCATTGGGCTTTGGCCTCACTCACCACTTGGCAAAGATACCAGGTGGCTTTCAGGTTCTGAAGACAAGATTCCATACTCTTGGGTTTGAGGAACTGCACTGCTGAACTCTTCAAGAAGTGTTCCAGTTGAAGTTAAAGTGCCCCTAGGACAGAAAGGCAGACACTTTTGAAAAAGGGAGGCAATTCCAGGGTCCTTTGGCTTCCCCAGCTGTTTCCTGAAGACTTGTAAATGTGACAGTCTGCAAACGTGACAAGTAGGAGAAACTGTGATGTGGCCTTCTGTGAATCCCTGAGGGCAGTGAACACCAGGAAATGGTCTCCAGAGGGTCAGTGAATTCTTACGACATTCTTAATTATCAGGTTTTGTGTGCTGAACTTCTTATTGGGGAATTCTCTGTCTAATTAACATATCTCTGCTCTGAACATGCTCACAGGTTTCTTCTAATTCAAGAATGAGTAGAAAAACATACCAAGAGCTCAGCTTTAATTGAAAATATAATAATTAGATTGGGGAATCTTACTCTTAATTATAGAGCCAGATTTCTCTCGGTATCTAATTCATTTTCAGATGATATTATGCCCTGACAAAATTAACAAAATTTCTGGGGATCTGTTACAATTTTTAAGAAACTCTGTGACTTCACCTGAACCGAGAAATGTTGATTTGACCCACATCGTTCCAGTTTTCTTGGATCCTTTGCCTGAGTTGTTGGGGAAGAAGTGCTTCATGTTTTTCATGCAGATTAATGGAATGCTATCTTATCTGAAATAGCTGGCATTCACTTTTCAAGTTACTTAAGTAGTATATTCAAGGATTTGACAATCACCAGACACAGCATCTTGCTTTGATTTGGACAAAAGGGACCCCTGTGCTAGTCCCCATATTTGAACTTGAAGGTGCCTAGGAGTTGCCTAGAGATTTTGATTGAATAGGTCCAGGATAGGGTCTGGGATTCTCCATTTGTAGCAGGCTTGCAGGTAGTGTCCACATTCCCGTTCATGGAGCACACTGAGGCACACAGGTCTGAATGGTTCCACTCCGGCCCTTCTCCATCTTCTCCCTTTCTTGTGGGACGAGAAATCCACGGGTCCAGTGGGATGTGCCTACCCACAGCCTGTGTCTGCTTCTTTTAGGCCTTGCTGTAGGTACTTGGGGGTCCTCGAATTCCCTGCCCAAATGGCCTAGTGTCTTCAGGTCACTAGATGAGAATTTTTAAAATGTATTTCCTAAGGCTATTATTAGATTGTTCTTAATTTCAGTAATTTAAATTAAAAGAAGAAAAAAATATTTCCCAAGGATCCAATGGTTTTAAAGTTAATTTTTAAGGTACTGAGGAAGATACCAATGAGTTTACGTTTTAATTTTATTTTTGGAAAATTACTGATTTTTATTTTAAGTTTGAGTGGTGGCAGTTACATTCAGAATCAAAGAATCTTTTTTCTTTCTATAAAATATGTTTCCTTCATTGTTTTATAGTGATATGTCTTCTCAATCTAGTATTACACTGGGAAGCAGGTAAAATGAGTCTTCACACCTGAATGTGTAAGATTTTCTCACTTTGGTTCTACAATGTTCAGATACAAGAATAAGAGAGAAGAGAGCCCAGCTGGCCCTAGCAACGTGTTACCTTGATTACTGTCAATGTATGTATTTACTTTTATAACTTGCTCTCCTTTTGACTTCGCTCATTAGCTGCAAATCCATATAAAATAGCCTGCATTTCCATTTGCTGTTTGTGTGCATCAACATTAAAATGTTCCTTGGTTCAAAAGAAGGCAGAAGTAACCTGTGGCACTGGGATTCGTAAAGAGGTGTTTGTTGGAGGAGAAGGCTGGAATTAGGCATGAGGGGGCTCCTGGAGGAGGACTGGTGTGTTCCCTCCTGCTCGGAGTTACCTGGGTGTGACACTGTCAATTCAGGGAACTGTACCCTTACGATTTATCCTCTTTCTGTATTTATGTCATACCTCTGTACATGTTTTACTGAAGAATAAGAGGAAAGAAAAAATCTGCTTCTTCCTTAGTACCCTATATGTTCTTGCTTTTAATATAAAGGCTGCCTGATTTGAGTAAATGGAAAAATCTTTAGTCCTGATATGGGGAGAAGGAAGGAAAGGGATTGATTTTTTGTTGGATATTTCCCATGGAGTCGAGCTTTATGTTACAGAATGCATTATCTCATTTGAGCTAAACAGCAAACCTGTGAAATGTTATTCCTATCTTGCAGATGGAGAAACTGAAGCTCAGGAAATTTTTTAAATGTAGGGAGGCTCATACTGCTCTAAGTAATGAAGTCAGAGCTGGCCTGAGAGCTGTCTAGTTTCGAAGTTCTGTCCTGTACGGGGAGTCTTTTTCACCTAGTCAATTCGATTACTGTTTATTTAACGGGAGGAAAGTGCTGTGCTGCTACGTCAGTGGATCTGGTTTGTGCTGGTTTGGTGCAGCACACAAGTTTGCAGATGGGTCCCTGGAAGTAGACAGGACTCCCACCCACTGGGTTCCTCCTTCCTCGCAGCACTGAGCTGGCCTTCTGTTGGACAGGGCTGAGGAATCTTAAGAGCTACTGACAGATTGACGGCCTGTTAGCTGGAGAGTACCTCTCCTGCGAGGGCTGCGCCAGGGCTGTTCTCATTTAGAGCCTGGTGTCTGAATGCCTCGTCCTCCTGCAAACTGGCAGGAATAATGGACTGTTGGGGAGGCCGGATTGAACAGGATCCTAGTGAGCTGTCAAATGTGATTGTTGAAATGGTTTCAATATGAACTTATCAGACTGTTTAGGAACAGAGAACAAGCACAGTACATTTTATTTATGGCATTCACACTCTTGTAGCTAGAAACAAAATATAGCATGTTCCTGGCTCAGATTTAAATCAGAATATTCTGGTGTGTACAGATTAACTGAACAATAGATCCGAAAGACAAGTAAAAGCCCTAAATTCAAATTCTCAAATGTAGGGTGGGGTGGTAGAGTGAGAGAGAAAGAGAAGGAAAGGGAGGTGGGAGAGAAAGAGAGGGAGAGAGTGAGAGAGGTAGACAGGTACTGGATATATATATATTTATATAATATTTACTAATATTGCCCTGGCTGGCGTAGCTCAGTGGATTGAGCGCAGGCTGCGAACCAAAGCTTCGCAGGTTCGATTCCCAGTCAGGGCACATGCCTGGGTTGCAGGCCATGGCCCCGAGCAACCACACATTGATGTTTCTCTCTCTCTCTCTTTCTCCCTCCATTCCCTCTCTAAAAATAAATAATAAAAAATATTTATTAATATTATAATATTACAGTGCAATTTGAAAATGATTCAATTGTCAGATGAACCAAGTGAACTGGTTTTTCTTTACCACTGTGGGAATGGGAAAGGCATTCTACAGTTAGCTATTCAATTGTGAACTATTTTAGCAAAACTCCTGCTGTAAACAACTACTGAATTACATTGTTTTCTTGGGGCTTAAAAACCTGTTTGGATAGATCTTTTAGATCTTCTGAAATCATGTTAGCAACCCTGAGAGGACTACGGGTTGTTCATTTAAATAGATGTGTCCTTTCTCCAGGTCACTAATGTTGTGCCCTGTTAGACTGCTCACTGCCACACAGTGGGACTGGCGACGTGCAGCAGACAGAGTGTGTGTTTGCATGCAAAGGTGTGGCTCGCTCTTACTGTGGGGAGAAAGACGGGCAGGGCTGGGTTGTGAAGGAGTCCCGCTGTGACCCCTCCTCCGCCCGGCCCCGGGGGTTGTGATACACACTAAGGTGTGCCCTCAACTCTGGAGAACTCACGGGACCTGGAGTTAGACCCAACTCTGAATCCCACCCCATCTTTCCCTGGCTGTGTGATTTTTAATCTTCCTCAGTTTTTTCTCTCCCATCATCTGTGAGAGAGTGACAAAACCTATCTTGAAGGAATATTGTGAGAGTTAAACTAGATAATATTTACAATGCCTTATCAATAAATGTTAATTCTGTCACTCTCCTTCCCCCACCCCCAGTAATTTGAATGGGTGAAATAATACTGGTGAAAGTGTGTTTAACTTGTATTTAAAATATAGTCTAATAAGTAATCTTCAAGGAAATATATATTAAAATAATTCTAGTTGGGGGCTGTTAGGTTTGAAAGTATATTAGTTATTACAAAATGATTTATATGTTATTGTATTATATTACTTGAATTACACTGCATATAGATTTTTTCCTATTTGTGTATTTATATGAAATGCATATATATACATACACTATATAGAATGTAGAATATAGTGTATGTATGTATAATACTTTTCCGGGGCCACTTCAGATGTCTTTTGGAAAATGGAGGGCTTTGAAGAAATTTGAAGTACATAGAATTTTATACTTTTTTTGAGCTTTCATGCTTAAATACATATTAATAAAACTGACTGTAATCATTCTTCATTTTAACAGAAAAGCATTATTATTCAGGTACAAAATTATGAAAGTAATTACATATTTACTCTGTAAAAATTAATGGACCTGTGTTTATGGGCTTGATAATTGAGACTATTCTGTAGCAAATCTAATGACTTACTATTTCTCAGTCAACACTAAATGGCATACCAGCTCTCTCCAGCTAAAGTAGAAGCATCCTAGCTCCAGGGATGTTGGGGGGCTCTTGGTAAAAAGTACTTGTGCATTTATAATCTTAAAGTTGGAAGAAAGCCTCTGTAAACTGTCTTGGGCAATCAGGCTATTATAACAATATGCCAGAAATAAGCAATAGAAATTCATTTTTCACAGCTCTGGAGGCTGGAAAGACCAAGACCAAGATCTGGTGTCTTGTGAGAGCATAAATCTGGCTTCTTTGATCGCCATCTTCTTGTTGTGTCTTCAGAGGGCAGAAGGGGCAAGGGAGCTCTCTGGGGCCTCTTCACAAGGGCACTGATCCCATTCATAAGGGCTCCACCCTCACCACACAATCACTTCCCCAGGGCCCACCTTCAAATACTAGCATATGGGGAATTAGGTCTCAAATAATGACTTTTGTTTTTAAAAATTATTTTTAACATTTTATTTTTTAAATGTTTTATTCTTTATGCTGTTGCAGTTGTTCTAATTTTCTCCCTTCTCCCCACTCCACTCAACCCACCCTCACTACCATAGTCAGTCCCCACACTGTTGTCCATGTCCATGCGCCCTTCATGTATGTTTTTGACTGATTCCTTCCCCTTCTTTCAGCCAGTTCCCACCTCCCTCCTCTCCTCTTACAGCTGTCAGTCTGTTTTGTGAGTCTATGCCTCTATTTCTATTTTGCTCATTAATCTCTTTATTGTTACTCTGAAATAGAGCTGTTTCATTTACAATATTCCCCATGGACAAGAATCATGATTCATATACTCTCAGTATATTTCTCACCTAAGATTTCTTAGGAATTTTTATTTCCTTTTGGGTTGATAATGAGACCTTCATGGACTACCCAATCTTCTTAAAATTTTTAATATTATGTGAGACTCATGATTATTAATTTTATCATTTTATCTAAAACATTGGGCCAAAACATTGTAGAGATGCTAAAATCTAATAGCTAGAGACTTCATTGTTCATCCATCAATTAGTTTATTTACATATCTCTTCTTTTAACAGGTGTTTGTCAAATGTGCTCTGTTGCTCATCCCGGAGCTTAAGTGCTAGGGACCCAGCGCGGACAGGGCAGGCATGGCTGCCGGCCTGGGGAGCTGACCAGACAGTCCAGAAGGTGGACAGCAGGGAATCACAGGGTTAACGTCGTAATATTTGTAATAAACAAAAGGAAGCAATCTAATCAGGAAAGTTGAGGAGAGCTGTCTGACAGTTGAGCTGACATATGAAGGAAGAATAAAGATAAAGTAATCTTGCCTATTAACTCAGAAGTTCTGGCCTCCATTTTTGTCTCTTTGAGTCGGTGCCGTTTTGGTGGCGGTTACGGGCGTGCCCCCTCCCCATGCACTCCCCATGTAATGTGAGGCAGCCTGTCTGTCATACGCTCTGAGTTTTCCACCAACTAATCTTTGTGAAAAACACAAGAAATGGAGAAACAGAGTTTCCTGGGCTTCATTTAGTTCTACTCTAATTAGATTTAGACAGTGGCCACATGGAGCAGTCCCATCTGTGTCTGCTAGCTTTGTGATTCTAAAAACAAATGGGGCTGATTCCAGAATAAGTTAGCTCCTATAGGGATGGGGGGAAAAGAAAAAAAAAAGGAAAGAAAGAAAAAAAATAAAAGAAATAAAATTAATTAATTCTATGCACACAGCCATTATCGTGACCTTCCGTTTGATTCTTGATGTGATGACAACCACATTTGCAGCTTGTATAGCTACGGTCCTAATTAGAATGGAAACAGCACTTTTGATAAACCTCCTCTTTCAGAAGGTTTGCTTAATTTCATTTTGCAATCTCAGTCTGAACATCTGTAGATGGGCTGGGAGTTACATGGGTTTGACTGGATAATAGAGAGGGGCATATTTCCGGCTCTCACCATCATCACTTTGGGAAAAGTTAACTTTCATGGAATGAGCCATGCCGTAAAGCCATGCTTTTCAAACCATGTGTGGAGAAGGGCCAGTTTTTTTTCTTTCAACAGTTTAAGCCACTGTAAGTGAAGCATGGGTCTACTGTCCCTGCCTAGACTCAGCAAGTGTGTTTGACAACACTGGGCCTGGTCTACACCCCGTTCCATGAGAATGCAATCTACAGATCACAGCAATGTCAAATCGCTCAGTGAGCTTCTAAACACTGTAAATTTCTTACTTGTCTCTTTGAGGGTCAGGCAACAAATAGTTTGTGGTTCGGCACTAGCAGTCCTAATGTTAAAGGCTTCTGCCTCTTTGAGATGAGAAAGAGATGGGGCACATCCAGAGCTGAGAATACTTTCTAACCTCTAAACTCTTGTGAGCTAAACTCTTTCATCACCTTCTGTCTCCTTGTCCCTATCTTATAGAAAACCTAAAGTTCAAGCTCAGGATTGTACATGGCTTTTCAGGGGCAATACTGTCTGTATGGTCCAAACAATCCAACATGACTTTTAATATAAAGAGAGTTAGGGAGAAGTTCTGAGTCTTGCAGGTGATACTTCACCCCAAGTCCTAAGTTTTGGTAGCTTTTATATGTTTAGGAAGAAATGCATACATTCTTTGGTAACACTCTTTAAGGTTTTGATGGCCAAGCTAGCAGATTCACTTTAGATTTTGCTTCCAGAATCCCTTTAGAAAGCAATGGAAAATGGCATAATGGAGTTAGGTTTAGATACAATGTTCTAACTACTTTCAGTGTCTAATTCTGTGTTTAGAACTGCACAGAACTTAAGCTAAATGAGAACTTGTTCTTGACTACCAGGAATTTGGAATCTAAAATAATGTGGACAGCTCAAACTACATGCTGTAATGAATAAGGACGGGGCCCTGATAGAAGAGAACGTAGGGGAATCAGTGGTGATGGAAAGAGATGCGACTTGGGGTGGGGAGCACACAATACAGTGTGCAGATGGTGTGTTATAGAATTGTACACCTGGAACCTATATAACTTTATTAACCAAGATCACCCCCAGTACACTCAATAAAAATGTTGAGTATGTTTTTAAATGTATTTGATAACTGGAGTTTAATATATATAAATTGTTTCCTTTATAAACCTCTATAATTTATTTTCAAGTTTATTGAGGTATGCATAATATATTATATCTTTTTAAAGAGAGAATTAAAGGTGTTTTGCAGCTATATTTCCCCAAACAAGATACGGCGAACATTTTTATCACCCCCAAAGATTTCCTCGTGTTCCTTTGTGATTCATTCTTCTCTGAGCCCGTGATTTCATGCAACCACTGATCTGGATTTTGTCACTGTAGCCTAGTTTACATTTTCTAGACTCTTAGATAACTGGTATCTTGCAGAATGTACTCTTTAGCATCTGGCTTCTTTCACTACCCTAATTCTCTTAGGATCCATCCCTGTGGTGTGTATCAGTGGTTCATTCCTTTACAGTGCTGAGTCGTATTTCATTCTGTGGGCGTAGCATGTTTTGTTCATCTCCTTCCCTGTTGCGTTGTCACCAGCTGTTAACGGTTGTGGATAAAACAACCATGCACATTTGTGTACAGTTCTCAGCGTGGACATGTTTGCATTGCTCTTGGACAAATACTTAGGAGTAAAATGTCTGGGTCATAAATGTTTAACTTTTTCAGAAATTAGCACAAGGCATTTTTGCTAAATCCAACCAGCAGACAATGCATACACATTTATATGTTGGAAAGTTTAATTTTTCTACATAAATGGTAGAACAATATTGTGGGGGACTGTGAGTATTTTTGTAAAAAAAATGTCTTCTTAAAAAATGACTTTCAGAGTAGGGAAAATATCTGAGATGTGAAAGCAGTGAATTCTAATTGTATAGTATCAAACCAACCAAGCACAGGACCTGGGGCGTGAGCTCCATCATTTCCTGGCTGTGGGACGTATGTCAGTTGCTCAGCCTCTCTGAGGCCTGCATTTGCTGATCTGTGAAATGGGGATGACACTTTAGAAGGGTGCTGTAAGAATTAAATGAGAAATGCCATCTAATGGATTTAGCACAATGCCTAGGCATAGCAAGTCTGCAGACATTAAGTTGTCGTCTTTGTTGTTTTTAAGAAGGCGTCTTAAGCAAACCCTCTGAGAAGTGCTGAAACTGCATTGGAGACAAAAAAAAACACACAAAAAACTGAATGCTGTTCAGCATGTTTTGTTTGTGATTATATGTGTTCTATCACTGCCCTGGCTAAGCAGCACACCCAGGTCACTGCCTTGTGGAGCCATGTTGCTCTAGATAATCTGAAAAGATTCAAGAGATGCTTTGTGAATTATCCAAGTGAAGCCCAGCTGTTAGTGCTTAGTTCAGGAAAAAGCACAGACAGCTTGGCAATTGTGTCCGCAGCTTGTTTCTGATAGAGAACCAGAGGCTGCTTACAGCTGGCTAGGACTGTAAGCATGTTTTTAGGAATGTGGAGATAGCCTCTTTATGGTAGATGCAACAGTAAATTATATCAATTAAATATGTTTCTAACTGTGTTAAACTGTTGACAGGAAATTTGACTAGGGCACAGTGGATGGTTGCACTTGCAAAGCACAGGAAAAAAATGGGAGATTACCCAAAGCTTGAAGTCCCCTTGTATCAGGTGGATTTGAAGCTACAGATGGTCATAGCTACCACGTTCTGTGAAGTTCCGATGTAGGATAAAATCTTGTCTCTATGTGTTGGACCAGAAAAGGTTTTACAAAGAACAGAGAGAAATTTCGTATCCAGCTGCATCAAGACCACACAGAAAATGTTATAAATCTTTTAAAAATGAATATGAATTAGTAGTTCAGGTTTGTTCTTTGATGGTGTACATTATCTAATTTAAACCAGCCTCCAAACTTGATCTTTATTCCTAACATATTATAGTATAAGATATACGTTCTGCTATAACAAAGTATAGTGCATATACACTATATATAATCTAGTAAAATGCGTAGGTAACAAGTTCAGAGACTTCAAGGCCTTTCAGGGACTTGCTCAAGAATTGCAGGTGCTCGGTTCCTGTCACTCTCGAATAAGCTCTGCATCAGATATGCCTTTTTCAATCTCAAAAATAAACTGCTTTCTCGAGCGCACAGAACTCTCTGAGCTGTTCTATTTCTGGCACTGCCAGCAGGTGGAAGTTGATTTGTGGTGAGTGTGACTGCGACTGTGATCAGGAGATGTGTGACCAGTATCATTTGCTTATATCAGGGTGACAGCAAGAGAGAATTTGAAATAAATCCACCATGTGTGCTGCTGCTAATTATTTGCTTTGTTCAGCGCAGCTCAGCACTAATTCTCACAATATCCGACATTTATAATCTGGCGCCATGAAAATGACTGGGGAGAAGTTGAAAAAGCATCTCATAGCTGGAAGCTCGAGCTTGTTGGAGAAGCTATGAGGTCTCAGATTAAAACTAAGGTGGAAGGCCTGGCGGCAGAACGCATGTTACTAAACAAGTGTTCGGTGTGTGACTCTTCCTAAAGGTCTTCGGCTGCACAGAGCCAGCCAAGTGGTTTCCAGGGTGATAAATACAGTCCCAAAGACTTTTAAAAAAATTAGGTTTCTCTAACATTAAACAAAATGGTTGGTGAAATTTCCCTCCAATCAACCAGGTGTTTGGGCATGATATGTGCATAAATACGCAGTGGCGTTGAGAGAGGCTGTGACGGTGCAAGGCCCTGCGAGGAAGAGTGCTCAAGCGTCTTCTGTGTCTTGAGTGCAAGCAAACAGGTTTTCCATCTGTTCCTCTCCCCCGTCACCCCAGCCTGACCACAAAGGCCCCAGCTGAAGGCCTCGGGCACACAGGACTCTTTCCTGACTTAGCATCTTTGCACTGGCTGCTCCCTGTATCAGGAACTTCCTTTTTCCATTATCTGCTGACTGTCACCTCCTTCAAGACTTTCCTCAAAGGTTGCCCTCTCCCGGAGAGATCCACTCTTACCACCTTATTTAAATGGCAGCCTATACCTTTCCCGGATCCCCCTCAGCCGATTCCCCTTACCCTGCTTGAATTTTTCATTTCTTCCATAGTGCTTACCAACTTCCAGTGTGCTGTGGAATGTACTTATTTATTACTTTTTTTATTATGTCTCCCACTTATTGCTAGCCTTTCCTCTCCAGGCCCCTCCCTGAGGACAGAGTTCTCTACTGTATTGTTCACTGATGGATCCAAGTGTCACGTACCAGGCACTCCATAAACATTTGCTAAGTGAATACATTTATGGTGTGAGCACTGACAAAAATACATACTGCGCGGTAAGGTTGACAAACACAGAGGCTGTCTGATGCAATCCAAGACATCCACATGCAGGGTCCGTCCTGCCACTATCTCTTTGCTAGGTGCATGATGTTGGGCAGACAGGTGGACTTTCTGGACCATCATTACTTCCTCCTAATTCCTGAGTATGCTTGTGAGGGACAAAGAAGTCACAACTATGAAAGCACTGTTTAAACATCCTGTGTAAACTTTGATCCTTCTGTTACTGATTTTAATGTTTCAAAGAGCCAAGATTATGTTTTCACCTAATTCTTAACCTCCATACTTCATAATGCATTAGATGACCTGAACTAGCATTTATCATCTCCTAGCTAAAGGACACATGCTACGTGCTTCTTTCAGGTCGCCTCAGTTGCTCCTCCTGACCACAGTGTGAAGTAACTGCTGTTACCTCACTCTGTGGTAAGACTGTGAGACACAGAGGGTCACACACAATGTGGAGGAGAGCTGGAGTTTGACCCTCAGTCTGCGTCATTCAAAGATTCTTCATGCTAGTTCCTCTAAGTAGGAACTTTTCCATGACCTTTCTTTTCTAGTCATGGAAAACTGGTCTCATCAGTTCACCACCACTTATACCCTACGCCTCTGTTGTAGTGATTCCCAGGGGCATGTACCAGCCTCACTGGGGGAAGTCTTTTCCATGTGCGCACACCTGCATCCCAGAGGACTGGGCTCATTGCTGTCACTGTTACCAAGGGGACTGTCAGATTCCACAGTTTAGGTTAAACATCATTTGAGAGCTATTGCACTTAGATTTGAAAACTACACTTTAAATCTCCCATGTCAGATTTTCCCTTCTCGAAGCTTCCTAGCCCCAGTCAAGAGCCCAGTGCAGCTAAGAACCTGTGAGTCCCTCTATTTTTCAGTCTGTTTCACAGGTTTAATTTAATTCATGACTCTAAACTATGACTTAGAAAGAACATCTCATGTCCCTTTAACTCATGATTAACAACCAGTATAAGGTACTTCATCTTCTTTCCTTCCTCAGTTACTTTTATTTTGGTTGTGGTTCACCCTGAGCTGCCAGAGCCCACTCTTGTGTAACCTAGGAAGGAGGATGGAGAAGGAGGGTGGGCATTGCTGCTCTGGGAACTTTTGGGACCACCGCTGCCCAAGCAGATTTCCCCCTTCTCCACGTGCTTATCCTTGCTCTGTTTCTCTCTCTCTCTGTCTCTCACTCTGTATGTGTGTGTCTATATATATATAGTATATATATTACATATATAACATTTATATATTGCCTTGTACTGTGTGTATATGTGTCTACAAATAGATTTCCAGCTTCTTGAAGGTAGGGATGGTGTATGTCCTATCAATCTCAGGGCATCGATTACCCAAATCACACATCTATTTCTTGCTACTTCCTGCTGCAGAGTGAAGATAGGTCAAGGAACAGTTAAATAACTCTTTGAGCTGGTCCTAGCTACCTCCCCCAAACTAAATCAGCATCTCTCTTCATCTTTCCAAGCAGACGTCCAGCTGCTATACAGAGACAAACCAGAGGCCAGCCCCGAATAAGGGCTGTTCTTTACAGACATCTGAGTGGTGGTACGGTGGGAAGACACTGGAATGACTTAGTTGTTTCTGAAAGAAAAAAAGGTTTTTAGAGAAGAATAAAGGCCAAGCTGCCTTTTTCAGAAGCACTCAGGACCAGATGACAGGCACATGAGGGCCAGCTGAATGGCTGTTCCTCAACATTGAAAGCATTTGCAATGTGATTGTTCAGCTTGTGGATCGAGTGTCAGAAAATCTCTTGGGCTTCATTGCCCAAGAGTGAGACCTCAGCAGTTCCTTTTGCTGTTTAAGTGTTTGTGTTCACTTTAGTTATCATCTGATCATACGCCATCTGGTAATGGGATTGTAGTGGCTTTGCACAACAATGCAGTCCTCAGAGGGCTGAGAAAACATGACAGAAATGGTGAGTGGCAGAATCCTTAGATGTCTCATTTAATGCTGGGTGATTGAGTGCATCCATGTGGAGGGTTTTTTTTAAGTCAGCATCAGAGCAGAGCAATTGCAGGAAAACATCAGAGCCTTCCTCGAAGGAGATGGGCTGGGGGGAGCAAAGGCAGTTATTGCCAATGAGCTCAGAAATCTCAAGGCAGAGGAGATGCATTGTTTTTTGTGTTGGGGAACCACGCTGCCACTTCACATGGAATCTTCTAAAATGCCCCCTCGGCATTTCTGGCCTAATGTATTGTGCAGAGCTCATTCGGTCCCTTTGTTCTGTGTGAGAATATATGATTCTTCTTTATTTAGTGCAAAGTGGAAATGAGAAAAGAAAAGCATCACAGAACTCAAGGTCCCACTATGGGAAGAAAATGAGACAGTTTGGCCAGGAGCTCTTTTTCAGATGCATTGGAAATTTTAGTAGTTTCTCATTTTTCCTGACTTCATGGTTGGGCCCATGCACACAAGCTTCAGATATGTGAGGCTTTTTATGGGATGACAGCGCCACATGGCCATCGACTTTCTGAGTGAAGGGCTGTTGTCAATCAGTCATTTGATTTACTCAATTCACTTTGAATATAATGAACTTCAAGTGGAAAATATGACCCAACTTTGAATTAGCATTTGGTGTCTTAACCACAGAAGAAATGTTATGTGCAGGAAGGTTGTACTCAAACCATGCATTTAATAGCCTAATGCAAAATAGCCTTTGAATTTGATAAGCAAACATAATTAGGACAGAAGTTGTCAGCTGTACAGTCTTTACCAAATTCCTATTTATCAGGGCCACATTGGTTATCCCGGTGGTTGTGGAGCTGGAGTCGTTGTTGTTGTTGTTGAACTTTGTAGACTGGAGAATGTGACTTCACTTTAGGCGTGGGGAGGTTGGAGAGTGTTTTCAGCTTTCCAAGGTGAAATGTTTTAGATAGAATGTCATGCATGGCATTTCTGGGGTGGACATGCGTAGTTCAGTGCATACTGCAAATGAGAGTTTCCTTTGCATTCTTTAGGCTATGAGTATTTGTGATTAACCTCTCATTAACGTAGCTTAATGGGACAATTGCATTATCTTGTTTTTGTATGAGTTTTCAGGAAAAGCAGTGTGATGGAAAGAAGATTGATAAGAAGGTCACTGTCTTTATCTGGAATATTTACCTCCAATGCTATCTTTTTACTCCCTCCAAAGCCTCTTTCATCACACACCTGCAGACACACTTACATGGCATAATAAACCAACTCTAATTTACCCTTTAAATTCTCCCTCAAATATCACTTCTAGACAACCTTTGCCTAATTTTCAGGTTAGGACCAAATCCACACCATGGGCTCTCATCATTGGACACTGTTTCTCTCTGTAGTTTTACTCCATTTTTAATTAAATAATTGACTGTGCAGTTTATTACTTATCATCTGTTATCCCTATTAGAATGAACGTTTCATAAGGGAAGGTCTGTATTGTGTTCTCTCCTTCACAGTGACCCCTTGTAAGTAAGGAAGCATTTGGTGAGTGTTTGCTGAGGGAATGAGAGAACAAGCGAGTGAATGACTGAATCGTTCCAGCTCTGCCAGGATTCAGCCCTGTGGTATTGGGCCAGTTACCCCTGTCTCTCTTAGCTGCAGGGTGTACATCTGTACTCTGAAGGCCCTGGACTAGATGGTTTCTGTATTAGTTTTCTGTGTGCCATAAGAAAGTATCACAGACTGGAAGGCTTTACAAAATAAAATTACTCCCTCACAGTTTTGTAGGCTGGAAGTCTAAAATCAAGGCATTAGTAAAACCATGCTCATTCTGATGGTTCTAGGGAAAAATCCTTTCTTGCTGTTTCTTAACTTGTGATGTTACCTGGCAGTTCTTGGCATCCCTTGGTTTGTACCCACTTCACTTCAATTTCTGCCTCTGTTTTCACATGCCTGTCTTCCCTTATGTCTGTGTTTCTCCTCTTCTTATAAGGATACCAGTCGTATTGGACTTAGGGCCCATCCTACACCAGCATGACCTCCCCTTAACAAACTGCATCCATAAGGACACCATTTGCAAATAATGTCATGTTCAGAGGTTCCTGGGGGACTTGGATTTTGGGGAGACGCTGTTCAACCCAGTACAGTTTCTAAAGCCTCCTCTCAGTTTCCTGATTCTGTGGTCTAACTTCCATGGTTCCATTCTCCCACATTCACAGCCTGACTCTCCTTATGCCAGTCTAGAAACATTGTGGATTCAGTGGAGGCCACACCCAGGTGTTCTTGTTGGCACAAGCAGGGCATACCTTAGAGTCTGCTGGCTGGGACAGAAATGTCCATACTGAATAGAGGTCTTCTTGATTCTTGGGACCATGTTGATTTGCTCCTCAAATTTGTCTTTCATTGCCCTTGGCACTCTCAGTACCACCGTGAGCCTATATGATACTTCTGCATGTATCAGAAGTAAAAGGTACCCTCTATGGGATTTCAGCTCCCGTCATTCCTTTACTGGGCCTCCTGTGCTGAGGACGACCTGCCCAGTGATGAACTAAGGCCCTGGCCTCTCCAAATTCCTCACAGCAGCAACCTGGACTTCTGTTCCCTTGCCACACCTAGTCCCTTTACACTTGGATCATCGGGTTTGCATTAGGGTATAGATACTACACACCTAGGCTACATACATGGTATACCTGGACCGCCTGGGACTGTATTAATTCTTGGAGTAGTTCTGGACCCAGAATCTTTTATCCTAACTCAAAACTTTCCATTCGCCACCACGAGGTCAAGCACTGACTAGAAAAGTGAAGGAAAAGCTGGCCTAATACTTTATACCCACAAAAAACAAGCTATGAATAGTATAGTTCTTGAGCCTACCTGTGTTCCACATTTGACAGAGAAGCTAAATGTGCAGTTATTGAGGACTTGCTATGTGCCAAGCCTTGTATACAGATTATGTGTTTCAATCATGTAGAAAGAATCAATGAATCTCCAAGGACAGGAAATGAATTATATCATGAGAAAATATACTTTGAATCATAACATAATTGTTACTTCTTCCTTAGATGTTGGGAACAAAAGTCACAACAATCATCAAAAGAGGAAACATACAAGGAAGGAAAAGAGTCTGCTATGGAAGTGGTTTTTAAATTTGTAGGCTGCCCTGGCGTGTAGCTCAGTGGATTAAGCACGGGCTGCAAATCAAAGGGTCACCGGTTCGATTCCCAGTCAGGGCACATACCTAGGTTGTGGGCCAGGTCCCCAGTGGGGGCCACGTGAGAGACAACCACACATTGATGTTTCTCTCCCTCTCTTTCTCCCTCCCATCCTCTCTCTCTAAAAATAAATAAATAAAATTTAAAAAAAGAATCTTAAAGAAAAATTTGTAGACCATCTTAAAGTCTGCGACTTAGAGTCTATATTGGCTCATTGTATAAGAAGTGTGTGCACTGGTATTCAGATAGTTGGGGATGTGGGACATCATGAGTCAGCAAAGGACCCAAAATAGTTCACAGACATCATCGCACTTGGTCCAAACTGTCACAGAGAACTGAAGATTCCCAAAGGACAGCCATATTTCTGTTCTATTTCTATGTGAGGAATCAGGGAGAGGGAGAGCTGAAGTTCCAACACGTGAACAAGTATTGGAAGAAGACAAAGTCAAGGGAAGTGGAGGCTGGGGTCTGCCAGGTCCCCACACTTCCTGATGGCTCATAAAGGGATGTACAGTCACACACCACTTAACGATGGGGCTACGTTCTGAGAAATGCCTCCTTAGGCGATGTTGTCATTGTGCAAACATTGAAGCTTGTGTTTACACAAAAGTGTATGGTACAGGGACTACACGAAACGCCTTGTTGTGGTGCGTGGCTGTAGCAGTAAGGAACAGTAGTTTTACACAGTAGTTTAAAGAACATGAATCTCAGTGTCCTCAGAAATTGTGTATCTAAACAGAAGCATCAAGAAGGGTTCATATATTTAATTTCTTTGGAGAAGAATTGGGGGAGTTAGCAGCAGTCATCAACCCTTTTTTTTTCCTGCCCATGACACAGGTGAAAGATAAAAACGATCATCACCAAAGAGTATTTAGTTTGTCTGGATTGCCTTGGTCTCCATGATGTGCATTGGCTACTTTTATGTGCATTCCCCTAATAATTATTAGTAATTCATTAAATATTTTTATTCATGAAGCAGCTGTCAGTACTCCAAGACGCCAGGCACTCTGATGGCTACCACAGGAAGGGCGAGCTGAGGAAAACGCCGCCCCACGCTCACAGGGTTCATAGCCTAATGAGTAGGTAGGAACAGGTAATAGGAACAGTGGTTTAGCTCCTGGACTTAGGAAATTGCTTTGAGTGACACATATAAAGGTTAGAAGGGGTTTTGTTGTACATTTAAATTTTTTTTTTCATTTTCCCCATGATGTTTGTTTTACAGACAGGTTTTCTACAAGTGGAAGAAAAAAATCTCAGTGCCTCTAGTAGTTCCTTCTCTCCTGTCACCCTTCTGACTTCTGCTGCCAAAAGTAATCATTTTTAATGAGAATTCTCAACCATAAAAATCTGACTTTTGAAAGCAGTGCTGGAAAGAGAGACCAATCTCTTGGCGTGTGTGTCAAAACAAACAAAAAAAAATGTTAAAAGCAGATATGCCCAGTTTCCTATGAATACCTAGAATTTTATGGAAGTCATAGCAAACAAAAAATGAAGTATGGGAACAAGGTATCTGGCCTAGCCAAACCAAACTCACCAGATGAAAGCAGTTTGCCTAAAATTATTAGAAAATAATGATTATATGGCAGCTCCCTCCTAGCTGGTGAAGTTGGCTGGACCAGAGATAGCAGGCTATGAGTAGTTCAGCAGGTTATTAGCCAGGTGGACGGTCTTCGGCCTCCTTCCCCGCTTGGGCAATTCTATGATCGACACCCTCTGTGAATGGGTTGCCGCTCGTACCTGGGAATCAGGGAGAGCGCTCCCCACCGTGCAACCTAGCCTCTGCTCTCTGAGGCCTTGCTCTGGGACAAAGACATTCACAGGCCGCCGAATGCCGTGCGCCTCTCACAGAGACATGTTATCTTATTTTCCTTGTCTGTGGGCTTTGCTTCTGTTCTCATCTGCTGTTTGGGCTGAACTCCTTGATGACAGAGACCTCCTCCTTCCTGGCCCTTTTCTCCCCAGGGCCAGGCACAGTGCGTCTGGAAAGCCATACTCTCTGGAGCAATCAGTCAGCAGTTGGCTTATTCTCTTTTCTGACTCTCAGAACACATTTCACGAACTTCTGCTTCAGCGCTCTTTGTATGCATGGATCTGGTACATATTTTAGGACGCCCCTCTTACTATGGGATTTGAAAACATGGTTTTTCAAAGCCTGTGGATTCTACGTGTGTGGGGAAGAAATGTGAGCAAGCGGTAAACCATCTGGGCACCCCTGTTTGCTTCCCCACATTCACCCAATTGAGTAGCTCCACTGTTACCTGTTTCATATCTGGGGATTTCCTCTGGAAAAAAGGTTATATTGTAAATAGATACATACATGGCCAATGCATCACTACTCCCAGGAACATCTTCCTGATGGTAAGAAAATAGTTTCTCAATCAAGTTGATGGGTTAATAAGTCAGAGTTTGGTCTGAAAAACAGGACCCGATGTAGGAATTTTAAGCAGGAAGAGATTTCATTCAGGAAATTGTGTCCTGTAGAACTTTTGGACGTACTGGTAGAAGAAAGGTCAGGGAGAACTGGTCTGGCTTTCCAAAAATTAGGAGGCTGCAGAAATCAAATGAAACAGCCTCAGTTTGACACCAAGGCAGTTGATTTGCAGGAGAAAGTCAAGAAGCTGAGGCAAATTTCACATCTGTTCTCACTCACGGCTCTGTTTGCCATTCCCAGGGGAGAGTAATGGCTTCTCCTCTCCTGCCTTCCAGATCGCTCACAGATGCCCTCAGTGGCAGACTGAGCTGGAGTCCTGCAGGTAGGATCCTGGAGGAACGCAGCACGCCCTGGGCTTCTTTGGGGAGAGGAATGCTTATGGTGGGCCAGACACCATCCTGAGGGTTTTCCATGTATGAAATAAATTAAAATTTGAAACCACATTATAAGGTGGATTGTTATTATCCTCTGATTTTATAACTGAGGACATTGAAGCACAAAGATTGGCCAAAGCTACCTGTCTAGAAGGGGCAGAGTTGAGATCCAGAGCCCAGGCAGTCTGGGGCCTGAGTCTGTGCTCTTGACCTCAACAGTAGTCGTTCTCATTTGGGAGTTATGCTAAGGGACAGGGATCATGTTTGGAGGTATTTTTGCCACAATTTTGGGGGTGGGGTTGCTACTGGAGTCTAGTGGGGAGTGACCAGGGATGCTGCTGAATATTCTACAATGCACAGGACACAAAGAAATAATTACCCAACCCAAATGACAGCAGTGGCGAGGTCAAAAACCTCCGCTGAGCACTCTGCTGAGCAGGTTGACAGAGGAAAACTTGGGTGCAGAAGAGAGTTCTCATGTTCTTTGGTGTCTTCTGCTTGACAGCCTCCTTTGTGTCCCACGCTCTGGGCCGAGGCAGCCAGACCCCTTTCCTTCACCATTCCCCCAGCTTTGCAAGGGACAAGGGACTGCCTCTCCTTCGCAGTGAATTCAGGTGGACCTGGCTGAGGTCAGAGGACAGGAGGCCCCTCTTGAACCTGAGACTGCAGATTCCTTAGTATTCGGCCCACACCTTTGGCAGTACCTGAAATGTTTTTCAGATGTAACACTTTGCCTCTTCCTTTGCTTTGTTGTTCTGACCAGAAATGTCAATCCTCTGCCAAATGTAACACAGACCTTTAGGGAGCGTTAGAACAAACTATGGCTCTAGCTATGGCCCTAGCAACCCAGCCAGCATCAGTGTGCTACACCCCCTCCCCACAAATGCCCTGCAGGAAGTTAGTCCCATTTCTGTTCCGTGCTGGAAAGCTCCATGGACGACTGCAGAACCCAGGGCCTGGGCCACGGGCTGTACCTTGCTGGCCAGCAAGGACACCACCTATCTTCTTGAGCGGCAGCTGGCGCCTGTCACACATGTCCTGGTGGTGTCTCTGTTGGAAGTGAGGAGTGATTCGTGCCAGCTGGCTTGTCAGCTGTCACAATAAACAATGAGCCTGAGCCACCTTGTGTCTGCGGCACAGCTGAGGGGCTGTCTTTGCGCACGGGCTGTGTGAGGGAGGTGGGCAGCCTCCTCATGCTCCATATGAGCAATTTCCATTCTGTTGTTTTCTCTCACACATGGTGTTCTGGAACAGCTCTGGAAGGAGAGGGAGAAAGATTCGGAGTTTTAACTTAGATTCTGTGAGATTACTCTTCATATATTAATCCTCTTGTGAGTGACAGAGACATATCTTGTATATCACTGAATGCTAACCTAGCCCACCAAGGACTCAGATGCTGCCATGGAAAGAAAGAGCACAGTGAATTATGACTCTGCTGGGTCAAGTGCATGATCGTGATCGAATTACCTCACTGCTTATCACCCTTTCCTCACCTGTGAAATGTAGATGTTGGAACATTGTCACCTCTGAAGTTTCTTCCAACTCTAAGTTTCAGTGACTTTAGAGTTCAGTTCATAACATTTAGACCAGGGCCAGAAACTTCTGGTTCCCCAGACTATGGCTCTTCTGACTGTGTCCCATAATTCACATAAGCAGACGTGGGGCACATACTCTGAGACTTGCTCACAGCCTAGATGGAGAGGTGAACACGGAGTCCCCTGAGAGCGACCCCAGGCCATGCAAATCAGTGCTTTCCCCCTGTGTTAAAGTTAAGGATAAAGGAGTACCTGAAGGTAGAGTACATACAGAATCCTACAAGTCCCCCCCCACACTTTTATCCAGGGAAGTTTAGTTGTAGGCAGCTAGGTTTTGAACATACATGGGGAGCATTTTGAACAGAGAGCTCCATCCGCCTCTTCGCTGAGGAATAGAGTGAGGTCAGAGAAAGGCACTAGCCACAGCCGTTGGAGTCAGTGTTCATGCTGGAGGCTGGTGGTGACCTCGGAGCCTACCCGAAGCTCTAGACTGGTCCTCCAGCAGCAGTTCAGGACCACTAGACAAATGACACTGTAGGGCCTGCTGGGAACCAGGCACCGTACTTTGTGCTGGGCCTGTGGAAATGATATTTAGAAATCTTGTAGCACACCTTTCTAACCCGTGTAAAAACTAGGTCAAGTCCTCTCTCAGCCACTCTGTCCATTTATTGTCAACAAACTTTCCAGAGACTGGGAAGGTTTGTTATAGTTAAGTTTAGATAGAGAGAATCTAAGAAACTAGAATTAGGGTTTTCTTTGGGCTGTGGGAACTTAGGTGCAGAGGAAGCAGGATATGCAGTCCTGGTGTGCAAGAGAGAAACACACTTGATAGAGGATTGGACTTTGGTCCAAGAGACTAGGGCACCTTATAGAGGGCTGAGTGACATCCCGGGGCAACTGGAATAGGCAGTAGCCTTAGAATATCTGTGAATGGCTATCATCAACAAATCAACAAACAAAAGTGTTGATGAGGATGTGAAGAAAAGGGAACCCTTGTGCACTGTTGGTGAGAGTGTAGATCGGTGCAGCCACTGTGGAAAGCAGTGTGGAGTTTCCTCAAAAAGTTAAAAATGGAACTACCTTATGACCTAGTGACTCTACTTCTGGATATATATATCTGAAGAAACTCAAGGCACTTATTTGAAAGAATATATGCATCCCTATGTTCATTGCAACACTATTTACAATAGCCAAGATATGGAAGCAACCTAGGTGCCCATTAACAGATGAGTGGATAAAAAAAGCTGTGGTAAACACACACACACACACACACACACACACACACACACACACACAGAGTGGAATATTACTTGGCCATAAAAAAGAATGAACTCTTACCATTTGTGACAGTATGGATGGACCTGGAATATAATGCTAAGAGAAATAAGTCAGAGAAAGACAAATACCATATGATTTCATGTATATGTAGAATGTAAATAGCAAAATAAAATAAAAAATAGACTCATAGATACAGAGAACAGACAGATGGTTGTGGAAGGGTGGTTAAAAACTACAAAGTAGTCCCAGGGGTTAAAAGTGCAGCAGAGGGAATATGGTCAATAATATTGTAATAATTATGTATGGAGCCAGGTGGGTGCTTAAAATATTGGGGGGATCACCTTGTAAAGTATATGATTGTCTAATTTCTTCTGCTGTACACCTGAAACTAATACAAAGTAATATTGAGTGAAAACTGTAATTGAAAAATAAAAGAATGTCTGTGATTACTACCCAAGTCCTGATCTCTACAAACCATGAGTACATACACACTTTTTAATTATATTCTTGGATACTTTTTCTAAAGCTTGTATGTATGTTGTTTTATTTTTCTTCTATGTCTTATGTATGTATGTGTGCTCATGTATACATGTAAGGATTTGTATATATCATCAATTTTTATAGAATATGAAACTCTTATCACTAGATAGTCATTTTATTAGTTTCTTCAGGATGAACAGTTGAATTCCCATTGAAATTCCAACTGTCCCTAGTATTGTTAACACTGATTTCTTTTTTAACTGACATCCTAGCCTGGATGGATACATCCCTAGCTGTGGCTGAGAACAGAGAGGGGGGCGTCCTGGGAGTGGCGCGCAGCTGGCACCAGTATGAGGGAGGAGTTCTTGAACCAGGAAGAGGCAAGAGGGGCACAGAGAGCTTTGGTCTTTCCTTCACACGTTAGCCTCGGAGTGGGCGTCATCACACCATCTAAAACCCAGATCTTAGCTGTTTTGCTGTCCAATCAGAAGGAAGACAGGTAGGGCTTTTGTTACTGCTCACCCTAATCTTGATGCTCCCTCTTTTAGGGCCCCTGAGGCAGGGCAGTGCCCACCAGGCTCAAGCAGGACTGAACCAAGCAGAACTGAACCAGGCATTCATAGGCCTGTTTGGTGTCTGGATATGCACCTGGTTTCCTAAGCTTTTCTCTCAGTAGTCTTTTCCACTAGGAAGACGAGTCAGATTCATGGTCTCAAGACTTTTTACCCATAAGCAAGAATCTACAAGTGAGTCCCAGGAATGGTTCGGGTTACCAATACATCATTGTTTCATTTTAACCAACAACAAAGTACCTTAATTACATTGGGACTTGGCTGTAACCCTGGCTCTTCCCCAGGCAGCTTTGATCCACAAAGACTTTATGAAGCATCTGTAACCTTGCAGTGTTTCTGTGGGTTAAGGAGCACCATTAGGGGTTTTTGATGGACCTTCTGGCTGTTTCCTCATTCCTCCCTTTAACCTTTACCATTACCAAAATCTAATCACAAACTCTTACCCCCAAGTCTTGGGCTTTAAAAGGAAGAACATGGGTTTTAGAACTAGCCAACCTAGGTTTTAAATCTAAACTCTATCACTTTCCTGCTAAATAAATTTAGACAAGTCTTTTAAGCCCCATAAACCTCCGTATTTTCATCTGCAGCTAGAGGTGATGATTCTGAGTTCATGGGACTGGCCTGAGGATTTGAGGCATGTAAAGTGCCAGGCGTCTGGTAGTCCAATTGCATGCCTTGGTTCCCAACCTTTCCCACCCACCCCTCACCCACAGTTCATTCTAGGTCACCCAGTGTTCCTCATTTCAGTAACACGCTCCAGGCATGACTTGAATTAAATGACACATTTTTAATAATCTGGCCTACAGCTAAGTTATATTCTCATCGACTGGTTTTCCCCTTGGCTCTATTTTCAGAATTTCCATACAGATACTTAAATGTGATTTAGAAATACTCCAGTTTTCTTGAATAATATGGCTAACTTTAGTTAAAACCAATGCTCAGAATAATCCTTAAAAGGCACCTTCCTGCTGTTTACCTGTCAGGCAGAGTGTGAAAAGAATATTGACTTCAAAGGGCCTAACACTGCAGATCCAGGCAGGAGAACATGCATTCTCCCAAATTATTTTGGCAGCTTTTGTGGAAAGTCTGTTGAAAGCAGGGAAGAGAGGAGGGTGGCTCACATGTTTTCTTCCCATAATAGCTGCAAATTGAGAAATGAGGCAGCAGGTAGGAAGGACCTGAGTGGGTCTGCAAAGATGTTATGTCCATATGCAAACACACATGACTTTAATCTTTGTATTGTCTCACATTTCCGCTGATTCTGAAGCACTTCAGACCACAGTAGTGCTATACTAATTCAACAAATGGCTAACAGATGCCTAAAGGGAAAAAAATCCACAGAGCTTCAAATAGAAACTTTGCCTGCACAGGTATGTTCTTTCTCTTCTGGACAAGCAGCTCATACGGCTCTCGCTCAGTGTCTGCAGTGCAGCATCATTTTCTTTTATATGGTTGTACCATCGTGAATTCAGCTGTTCTATTCTTGGCAGATGTTTAGGTTATTTTCAGATTCTTTTGCTATTACAGTGTTTGACTGAAAAATCATAATAACAGCTAGTTATGCAATAATGAATACTTGCTGGCCCAGGCCCTTTATGTCTACAATTAATTTATCCTTTCAACCAGTCTATGAAATAGAAATTATTCTTAGCCCCACTTCATTGTTGGACAAACTGAGGACTATAGATCCAAGGGTCTGAAGATTACAAGAAGAAAATGGCAGAATCAAGATTTGCATTGAATGCAGTTTAGCTCCTGAGACCAAGCTCTTACCCACTACACTGCTCAGTTTCCTGTTAACATTTTATGTGTATGAGTATGTGTGTATTTGTGAAGTGTGATATATGTATGGTACATACAAGTGTATGTGTATATCAGAACACAGGACATAGCAGTAGATTAAGTTCTTAGCAGTAGGATTGTTGGGATTGTTATGTAAAGGGTAAATGACCTTGAAATTTTGATAAGTATTGCCAAATTATCACACCCACTCTAACCCCCACCCCCAAAATAGAACACACCAGTTTATTTTTTTATAACATTTATTTCAAGACATACTTGCCGTGCAAGATGGCACAGAGAATACCAAGTACAGAAGTGATGCAAAAATGTGTGAAGGTAGGCGCTGGAGTTTGAATGTTTCTCATGATAGTTCAGAATAAACCAGAGAATTCACCACTGGGGCATTGTGATTCAAGGGATTAAACCCTTGCCTGTAAATTGAGGAGCTGTGAATTTTAATCATACTTTGATTTTACTGTGATTCTTTGGGAAGGTTTTACTTTATTTCTTCCTTCAGTCACATTTTAAGTTTATGTCATCACAGCTATATGACAGAGCTAGGACTCAAATCTAAGTGTATTTAAAAATCCATCTATTAAGTTCAGAAGAATGGGGTTACTAATTGGTATTCACAGGATTGTTGCAAGGATTAAGTGGGTTAACATGTAAGGATCACAGAGTATCTGCTCAGTAAATGTTGGTCTCCATTTGTTGCAGTGTTCTCGAAAACATTTAGCTAATCCACAGTGCTCACCTTTCCAATATTCTCCCTAATCCAAGAGACCTGCACAACGGACAGGTGGCCCCGGATGTGCCAGAGATGTGCTCAGCGGCACGGAACTTCCCCAGACTGTACTCTCCTGGTAGAACAACATTCTCCGTCTCTTTCTAACTATTCCAAGTTGTGCTCACACGATAGTATCTGGCTGGGGCCTCCTTTCATCCTTTATCTTTTGGATGACTTTGTTAGTAGCTGTTAACTCATTCTCCAACCTTGTCTCCAAAGATATTTTTGGTATCTGTGAAGGAATTCATGTATTAAAGTCCTCCCACTGTCCCATCACTTCCATCCACTCTCTAATTTTCTTTACTTGAAACAGCCCTGCTCAGTTGACCTATCATATATCAAGGAGTCTTTTTCTTGTTTACCACCCTTGGTCTGGTCTTCAATCAGTTAATAAAAAGAAGGTGTTTTGCTCATGTTTTTTATCCATCCTCCCATCCCCCCAAAAAAGAACTAATAATTCCCTTTTAAACCTGCACCATATATTTATGTGTTAATGTCTATTGCTTAGTAAGACTCTAAGCTTCCCAAGGACAAGAACTGTGATTTCTCCTTGTTTCCATTTCCAGCATTGTGCCTGCCATGGGGCAGGTCATCCAAATAGGTTGTTGACCTTAGCCTCTGTTTTGGTGCACTGAGACGCCATAGTAAAATAGTCATTATAAATAGAAGATTCTAATGAAAAAAGTTCATTTTAGATTTACCAAAGAATTTTAATAAATCTCAAATTTTTTAAAATAATACATGATATGAGCACAAAAAGAGAGAATTTTAGAAAGTTGTTATAGTAGTTTTATTCCCAGAATAAGCTGTTAAATCTTCGACATTGATTTTCTCTAGACAGCTTACCGTGACCTAGACTATTGCTCAGGGAATTTTGTTATATGTAGTCTCCAGCACACTGGAGCACTTTATTTGGAACTGGCAGATGGAGCCTCCTATAGTAATGCTTTGAGTCAGTTTGGTATTTGGGTTTGCAGAGTGGGGCTGGAGAGACTTAGAGACACTTATTACATTGATGTTAGAAGAACTGATTGGGAGCTCAAAAGTCTCAACTTGATTGTCATTGCAAGTTCTTCAGTGTGTATTTATAGCTTGTGATTGTACAAGATTGAGGGGCGATGAAGATGGAATGTTCTTCAGCATTTTCTTTTGTAGTTTGATAGCAGTGACTATATTTTGGGTTTGAGTTGCTTTCTTCTTTCCTTCTCTCCCACTTTCCTCTTCTTCCCTCTTCCCTCTCCTTCTTCTTCCTCCCTTCCTTTTTTTCTCTCTTTCTTTTTATACATAACCATGTATAGCATAAAACTATGTGCTAAGGTAGATTCTGTTATACTTTCTGAAGCCTCAGTGGTCTGTTTGCTTTTGGTACAATAGGGATTACCACAAAAAGGTAATATGAGGTCTGTCCAGAAAGAGTTCAGCTATTGTTAATACAACAAGAGTGGTTTACGCAAAATTGATGTAACCTGGCAGCCAAGGAGAGTGGACTGGAATGCACATGCATGAGCAATGATGACTTCACTGTACTAGTCAGCAGGGGCAGTAGACACTGTTGAGTGAGCATGTTACTGTGTGGCCATTGTATTCAAAATGCCTGAGTGAGTAGAGCAATGAATCTGCATTATATTTTGTGTTAAGTTTGAACATTCCTCTGCAGAAAATATTTGGAGGATTTAGAAGACTGCAGCTATGGGCAACTGGTGATGGGCAGTTTCATCACCACAATGCGCCCACTCATGCATGACATCTTGTGTAGAGTTTTTTTGCAAAACATAAAATCATCCAGGTGACTCAGCTCCCCTACAGCCCAGATTTAGTGCCCTGTGACTTCTGGCTTTTCCCAAAACTAAAATCACTTGTGAAAGGGAAGGTTTTTTAGACCAGCAATGAGATTCAGGAAAATATGATGGGGCAGCTGATGGCAACTAGGAGAACTATGTGAGGTCCCAAGGTGCCTGCTTTGACTAGGACTAAGGTGTCATTCATTGTCTTATGTACAATGTACTTTGTATCTTCTATCTTCTTCAATAAATGTCTCTATATTTCATATTACATGGCTGGATGCCTTCTGTACAGATCTCATATATATTAGTTAGGAGTGCTTTCGGAAGCAAGTAACACCAAACCAACTATAGTGACTTAAACAAAGGAGCTATTTTTCTCACAAAACCAGAAGTTTCCAGAGGAAGGCAACTATTGGCTTTGGTTCCATGACCCAGCAACATCAGAACCCATGTCTTCGTGGTTCTCTTGGTCTTTTGCTCTGGATGGCAGGGCAGCCACTGCAGCTCTAACCATCATACTCATATTGAAGGCAGGAAGAAAAGAGATGCTCACACTGGTTACATCTTTCCTTTTTCCAGGCAAGCAACAATTTCCTTCATACTTTCATTGTTTCCCAGCAGACATCCATATAGGCCTCATTTTCCAGAATTGGGTGAGGCTGCCACCCCTCACTGCAAGAAGGGCTGGGAAAGAGTATTTGATTTTCTAGCCACTACAGTATGAGGCAGCAAGCGAGAATGAGTTGGAATGACTGCAGGGTTACTAGTCGACAGTGTCTGCCACAGCTAACAAAAAACTATCAGGCTAATACAGACCATACCAGAGGACAGAAGGATAACCAGTGAGGCATTAAGATAGTTTCAGAGATGAGAGAATTGAGTATGATTCAGGGCCCAGAACAATGTTGGGGTAAGACACTGCATGCAGGAATAAAGTCTAATCAATGAGCGCATTAGTTTTGTATTGATGCTGTTACATTTACCACACATTTAGTGGCTTCAAACAAAACAAATCTATTATCTTAGGTTCTTGGAGATCAGAAGTCCAAAATGACCCTTAGTGCGATTATTGGGTAGAAGTCAGCAGGGCTGTTTTCTTCTGGAGGCCCTGAAGAAAGAATATGTTTCCTTGCCTTTTTCAGCTGGTAGAGGTCACCTGCACTGCTTGGCTTGTAGTGCTGTCCTCATAGTATTCTAGATTCTTGCTTCCATTGCCCTATCTCCTGCTCCCAACTTGGATTCTGTTGCCTTCTTCTTATAAGGACTCTTGTGATACTTTAGGCCTGCCCAGAGAATCCAGGATAGGTTTTCCATCTCAAGACCATTATTTTAATCAATCTGTCAGCTCCTTTTTACCATGTAATGTAAGGTATCACATGTGCTAGGGCTAGGACATGGACATTGCTATTTGGACCATTTTCATCCTACCACAGTGGGACTAGAAAGAATCACCCAGGAGGGCCGGAATAAGATGTCTGTGGGAGAATGATAGTACATTTGTCCACCAAAGAATCAAGGCTAATGTGGGGAGAATGATGTTGCATCCAAATGGCATAGCCACATTACACAGATGATCCTTACTAGCTTTTCTGGGTTTAGTTTGTTGAAAGCTAGTACCTGAGAAACTCATCATTTTACATTTCTTTCCATGGAATATTCATAAGTGGCTGATCTGTTCTGACTGCTTATTTGGATGCCTGAAGCTATTTAAAAATTTAAAAACTTAAAAGAATGCTTGATTTGAACTTTCTTGGGAAATTTTTGTCCTTTTAAAGAGAGTGAAAAACAGGCATACGAGTTTATAGACAGCCTCACATGGAGAGACCGGAAGGGAACACTTACGTTAGTGTTTTCCAGTTCCACACACAACTTGTGTTATTGCTTGTTATTATGTTATATAATAAATCTGAGTTTAATCAGTTGGCTGAATTTACTCTTTTCTGGAAATTCATAAGAATAATAATAGCATCTCCATTAAGATACACATTTGGTGTTTTTTCCTTAGATAAACTTTAGTTTTTGACAGATAGATACCATTTACAGCCTTAAAAAGTTGTGAATAAAAAAAAGCATGATTCATTGCCATAAGGCTTTTTTGTTTGTTTGTTTGTTTGTTTTAAATAGGAGAAGAACAGCTCTTTTTATTTCTTTGTCTGTGCAGTTACTGAGTGATTTGTTCATTGATTCATCAGGCATAACTGAACGATGTGCAGTATGCTGCCACTGCAACCAGCATGAAGAACACAGACATGAGTAAACTAAATTGCAAGCTCTTTGAGGGTAGCAACAGGGCCTACTCCTGATAAATTCAGTGTCTAGTGTAGTCATGACATAAAATTAAAACACAGGAAATGTTGGTTGAACTGAATTGGAAATGCAACCCCTGCCTACGAAGATCTCACAGGCAAGTCAAGAGGGACACATAACTATGTAAATTGAAATACAGCTTTGTGAGAGCACAGAAGAAAATATCCATCAGGATTTACAGGGAAGGCTCCACTAAGAAGCTGACACTTGCTAGAGTTTGATATTTCAGGAGTTGGCTAAGTTGAGAAAGGAGGAGCGCATGCCTGGCATAGGCAGCTGCAGGTGCATAGCTCAAGTAGGTGCTTGGGGATCTGATAACACAGGATGTCACTAGAACACAGGTGAGTTGACGGTGTGGGGTAAAAAGGGAAGATGGTGAGAGATGAGGCTGCAAAGGTAGTTGGAGGCCAAATTGGGAAGAGCTGGTAGTTTTCCTTGGTAGGAAGTTGGATTTTACCCTGTAGGCTATAGGAAGTCACTAGAGGCTTTTAGGTAAAGGACTAAGTAAACCATCTTTTCTTTCTTATTAAGCTTTTTGAAATTGTGAAATGTATCTACCAGAGAGTGAATATAACATATATGTATATTTTAAATGAAAATGATAAAGTAACACTGATGAGTCTTAACATCTAGTTTAAGAGACATTATTATTAATTTCTTAGAATTTCCCTGTATGTCTCTCACTTTCTCTTCCCATTAGGGGAAAATACCATTTTAATATTATAATAATAATTTTCTTGTTTTTCTTTAAAGTTTCACCACATGTGTATATATCCCTGAAAGTATATTGTTTGGTTTCACCTGCTTTTGAAGTATATATAATGGAATCATACTGAAGGCTTTTGTTCTCTGATTTTCTTTATTACTCCTCATAGTTTTCAAGATTTATCCTGTTGATCTATGAACTTATGGATTATTTATTCTTATAGCTACATAACAGTTATTAAGTGATTACACCAAATTTAATTATCCAGTTTACCATCATGGATATTTGGGTTATTTCAAATTTATTATTATTATGAATAACTCTATTTTAATTATTCTTACACTTGTTTAGTGGAGATATGTATTTGAGAGTTTTCCTAGGAGAGAAATCATGAGGTCATATTGTGTGTGCACATTCAATTTTTTAATTGACTTTTTAATCTTTGCCCCTTTGTTGGATAGAAAATATTTTCTAACTTAGAATTTTAATTCCCATTTTTCTACATGCTGATGAGGCTGAGGGCTGTGTATTTTTTCATACATACATTGGAGGTTTGTATTTCTTTTTCTGTGAAATACAAGTCTTTCTATTTTAAAAAGAGGGTTGTCTTTGTTTTACTTATTGTTTGTGGGAGTCCTCTAAGGTACCTTTCCTACCTATGATCTTCAAAATATTACCCCCTTTTTTTTTTTTTTTTGCTTAAATGTGTTAACCTGCCATCTTTCACTTTCAAGTTCTTGATTGAAAATTTTTTTAATGGTGGGGCTTGAAATCTACTTTCATTTTTTTCCTCTGGATATCAGTTGTTCCAGCAGCATTTAAAAATAAGCCACACTTTCCCTACAGATCTGCAATGCCACCTCTGTCATAGGTCAGGTTCCCATGTATGAATCTATTTATGGGGTCTTTACTCTTTTTTATTGGTCTATTTTTTCTATGTTCATGATGAAATAGTAAATGACATAGTGACTAAGTCTTGTTTGTTACAAGTTCTCCAGTCTAGTTCTTCTTTAAGCCTGTCTTGTCCTCTCTTTCCTGGCTGTTTGTTTTTCAGTATATGTTTTAGAATAAGCTCATCAAAGTCCTTGAAAAATCCTATTGAGATTTGATTGAAATCTTGCTGAACATGTAGCTCCATTATAGGATCATTGACATGTTTATAGTCATGAGTCTTCCCATCCATGTATAGGTGCTGCATCTTTATTCGTCTTCTTTAAGTTCTTTCAATAAAGTTTTACATTTTTTTATTTAAAAATCTCACATAACTCTTGTTAGTCTCTCCCCATGGAATGTTATATATTTTTGTTGCTACTTTTATAAATTATAACTTTTAAAAATTTATATTTTAAATTCTTGGTTCCTGGTGCACAGGTGCGCAGTCTTTCTAGAAAAGCGCTCTATCAGAGAGTCTAGAAGAACGAGCATTCTCATTCATTGCTGGTGAGGATGCGAAATGATTACAACCTCCAGGATGGAGAATGTCATGATATGTAGGGACATGTTTATTTACCATTAGACAAAAGAATCCCACTTCTAAAAATTTACTTTTATGAAATACCTCTACAAATATAAAGTGACAGAAATATAGTTACTTGTTGTAGTATTCTTTGTAATGGTAAAGTATCAGAAACACAAATGTTCAATTACATAGATGAATTGAATGACTATGGCACATCCATACCATTGAGTACTATGAAGCTATCGAGTCATGAGGAGTATTTCTATAAACTGATATCCATGATAATTGTTAAGTGAAAAAAATGGGTAAAACATGTATAAAAGAGTGTGTATCATATGCTACCTTATTTAAAAGAAAAGAAGTAAGTTTATGCTGTCTTCCCTGCTGCTGAACTCAAAAATTAAATTTTTATTTTTATTCCTTATATCTTTTATTTTTAGAAATAGTTTTTACTTTTTAAAACTTCCAGTTAAATTTGAAAATTTCTTCTTTCTTTGTTATACCTTAAATTTTCTCTTTAATTTCTTAAAACATTCAAATCATATTTATAGACTTGATATATCCATACTTATGTAGCTGATCATCTTTTCAGGTCTTGTTCTGCAGTGTGTAATTTTTTTCTGGCTATTTCTGCTGTCACTCAGGGGTAATATTTTACTATGAGCTTACATTCCTTAGCATTTTATCTTTGGGATCCTCTGAGGCCTAAGTTGAAACTGCATTCTTCCAGGTCGTGTTTGCCTTTGCTGCTTCCAAAACTTTAGAAACTCTGTCAACTCCGTATCGCTTTAAACGAAAATGTTAGTCTTGGAGAGTTTTGGGCCATACAAGTAACATGAGTTCGGGATCCCAATCCAGGTTTTGTAATTAGGAATTCTTCAGGCAGCTTCCCTGCCCCTTTATCAAAAGGCAAGACATCTTTGTCTGTTGCCTCACTCTGTGGGTCGGGTTTATTTACGTATTTTTTCTCAGTTCATTTGCTGACTGTGCTGCCATGAATGGGTCTCTCCCTGAAGCCAAATTCAAATCTGGACTCGTACTTCTCCTCCACCCCCACCTGGCCCCTTAGAAGCCAAGATCTAGGATGCCTGGGTTAGTAGAATATCTCCATCTCGTTCTTACTCTTGGTTCCTGGGTGTTTTTTATTTGTTTGTGTGTTTCTGGCCTCTAAAGCATTAACTTACTCTACTGATATGCATTAAAATTAAAAAGATAATTCTTTAAAAAATTTTAACCAACATTTTTAGATGTGCTGCATTAAAAGTGAAATTTTTGAACACCTCATTTGCCTTATTACTGAGGAAGTAAATAGGGAATCATTTTTGATTCTTAGGATGATAACATAAATGGAAGTGTTGAGCATAAGCAGACATTAGGGAGCAGCTAGAGGCAAATGGGCAGTTTTGGGTTCTGATCATTTATTCACAAAATAATGTACAAATCCTGTGTAAATACCTAGATCTCATTATACAGGCAAAATGTGTAAAATAACTCAAAATGAAGATATGTAATACTCATTAGTTATGGAAATAGTTGTTTACCCCTGTGGTATTTTAAACTAGGTTTGTGAGTCAGAGTATATTTTCAGTCTGACCTTAAGGAAGACATGTACTTGCCAAATCATGAGTGAGAAAAACGAATCCCAAATCGAGGTGTAGGTGTCAACATTGCAGTCTCTCCTGCCAGCATTACTTATTTGCCAAACATTTTTCAACACAAAGAGGGCACCTGAGCACATGCCAGGCCATGGGTTGTACTGTGAAATGGCAGTTGAAGCATCTTTTATTTCTCAATGGGAGGGTGCAAAAAGGAGACCATAATGAGAAACCACTTGCTGCATTAGTTTAATTGTTCCAGCAGGTGCCTCTCTGGAACAGTATTTCTCAAAGTGTTGTCCAGACCATGGACTTTGTCAGAAATGCAAATTCTCCGGCTCGACCTAAGACCTTCTCATACAGAAATTCGGGGGGTTTGAGGGAAGAGAATCCTAAAATCTATTTGAAAAGCCTTCTGGATGATTTTGATGTGTGCTAGAGTTTGAAAACTTTGCTTCTAGGGAGGCTGGATTGAAACAGGAAGGAAGTGTTTGTTCTGAAAATATAAACCAGTATTCCTATTGTCAAAATACTTTTAAAATGTGGTAAAGCAAATTATTTATAACAGACAAAAATGGGAGCAATCTAAATGTCTAGCAATAAGGGACTAGTAAAATAAATTATGGATAACCATTTGATGAAATTATGCAGTCATCAGAGTTATTTAGGAATATTTAATAGTGAGGAAAGTGCCTATGATAGAATATTTAAATGCATGTTTGCATATACACAAACATATGTGCTTATGATGGCATGTACAGAGATTCATCAAGATTCCAGGGAATTTCTTTTCTTTCTTTTAGATTTCATTTATTTATTTTTAGAGAGAGGGGAAGGGAAGGAGAAAGAGGGAGAGAAACGTCAATGTGTGGTTGCCTCTCACATGCTCCCCACTGGACATCTGGCCTGCAACCAGGCATGGGGTCTGACTGGGAATTGAACCAGCGACTCTTGTGTTCACAGCCTGTGCTCAATCCAGTGAGCTACAACAGCCAGGGCCCCAGGGAATTTTTTACTTGTCCTTGGAAATCCATGAAAATAATGTTGGTTCTCTATGGAGAGCGAGATTATGAGATATATTTACATTTGCCAGTAACATACACATGTATTCATATTTTTATGTATTTCTAAAATGATAGATAAATACTAATTTCATAAAATACTAGTAACAAGAAAATAAACAGTTTTTAAAAAATTATAGTAGAATTGCATTGAACTGCTGTTTTCAGAAGATTAAAGAGTACACCTGCCTTAGTGCCTTTCTGCAGAACAGTTGGGGGGAAAAGCAGCACTAAGATTTTGGTGTGACAGATGGTATGAAGCCACGGCAGAGTGAGGTGCATTGTCAATAGGTTTTACTCTGGGGATATTTTCAGGCCAGTTCATGACACTGTTGACTGGCCACAAATCTCGAAAGTTTGAGAGCTGGAGTGAGAACACAGGAAATGCAAAATCCTTCTTCCCCATGATCCTGTAGCTCAGAAAATCCCCAACATCTGGCTCACGTGAGGAGCCAGGAAAGATGCGATTTACACTGGCAGCCAGCCTCACAGACAGCTTTAACCGGTTGGCTCCATGTCATACAGGGAAAGCACTCTGCGAGGATTTGCTGAGGATTTTATTCTCAAGTGGAAACTCTTCACACACCTTAAATGAAACTAAAGACAATTTTGTCTGGCACCTCGGAGGGAGTAAAAGTGTTTGACCTTATCAGAATTGGTCGGTAGAGATTATTGGATGTCACGTTGTCTGGTCTTTTGTTTTTCATCAGCTGGATTAAACCTGGAACAATATTTAGAGAGCGAGGGGCATATACATTTACAAAGACAGCAAATCCGTAGTTAATGTTTTTTTTTTACTTCTTGACAAAAATTGTCGAAGAATAGAAACAATAGTTATCATGACTATGCCCATCACCAAACTGTTTACTCCTTAGTAATAAATAATATTTGTTCTTATAGAATCCACATCAATACCCTTACCAACACTAACTCATAAATGAGCATCTCTTCCTTTACTGTGAGAGGGGTTTGCCTTAGATCCTGCATACACTCACCACCAACCCTGGGGGAAGGAAAGAGGGCAATGCAACCACATTGAACACTTTCCAGCAGAGCCTTTAACAAGGAAAAGCATTTCTTTGTAGCCCCCTTTCTCAACCAAGCAACTGGCATTGAAATACAGAGGTGATTAATTTTCATTAATCCTTTTTTTTGTTTGCACTTTTACATTTTGAGTATCTGAAAACAACAATGATCCCCCCCCCAAAAATTACTTTTGGAAAACACAATTTTTACACTAAGCATTAGTCTAGGCACCATATGAGATTAAAGTGAATGCCATTATTCTTGTCCTCGTTGTAACATCATTAGTTGTGGCTGTCACACGAACAGACAGAACTGCCCTAAAGCAGGGTTTTCGATGGGGAGTCCTATTTTCTCATTGACTTGACACTGTAAAATCTGACTTCAGTGCCTCTAAAAGTAATTGGCCATAAGATACGATGAAATTTCATTAAAAAATTTAACCCCTTAAAGTGACGACAAACTGATAACATACAGGGTCCAGCACAGATAATGCCCCTTTTTTATTACAAAATCTTTTATTACAAAATCATAAACATGTAATGCTGTAGGATAACAATATCACACTCAAGCTCACCATAATGCATTATAGGTGAAATGTTCAAATTAAAACCATAAATTATTAGGATGGAGGCATGTTATTACCCTACTGACATTACTCAAGCAGGTGTTACTTTTGCTGGACCCTGTATTGCCAACTTCAAGTTAAGCCACAGTTAAAATACAAAAATAAAATGAAAGCAAAACAAAAATGAAAGTATCACTCATTCCATTCATCAGCATGTGAAGTATGGTAGATGAAGATATGGTGAGTGTAATTAACAGACTCCAGGACACGTATAATTTTCCTAAGTGTTCCCAGCATATTACACTTTTAAATGAAATCATAACTTCAGCAGTAGCATCAAGGCTTTTAAATTACCTGATTCACTTTGTTTTACTTTTGCTCTTCCTTGCAGTTATGAGCAGAAGTAAATCTAATCTTCTTGCAGATTCGAGCTCAGCAATGTCTGCTGAAACTCTTTGCATCTTCATTAGAGAGGCTTGTGGGGAGGTAAAAGTACAAATTAGGGTGGAGGCACGTTGTAAAGATGGCTACTGATGTACCGATCTGTACATCGACCTCCAAGGCATCTCCATAAAATGCCTTCCAATTTTAACAGCTGATACAGCTTCCTCTTGCAAGACGTCTGACATGCCATTCCTTTTGCATTAACACCTCCATACAAGTGGTTGCAAGAGTGCTCCCTGTGCATCTGCTGACATGCTGGGAGCTACTTTTGCTTGAGAACTCGTTGGGTAAAGATACTTTGAGATGCTCCTGAAGTCCCGGGCCGTAATTTTCTACATCAATAAGCATCAGTCTGGTTCTCTGCTAAATAAACTGTTTCAAACTTTGATATTCCACACTTCAAAGGACTCCTTTAATTAGGTTTATTTTTCAAATTTTGGGGCACGTTTGTTGCCCAGGATGAACCTCTTTTTTTTAATGGATAGGGAATAAGTTCATTTCTCTCCTTTAAATTGTATAAAATTTAACATTTTTAAATATTAAAACTAACATGGCCAATTTGGGTATTTGAAAATTAATTTAGACTTTTTGGCTGGACTGCTTCAGGTTAGCTACGTCCTGGGTTGTCTGGAAATCTGTTATTCCTTTACTCTTGTGTGTTAGAAAGCACTGGCAATTTGAATAGCCTTTAAGAAGCTCGGGCTTAGGCGACGGTCAGGGTAGCAGGAAATTCCTATTTGACCCACAGAGCCAAAATATTGTAAATTCCTATTTGCAGGAACTTGTTTTTTTTTTTTTTGCCATACTGTTTTAGGGGTGAATTCGTACCTTATTCACTGATCAGCTCCACTGAGTGCTTCTTGTGAGTCAGGGACGCTGCCAGCTGCCCATCCAGTGCTCCTAATAAAACAACTGTGTCATTGCCATCTGGAGTGAAACCCTGTTGTTATCAGTAATTGCTAATTGGTTGATAGAATGTTTATTAATACCTGTCTTCCTCCGGAGGGACTGAAGTACCTTGTGGATGTAACATTACCTTTCTCCTTCTCTTAGAGAGCGGGGGTGGCTTTTCAATAATGAACTGAGAGGTGGAAAACTGCACACAAAAGTAGCTGGCTGGAGGCCCGTTCTGTGCTGCGCACCTGGCTTTGGTCGACACACTCCGTGTTTGAAAGTTGACTTCATAGTAGAAGTTTTCATGATTCACGTTGTGACAGTGTTCAGGGTTTTTAGATTGAAATGTTTATTGAGATAAAGATAGACTGTAAGAAATAACACAGAAACTTGTTATTTACCACCAGAGTCAACCTATTTCCAACACCACAAGGGTCTCTCCAGTTTCCTCTTCCTAACCCTACCCACTTATCTCCCATACTCACGGTATTGCTAAACTTTTTTTCTGTTTAAAAGTTTACATAAATGGAATCATGCAATGTGTAACCTGTTTGGAGTGGCTTTTTCAACACAGCATAATTTACTGGAAATTCACCCCAAGTTGTTGAATGTATCAATATTTCTTTCGTTTTACTGCTGAGTAATATTGTGTGCTATGTGTATTATACCGCAGTATTTGAGATTCTGTTTAACCATTTACCTGGTGAAGGACACCTGGGCCGATTCCAGTCTTGGGCTGTCACGGATAAAGCTTCTGTGAACATTTGTGCATAGGTTTTTGTATGGACATAAGTTTGTATTTTTTGGATAAATATCCAATACTATAATTGTGGGGCCATATGATAATTTTATGTTTGGCTTTATAAGAAACTACCAACTGTTTTCCATGGTGGTAGTGCCATTTTACATTCCTACCAGCGATGTACAATTGATCAACCTTCTCTACTTACTTGCCAACATTTGGAATTATCAGTATTTTTTTATCTTTAACCTTTCTTAATAAGCATGTAGTGATTTTTTTAAGGTTTTTTATTTTTAGAAAGAGGGGAAGGGAGGGAGAAAGAGAGGGAGAGAAATATTGATGTGTGGTTGCAAACTCTTGTGTACCCCCTACTGGGGACCTGGCCTGCAACCGAGGCATGTGCCCTGACTGGGAATTGAATCGGCCACCCTTTGGTTCCCAGGCCAGCACTCAATCCACTGAACCACACCAGCCAGTGCTGGTTTGTTTTATTATGTTGCATTTTGAGTTTTTTCAAAATATATTAATCTATATACCAGTCTTTTGTTGGCTAAGTGGTTTATATATATTTTCTGCCAGTCTGTAACTTGTATTTTTTTATCCTCTTCTCATAAGATTTTATAGAACAAAAGTTTTGATGAAGACAAATTTATCAAGTTTTTTTTTTTAATGGATTGTGCTTTTAGTGTCAAGTCTAAGAAATCTTTCCCTAATTTAGATACCAAAGACTTCTTCCTATCTTTTAAAAAGTGTTTTACACTTAGGTCTGTGATCTGTCTTGAGTTAATTTTATGTATGTTCTGAGGTTTAGGTAGAATTTCCTCTTTTGTTTGTGGATGCTCATTTGTCTGTGGTGTTCCGACACCATTTGTTTGAAAGGCTATCCTTTCTTAACTGAATTGCTTTTTGTACCTTTGTCAACTATCAGTTGAACAAATTTGTATGGGCCAATTTCTGGGTTCTGTAGTCCATGCTGTTGATAGATACACTTTTCTTTCCCTTCATCACTACCACACTTTCTTGACTACTGTAGCTGCACAATAAACCGTAACATCAAGTAGAGTGATCCTTTCAGCTTTATTACTCTTTGTTAGGACTATTTTAGCTAGTCTAGGGCTTGTGTCTTTCCTATGAATTTTGAGTGAATTATGGAAACTTCCATTTAGGGCCCTTTACCTTCCCCACATTTAAATATCATTGTTTTGATTTTCAGATGGTATTAGAATTTTTGTTTCAATCATCAAGCGTAATTTATACAACTTACAAAGAAGTGATCATTTATTGTGTGTAGCAGTATTTCTGCTTTTTCCATTATATCTTCTTCATTCCTGATGCCCTAGGATTCCTTCTTTTATTAATCTCTTTCTGTTTGAAGAACTTTCTTTTTTTTTAGATTTTATTTATTTATTTTTAGAGAGGGAAGGGAGAAGGAGAGAGAGAGAAACATCAATGTGCGGTTGCTGGGGGACATGGCCTGCAACCTAGGCATGTGGCCCGACTGGGAATCGAACCTGCGATGCCTGGTTCGCAGCCCGCGCTCAATCCACTGAGCTACGCCAGCCAGGGCTGAAGAACTTTCTTTAATTCTGTTATCATCAAAATCTTTGTTTTTCTTCATCTGAGAATGTTTTCTGTTCAGCTTGAAACTACTTTGTTCTGGCCTTTTATGGTTGGTTACACACGAAAAATCCTGTCGTTTGAATTTTTCCCATGTAAGTAGTATATCCTTTATTTCTGGATGCTTTCAAGATTTTTTCTTTACCTTTAGTTTTCAAAATTTTAGTTGTATATGATGTATCTCAGTGCAAATTTTTCTAGGTTCATCCTGTTTTAATTCACTGTTTCTTGAATTTGTGGATTTGTATCTTTGGCCAAATTCGTGGAGCTTTTAGCCTTTGTTTTTTCATGTACCCTTTCAGCCCTATTTTCTTTCTTCTCTCCTTCCGAAACTCTGATGATAGGAATATTGGATCTTTTGTTATTGTCCCACAGGTCTCTGAGGCTCCGTTAATTTTTTTCAGTATGTTTTCTCTTTTCATTGAGATTGGGTGAATTCTCTTGTGGTGGCCTCCAGTCCCCCAGTTCTGTCCCCTGTTGTCTCTACTGTTGAGCCCACCCATTGAGTGTTAAAGTTCCTTCTACTTTATTTTTCAGTTCTATAGTTTCCATTTGATTCTTTTTTATAGCTTCTGTTTCTTTTCTGAGATCTTCTATTTTCTTTTTTTTCCAAGAAAATTTGTAGTTGACTGTGGAAGCGTTTTTATGACAGCTGCTTTAAAATCCTTTTCAGATATTTCCAACATCTAATTCATCATATTCATTTTGGTATTGGCATTAGATGAATGTCTTTTTTTCATTCAACTTGTGGGTTGATTTTTTTTTAACATTTTATTTATTTATTTTTAGAGAGAGGGGAAAGGAAGGAGAAAGAGAGGGAGGGAAATATCAATGTGTGGTTTCCTCTCACATGACTGTTACTGGGGACCTGGCCTGTGACCCAGGCATGTGCCCTGACTGGGAATCGAACCAACAACCCTTTGTGGTTTTATTTTTTTTTTAATTTTTAATTTTTATTTTTAAATCTTAGGTGATGGCTCATTTTTTAGTATATCCTGGTGTTTGGTCTATTTTGTTTGAAAAATTGGGTTCTATTGCAGTCTTCTATTTTAACAGTCACCCTGTTTAGGTTCAGCCACATGGGGTTTTGCATACTTGGCGTGGGCTGTGGTTCCAATGGCAGTGTAATCTGCAGAGCCATCTTGTTGCTGTTTCAGTTGACTCAGTTTATCTGGTGCCCCTGGGCTCCCACTGGTCCTTGCTGGTGACAGAAGGGCTTCCACTACAGGATGTCTTTCAGTGGGGAGGCGGGTTTCCCCTGTCAGTGACCCAAGGTCGGGGAGGAGTATGTCAGGCTCATGGAAACAAAGGATTCCCAGACTGGGTCACTTGTTATATCTGGATCCCTCTGGATGGTTCTATTTGCCTGCCCTGAGTATCCAGTTTAAAGTATATGATCATTTTCTTAAAGATTTCTATTTTTTGTCCTTTTGGTATAAATGCTTATATTACAGTTCTTTGTGCATTTTTGGGCCTCATTCCATCCTTTCTTATTGAATAAAAGTTCCACTGAAATCAGTGTTACTCTGGGATGAGTAAGTGGCATTAGGCCTATAGGACCTTATCCAGGTTGACTTGTAATAATCTGCTTACTCAGTCCCCAGTGCTTTTGATTGTGTGTGTATTATTGGATCTGGTCCCGTTTGCTCACCCCTACAACCTTCCGTCTCCTCTATTCCACACTATCCCAGGCCACAGTGTGGCTGGAGTGAGGAACATGGCCTGTTCACTTGGATGGCCTCATGAAAGCACGTGACCCAATGATTTAAATCTCCATCTTGGTCTATGCAAGTGGTATGACCTTGCTGACCAATTATCACATTATTGAACATTAGCCTTGATCTCAAGACTTACTTATTATTTTATTGGGAGACCAGTGCTGTGCCTCAAAATATAGATAGCTTTGAGGAGTAGCTTATGTTAATTGGGAACTCAATGGTACATATGGCACTGGGGAAGATCAGATGGTGGGATTAGTAGTGATATATTCCTAATTATACATAGTTTTCAGTAAATCTGCTTGAGAGATCAGAATGAGGGGGAGTGGAATTCTGTGAATAGTTGTTATCACACAAGAAAGTTTCAATCCATATTAGAGCTTGATTCATAGTAATTATCAAAGCCCCCAAGCAAACTATCTGAAGCGGCATCCACAGGCTCCCTTTCCCAGTCTTCATGAAGTCCTCAGATGTGGAACAAGCACATTTCGCTCTGCTGTGCTCACATGAAGTATTAGCAACAGACAGAATGTCTCTTGTCAGGTAAAGCACAGCCTGCAACATAGAAATGCAGAACACTGCTGCTCACTGGACCCAGTGGCTCCCAGGTATTGAGAGTATATTTAGTTGTTTCGAGTTTCTATAAACTATTCTATAAGTACAGAAAACTTTATTTTCCTTCAGTGGGGGTCATTCTTGGCAGTTCATCTCTTGATTTTTCATTAACATAACTGATTTATTTCTCTTTTTGTCCTCCACAAATGAGTTTATAATTGATGTGTGTAGAACAAATGATGCAGTTTATAGTTTAATAACATCATAAAGTTATCATTTAAATTTGGAATGGCAAAAACTAGAAAGAAACATTGAGACAGAATTTTTACAGAACTAGACTGGTATCATTCTCATTTGGGTTTGTACCTAATACCTCCAACACAGGTGATCTCTGCTTCTGTTGAGTGATGCATATCAATAAACCCTGTGATTTCCAGAGTGGTTTTAGATTTCTCATGTGAATTAAATCTTGCCTTTTTTGCTAAAATTTTTTACTATTTGAAAAGTCTCTTAACATTACTAGCTGACACATTCACTTACTAAAAAATAAGTGAAACTAGCCCTGGCCAGGTTGCTCATTTGGTTGGAGCATCATCCTGCACACCAAAAGGTTGTGGATCTGATTGATTCCCAGTCAGCGCACGTACCTGGGTTGTGGGTTCGATCCCCGGTTGAGGCATGTTCAGGAGGTGACTGATCGATATTCCTGTTTTCCTCTCTCTAAAATTAATAAACGTATCCTTGGGTGGGGATTTAAAAAGTACACCCAGTACTACCTGATATATATATCCACACAACCTGTAGTAGAAGATGATATTCTAGAGAAAAACATTCTCTGAAATTAATAAATGTATCCTTGGGTGAGGATTGAAAAAAGTATACCTAGTAGTACCTGATATGTATATCCACACAACCTGTAGTAGAAGATGATATTCTAGGGAAAAACATACATCTATCTTCTGGTTCCAAATATCCATGTGCTAGGAACGAGTGCCTTGTAATTTATGATCCCTAAAATTGTGAATTTTCTTTTCTGACAGAAGAATTTTGTCTAATTTTGACCGAAATGGTGAAGAAGAGTTTTTGTTTGTGAATTAAGCTCTATGTGTAGGGAATATACCAAGGACAGGAAAGAATGTTGTGTACTAGTTATGAGAGCCTCTCTCATAGCCTTAATTTTTTACTCTAATTTTTTCTAATTCAGAAAAGTTTGGATTCTGTATTATTCCTGTGGGTATTTAAGAACCAATGACCCTATGGTGACTTAGGCCTTGATTGTCCTACCTTCTTTCTGGCTAGCTGCTTACAGGCTTCTATGGATGACAGGAAAAATAAGGAAGTTAAGATGCAAGCCACTTTTCTTTCTGTTTCTGAGTAAAGTCTTGATGAAGAAAAGAGTTTGAAACTATCCATGGCTAAATATGTCACTGGATATATATTATGTTTGCTATGCATGGCTCTTCTTACTCACCAGAAACTGGAAGAACCTTACAGGTTTATTAGTTTGTGCTTATTTAGATGTTAAATTTATAGAGCATCTTTTCCTGCATTCATAAAGAGCCCCACTTTTATCAGCAAGAAAAAAAAAACTTCTTTGTTTTCCTTCATGGGTCACTTGTTAAAAAGGAATTCAGTCAGACATATAAACATGGTAGTATGTAGCAAAACATTTGATCTTTACAAGTTGGAATGACTCAAGCCATACAAGCTGTGTGGAGCTGGGCTGGTAGCAACCAGCAAGTGTGACTTTCCTTGGGTGGGGATCTAGGGGAGAGATGAACCCTCCCTGTCCAGATCACCCTGGATAGGAGATGTATTTAACATGAAAGAGGAAAAAAAGAGACAAAAAGAGTGGTATGATCAGATGATTTCATTTTTAATTTATGCAGCTGTGTAGGAAGAAAACAAGATGAAGTAAAGGTACCCCATGCTGGTAGAAGAAGGGCAAATCATGGGAAAGAGTATGTTTTAGAATGTCATTCTTCTCTTCTGTTCTCTGCATTAGCAAGTAAAAACAACAGCGCTATGTGGAAACAATAAAGGAATTAAAATATGCCATTCTGTAAAGACATAATAAAATCAAACAGGCCGATCCAGGGTTTCTTTTCTGAGTGTAAGCAATTACTTTGCAGGTGGATAAGATTAAGGCTGTTCTAGGATTTCTTTCGTCCCTCTGTGGCAGATATACAGATCTCAGGGCCCACCAAAGCTCTCCAGAAACTGTCCAGCTATCTCTCAGGGTTTTGAATGTTCTTCTGTGAAATAAATGTGCCAGCAAGTGGCTAGACACCCACCTAGGAAGTTTACAGTCTTCTGGATATGACTGGTAAGATGATATGATAGAAGACGTTTCATGACAAGTATTGGCTATGTGTGATGCCTTCCACAGGCCCAGAAAATCAGACAGCCACATCATAGTCCCAAGCAAGTCTGTGTTTTCGGGTTGGACCTAGGTTTGTCATAAACCATGGATGGCATGATTCTGGTATGGAGTCCCTTATTGGAAACCTGAAAAAAGTGTGAATATGCTAGCATTCATCCCTCTGTCCATCCAGCAGTCCCATGGGCTTTGAATTGTTTATTAGTTCAGGGAGTTGGAGAGATGCTCCAACTTTATTAAGGACTGCAAATAGCCTTGAATTTTTAGTATTGTTTTTCCTCTGTTGCTGTGTTAATGACCCAAGAAAGATTCCAAGCCTTCCCCCTGAAAATGCTTCACATAACTGTTGACTTTACTGAGAATTAACTACCAATAAGAAACATTTTCAAAACAGCATGTAAGGTTCATTTCCACATACTTCCTGATTTCCAGAGTAATAAACATTCTGGGAAACTGACAAAATGATAAGTCATCTGACTCCAAACCAGCCCTAAAATGGACAAATAGCTTTTCATGCATCTTGGGAAGCAGAGCTACACCCAGGCAAGCATGACAAAGGTCACCTGGCCTCGTTCTGCTTTGTCTCAGCCACTTGAAGGTGAGCCAGGGCAAAATATCAGGTCTTGGGGGATTTGTCTTGTTAATTCCTTGTGCCTCATTTTCATTGCATTTTAGCTCTGGAATTCAATTCCATGCCTGCTGCTCCTTCCTCCTTCTAGTTAACTAACCAATGCCATCCCTTTCATTTGCCCCTTTCCAGTTCCCTAAGAAGTGACTCTGACACTAGTAGCTTTTTGGCTCCTTGACTGACAGGTGTTTGGTATAGATAGGTTTCCATGTGTCCATTCCTACTATTTTAATCATTTTCTTTCAAGTGTGGATGAAAGTCAAGGCTGAAGGACATTGGGAAGAGGCTTCTTTGCAGAAATAATTCCACAGTACTTCCGCACTCCCTGTTGAAGATCGCAAAGGTGGATTTGACTTCCTACTCTATAGGTTTAACTTGCGTCCCCCATTCCTCTTCTGCAAATAGGCCACTTCTCACCCTCCCCCAGCCCATACACTCTCCAAGTGCCACGCAGCCCCTACTTGGTCCAGAGGTCTTCTTCTCATTGGAGGTGAGCTTTCTCCTTCATTTCCTCCCCTAACAAATTGTTCAAGGCCTCCTCAATCCTAACTCCTCTGTGACCCTTCTGACACCATATCATCTCCATTTTCTCAACTTCCACTGCTTTAACCTTAATCTCTCCAAATTCTTATTATTTAATTGTTCTCTTCGTGTTTTATGTGATCTGATTTTGTCTCCCCAACAACATTGTAAACTGTTTGCAGATAGGAAGGAGGTTTTCTTTTTTAAGATCTCTCGAGCGGTAGCACAGCTGTGCCTGGCAGCGGGCACTCTCTGGGCACTGACTGATTGGCATGCTGACTCCAGGCTGTGAGGCCCGGTTAATGCCTCCCTCGGAGAGCCTGTATTGGTGAGGACCAGTAACCATAATGTTAATTTGGCCCCATCTCCATAATCTCTCCGGAGACTCTGGAGAGATACAAGGAAAGTTGGTTTTAAGAAGTAATGAAGAGAGAAATTTTTGGACCCAACTTGAAATTCAGAAGATTTAGGATTAGTGATATGATTGTATCTCACTCATCAGAACCAGTTTTGATCCCTTTAAAGGCATGACAATTTCTAGTGTAAAATAGCCTTAAGCTGGGCAACCTTTAATAAGATATACCTGGCACAGTAATTTCCATACCTCATATATCTCCATTTTCTTGAGGTATTCCTTCTTTTTGCATCATTTAAGTACTTTCTGTGTGTGGCTATATCTACTCATTGTGATTTTTCAGATTCATCTTCTCTACCAAATTGTAAATTCAGTGAGAGTACTGACCATGCCTTTCTGTTGTACATTTCCCCTTAACACTGCCACTGCTCTTCCTATGAAGGCAGAAATATTCAGAGTAGGGAGTCTCTGGCTGTCACTAACTTTGCCAATGTTTTATTCAATATGCTACCAAGTTAAGTGTTCAAATTGCATTTCTCAACCTTGGGACCAGCAATAGATGCCTAGAGCTAATTATATTATATCCATGGGACAGGATAGAGAGGAGATAAGGACAGAGGTAGTGAAAGGAGCTTGGAGAAAGGAAAGCAAGGGTATATCGCAAAATTTTTTACCCCATAGGTAGTTATTGAGTGCCTACTATGTGTCAGGACCTCTGTTAGTAACTGGGGATGCTGCAGCTAGAACCAACATACACAAGATCTCTGCCTCCATGGAGCGTGCTGCCTCATGAGAGAGATTAATAATTTAGAATTGCTTACTTAAAATGGGTTAAGAGTCCCAAAATAAAAGTAACAGAGTGCTTGGAGGGTATTTACTGAGGGGAGGGGCTTCTACCTAAGAGTTTCACTGAGAGATTCATCAAGATTAAGCTGGCCTGAAATTAATTTGAAATGCTTTCAGTGAGAAACAACATTTTCACGTCAGGAAGAATTTTCCAACACCAAGTACCAATGCTATATTTATAGCTTCCTTTACGTCAACTTGTCAAGCAGCATCTTTAACACAGCCCGCTCCCTAGAAGCATCTCACGCTTGTTGCAGGCTGTGGCGGCACTGAAGCCAGACGTTCTGTCGTCTCCATTTCAGCATAGCAGGGGATGCTGGGAGTTAGTCTGCCAGGAGCATACTGTTAGCACAAGTGTCCCAAGTGAGCCAAATGACAATAGCAGCTCTGATTCTCTGGAGTCAATTTTATTGGGTGGAATACTCTCCTCCAGACAGCATCAACCTGGGAATACAAGAGCCCCACCCTATGGACTCCCTGTCTCCCCACCCAGTGGAGCTTGCACGCTGCTGAGGAGTCAGCTACCTGGCTGGGGTGTAGAGGTCTGGACAGACTCAGGAGGTGTCAGTGATTGAGTGGGGTGCAAGCTATTCCCCCAACGTTTTTATAAACCAGACTGGCACCTCCTCCTCATAGGAGCTCCACTAGCTCCTGTCTCCAGGCTCCTGGCAGCCCCGCACTCCTAACTCCTTGTGGCTTTACCCTGCTGTGGGGTGGGTAGAATTTGGATAGACTGAGTGGTTCTGTTGTGTGGTTCTGGGACAGGAGTCACTCATCCTACCTTCTCCCAATCCTGACTGGCACCTCCCCGCAATGGGGGATTTACTGGCTCCATCATCCCGAGTCCTGGTGGCCTAACCCTGTTGAGATCTGGCTCCTGGAAGAATCTGGAACAGACTAAGTTATGTGGCTATAGGACAGGAGCACTTTTTCTTTAGTTCAAAGCCCTCCCTTCACACAGCCAAATCTCATAAACTCTGCTGGCCTCACTCTGATCACTCCTTGAGACCCCCATTGCACCACAAAGGCGTGTGAGCACCCAGCAGGTGGCAGCTAGACTTGGTGTACCCTGGGACATTTGCTGAGTGTCCTCAGACCCAGCACTGGCACCAAGTTTGAATCTGTATCAATTTGATGAACACCATGCACCCCAACCTGGTGACTGAGTACTTGAGTACTACCAGAGGCTATTTTCATGACTGAGCCTAACAGGCAGCTGGCAGGCTGAGGCAGACAGAAGTGGCTCTTAGGGTACCTTGGGACTTTAGCTGACTTGCCCCCAATCTGGTGCTGGTAAAAGTGAACCTTGGTGCAAGGCCTCATCCTTCATATACATACCTAGGCCCAATAGAGGCATCATAAACTGTGGATCACTTTATAGTTGCAAAGAGGTTTCCCAGGGCCAGTCACAGGCTACAGTTGACATTGGTCTGCAACAGAGTCCCTCCCAATATGCCCCAGAACCAACACACCCAGGGGTTAGCTTCAGACAACGTCAAAGCAGGGTCCAGTAAGCTTCACAAGTGGCATATCCAAAGGGAGATCTCAGCAGGCACCAGACCCTGCAAAGGTGAATTCCAGTTTATGTGGTCACTAATCACACATTAGCTCATTCACTGTTGTCGGTGTTGATCCTCACAGTCAGCCAACCTGAAGGTTGCCCCCTGCATGAAGGGGCCAATAGCAACCAAGATTCAACTGGTACAGGTAGGCCCACATAACCCACACAAGGGACAATCCTGAAGCACTCAGGTCAGGCAGTTTGGAGACTGTGCCACTGGGTCCCCTAGGACACCTACAACATAAGGCCACCATACCAAGACTGGGAGTCATAGCACATCTACCTAATACATAGACACAAACAAACAAAAAACAAACAAACAGGCCAAAATGGGAGAGACAGATAAACATGCTCCAAATGAAAGAAGAGGAGAAATCTCCAGAAAAAGAGTTATAGGAAATGGAGGCAAGCAATTTATCAGATATAATATCCTTAGCAATAGTTATAAGGATACACAAGGAACTTAGTGAGAACTGTAACAGCATGAAAAAGGACACAGAAAACCATAAAAATGAACTAGTCAGACATGAAGAATACAACATCTGAAGTGAAGAACACAATAGAAGGAATAAATAGTAGGTTCGATGTAGCAGAGGAGCAAATTAGCAATTTGGGAGACAAGGTAACAGAAAACACAGAATCAGAGAAGTTAAAACAAAAAGGAATTTTAAAAAATGATGAGAGATCTTTGGGATAACATAAAGCATAATGATATCTGCATCATAGGGGTGCCAGAAAGAGAAGAAAGGAAGCAAGGGTTCAAGAACCTATTTAAGAAATAATGACTGCAAACTTCCCTAACCTGGTGAGGGAAAAAGACACACAGGTCCAGGAAGCACAGAGAGTCCCAAACAAGGTGAACCCAAAGAGGCCTGACCCAAGCTACATCATAATTAAAATGTCAAAGGTTAAAGATGAAGAGAAAAAATTCTTAAGAGCCACAAGAGAGAGACAGTTAGTTACCTATACGGGAGCTCTCATAAGACTGTCAGCTCATCTCTCAACAGAAATATTTCAGGTCAGAAAGGATTGGTATGAAATACTTAAAGTGATGAAAAGCAAGGACCTACAACCAAGACTATTCTACCCAGCAAAGCTATCTTTTAAAATTGAAGGAGAAATAAAGAACTTTACAGACAAGAAAAAGCTCAGGAGTCTGTTAACACTAAATGAGTAACACAAGAAATATGAAAGGGTCTTCTTGAAGAAGAAGAAGAAAACCCAGAGGAACATAGTTAAAAGAATAAAATGGCAAGAAACACATACCTATCAATAATCACCTTAAATGTAAATGGCTTAAATATTCCAATCAAAAGACATAAAGTAGCCGAGTGGGTAAGAAAACAAGACCCATTTATATGCTGTCTACAAGAGACCCACCTCAGAGCAGAAGATACACACAGACTGAAAGTAAAATGATGGAAAAATATATTTCATGCAAATGGAAAGGGAAAAAAAGCTGGGATAGCAATACTTATATCTGACAAAATAGACTTAAAACAAAGACCATAGCAAGAGACTAAGAAGGACACTACATAATGATAAACGGAACAATTCAACAAGAGTATATAACCCTTATAAACATTTATGCACCCAACATAGGAGCACCTAAATATATAAAGCAAATCTTGATAGACATAAATGGAGAGCTCAAAAGTAATACAGTCATTGTAGGGGTGTTTAACATCCCAAAGACATCAATGGATAGATCTTCCAGACAAAAAATACCAACAAGGAAAGAGCTGTCTTAAGTGACACACTAGATCAGATAGATTTAATTGATATATTTAGAACATTTATCCCAAAGCAGCAAAATATACATTCTTTTCAAGTGCACATGGAACATTTTCTAGGATAGACCATATGTTAGGACACAAAATATCAATAAATTTCATAAGATTGAAATTATATCAAGCATCTTCTCTGACCATAATACTATGAAGCTAGAAACCATTCAAAAGAAAAAAATTAAAAACACACATAGACATGGAGGCTAAATAACACATTGCTGAAGAATGAATGGGTCAACCATGAGATCAAGGAAGAAATCAAAAGATACCCACAAACAAAGGAAAATGAGAACACAACAACGCAAAGTCTGTGGGACATGGTGAAAGCAGCCCCAAGAGGGAAATCATAGCGTTAGAGGCCCACCTCAAGAAACAATAAACTATCAAATAAACAATCAAACTTTATACTTAAAAGAACTAGAAAAAGAACAGCAAAGCCCAAAATAAGTAAAAGAAAGGAGATTATAATAAAGAGCAGATCAGAAATAAAATAGAATCTAAAAAAACAATACAAAAGATCAATGAAACCAAGAGCTGGTTCTTTGAAAAGATAAGATTGACAAACTTCTAACCAGACTCATTAAAAAGAGAGGACCCAAATAAATAAAACCAGAAATGAATGAGGGGAAGTAACAACTGACACCAGAGAAATAGAAATAATAAAAAAAATATTACGAACAACTGTGTGTCAACAAATTGGAAAACCTGAACAAAATGGATAAATTCCTAGAAACATACAATCTTCCAAAACTGAATCAAGAAAAAGCAAAAAACCTGCATAGTCATGTTACAACTAGTGAAATTAAGGCTGTAATTAAATAACTCCCAACATATAAAAGTCTGTAATTGGATGGCTTCACAGGTGAATTTTACCAGACATTCAAGGAAGAGCTAACTCCTGTCCTCCTCAAACTATTCCAAACAATTCAAGAAGAGGGAAGATTCCCAAGCTCATTTTATGTGGACAGCTTTATCCCAATTCCAAAACCAGATAAAGACACTACAAAAAAAGAAAATTATAGGTGAATATCCCTGATGAATATGGATGCTAAAATCCTCAATAAAATATTAGCAAACCACATTCAGCAATACACTAAAAAGATCATACAGAATGATCAAATGGAATTTATTCCAGGGGACAAGGTTGGTACAATATCCTCAAATCAATAAGTGTGATACATCACATAAACAGAACGAAAGGCAAAAATCATATGATAATAGATGCAGAAAAAGCATTTGATAAAATCCAGCCCCCATTTATGTTAAAAATATTAGCAAAATGGGAATAGAAGAAACATATCTCAATGTTATAAAGGTCACATATGACATACCTACAGCCAACATCATACTCAGTGGGCAAAAACTAAAAGCATTTTCTTTAAGATTTGAAACAAGACAGGGATGTCCACATTCACCATTCTTATTCAGCATAGTACTGGAAGTTCTAGCTGCAGCAATCAGACAAGAAGAACTAAACGGCATCAAAATTGGAAAGGAAGAAGTAAAACTGTCATTATTTGCAGGTGACATGCATGATACTATATATAGAGAAGCCTAAATATTCTATAAAAAATGAGTAGAACTGATAAGTGAATTTAGTAAAGTAGAGGATACAAAGTAAATATCCAGAAATTAGTTGCATTTTATACGCTAATAATGAACTATTAGAAAGTATAACTAAGAATAAAATCCCATTTACAATTGCATCGAAAACAAAATACACAGGTATAGATTTAACCAAGGATGTAAAAGACCTATACTTAGAAAATTATAAGACACGGAAGGAAGAAATTGAAGAAGATACAAATAAGTGGAAGCATATACTGTGTTCATGGATAGGAAGATTTAACATAATTAAAATGTCTGTACTACCAAAGCAATCTATCTATAGGTTCAATGCAATTCCCATTAAGATACCAATGACATATTTTGCAAAAGTAGAACAAATATTGCAAAAACTTGTGGGGATCCACAAAACCCAGAATAGCCACAGCAATCTTCAGAAAGAAGGAAGTTGGAGGTATCATACTACCTGATACAAAACTATACCACAAGGCCGTAGTAATCAAAACAGCATAGTACTGGCATACAGATAGACACAGAGATCAACAGAACAGAATGAAGAACCCAGGAATAAACCCATGCTTTTATATGAGGTCAATTAATAGTTGGCAAAGGAGGCAAGAACATACAATGGGGTAAAGATAGTTAATTCAATGCATGGTGTTGGAAAATTGCACAGACACATACAAAAACTGAAACTACACCACCATCCTACATTATACACAAGAATAAGTTCAAAATGCATTAAAAACTTAAATGTTAAACTAAAAACCATATAAATCATACAAGAGAACATAAACAGTAAAATCTTGGACATTTTTTGTAGCAATGATTTATCTGATATATCTCCTCTGGCAAAGGAAACAAAAGAAAAGCTAAACAAATGGAACTACATCAAACTAAAAAGTTTTTGTACAGCAAAGGAAATCATCAACAAAGTGACAAAGAAACCCCCTGAATGGGAGAACATATTTGTGAATGCTACATATGTTAAGGGGTTAATACTCAAAATTTATAAAGAACTTATAAAACTCAACACCAACCCCCCAAAAAAATTCAATTAAAAAATGGGCAAAGGACCTAAATAGATACTTCTCCAAAGAGGACATAATGGACAATAGACATATGAAAAGTTGCTCAACATCACTAATCATCAAAAAAATGCAAATTAAAACCACAGTGAGATATCACCTTATACTTGTTAGAGGTGATGTCTCACCTATGACTTATTGTGGCTATCATCAATAAATCATCAAACAAGTGTTGGGGAGAATGTGAAGAAAAGGGAACCCTTGTGCGCTGTTGGTGGGAATACAGATTGGTGCAGCCACTGTGGAAAACAGTATGGAGGGTCCTAAATAAATTAAAAATGGAACTTCCTTATGATCCTGTAATTCCATTTCAGGAATATATCTGAGAAACCTGAAACATTGATTCAAAAGAATATATGCATCCCTATGTTCATTGCAGTGTTATTTACAATAGCCAAAACTTGGAAGCAGTCCAGGTACTCATCAGTAGATGAGTGGATAAAAAAGCTGTGGTTCATTAACACAATGGAATACTACTTAGCCATAAAAAGAAGGAAATCTTTTCTTGTGTGACAGTATGGATGGATGTAAAGAGTATTATGCAGAGTGAAATAACTCAGTCAGAGACTCACTTATACATGGAATCTAATGAAAAAATAAACTAACAAACAAAATAGGAATAGTCTCATAGATACAGAGAAAAGGCAGACAGCTGTTAGTGCAGAGGCAGGTTGGGGGCCTGGATGAAAAAGGAGAAGGGTTTAAGCAAAAACAAAAACAACCCCTCCCCACTTAAAACCTCATAGACACAGAAATTACCAGAGGGAAACGGGATAGGGAGGTGGAAGAGGTCAAAGTGGGGATAAATGGTGATAGAAGGAGAGTTAATTTGGGGTGGTGAACACACAATACAATGTACGGGTGATGTATTATTGAATTGTACGCCTGAAACCTGTATAATTTTCTTAACCAATGTCACACCAATACATTCAGTAGAAAAATTTTTCCCTAGTGAGCCAAAAGACAATAGCAGTTCTGGTTTTCTGTAATCTGGAGGTATTCCTCTGGCCAGACCTTGGAACTGGATGAAAGGCTTTAAGTCTGTGATTTCATTTGTGTTTTTTGAATGGTGACAATGGCATTTAATTTTTTAGACTTTGAACACCCCTTCAAAGGTAGATTGTTAGAATTTTTGTTGAATAGTTTATCATGAGGTCATTGATGTTTAATGTTATTGGGATGCTGCACGTTACACAAATGTGTGCATGAAAAAGAGTAAAGACAGATTATGCTGCAGAACAATGATATCATTAACAAATGAAACCTCAAACAAAATATTAAAATGAGGACTATAAAGAAAAGATCAACAAAAAGCAAGCCTTGGTTATAGCTGACTGTACTTAAGAGTCCAGCCAAACAATGTTCAGCCATTGACTAGTTTGAATTAGCTCCCAGAAGCAATTAAGGCTATTTAATTGTTAGCACTATTCCACATAGGAAAGCTCAGGATAAGAAATGATATCATGCTCTTTATGAAGAATCACAAGAGCCTATAGCCCATTCATTAGCCTGATCCCAGTTTCCTCTGTGCAGATAGGAGACTGTATTCACGCAACAGTGCTTTAACCACCTCAGATTTGTCATTCAGAGTAAGGGGGCTTCTTTGGGCTTTCCTCGATGGGTATCTGAAACCTGGATCCAGCATAATTGCTTTTCAGTGGGCTAGCACTCTAAATCATGACCCATGTGAGATCTGGAATTCGGAGGGAGTAACTGTCTCAATCAGCGGAAAGGCTTTGTTGAGGAGGGGGCATTTGATCTGTATCTTTGAGGATACACAGGTTAGGCCAGGGTACAGAGGAGACACAGGCGTTTTCTTTGCAGACGGAGCCTCCGTGCTGCAGCACAGAGGTGCAGCGTACGAAGGAAACAGCTAGTAGTTAGGGATGCCTACGGATGAGACCGTGGCAAGGGGAGATGGTGGAGGGGGGTGGGACAGTTTCATGTGCTTGCCTCAAGACCTTCTCCTGAAAGCAGTGAAGATTAAAAAGCAGGCTTTTTAAGTAGTCAGATGATAGAATTACATTTGCTTTTCAGACATATTTGGTGGCAAACAGGAAACCAAAGACAGTATGATGAAGCTGGTGTGGCAGGTGCTAAAAACCCAAGTCCTTATGTGGCAGTGGGTAATGGAGGTGGGAATCAAGTGAAGAGGTGCTTAGGAGAGACATCGGTCAGAACCACGCTCAGCAGAGGAAGCAAAGACTCGGGGAGAGAGAGTGTGCCCATTGCAGGAGGCCGGAATCCGAGGGAGATTGCGGAGATGCAATCAGCTGTTACTGGCATGCCCTTTCAGACCTTGGGACCTGTAATCTGGAGATTTTTCTCTTGAGCTCCCGGGCTGATAGTAAGAGGATTTATTTAAGGTTCATTATGCTGTTGGCACTGTAAGCATCCTACTGGTGCTATCTAATTGAATCTTTATTGCAGAGCAATCATGTAATGTAATTTTTAATATTAACTCCATTTTTCAGATGAGGAAATTAAAGCCTAAGAAGATAGGTAATTTGCCCAGGCCTTCGAGTTTGGGTGTCAGACCCTCAAGTCCACTCTGTTTACCCCTGTACCCCCTACCCAGGAGAAAGATTTCTTGGTTTCCTCATGGGTATATAAAAAAAGAGAAGGTCCCAAACAGAACCCCCCTGTCTCCTGGTTGCATCTCTCCCTTCTCCTTTATTCCTCTTCCTTATTAATGACAGACCCTTTTCGTAGATCCTGAAAGCAGAAAATGTGAAAGTCCCTGATTCTCCTCCCTGTCCGTGTTGTGCATCACGTGAGCCACCACCCCTGAACTGTTCCTTCTTCTCGATCCTCCACTCTGAGTGGTTCTTCACTGTGAACGAACCAGCTGTGCCTCTCAGGCCCCCTCTTCTTTACGAGTGCTTTGCGAAGTCTGTGAATTACTGTCTCTCTTACCTTCTCTACTGGATTGTAAATGCCTTCAAGGTAGGGACTGTGTTTCCTGCATTTTTGTACGCCTTTATGGACTCTAGTAGTCACTGTCTGAGCAACAGTAGGATTTTAACTAACAACGAAACATTGTGTTTTACTATTCATTTATTTTTGCAGTTTACCCAACTTGGGAGTGTGGTTGGGGGTGTGTATGCTGCAGAATAGCTGGCAGATTCTATCTGAGTTCCAACTAGAGAACAGCAGGTGAAATCAGTGGGTTGGACAAAGTCGAGGATTGGTTTCCAGACCTTCTCTGAAGGGTAGGTTTCTGCCGGAAGGCCTTGGAAAAACCATTTGGACTTCATACATGAATCAGGTCTTAGGCAGTTGCAAGGCCCAGTGTGCAGTATGAAGTGCTGCTAACCTCCAAAGCCAGCCAGCCACCTCCTCCATAGACAAGAATGCAGAGAACCAACTTCAGGGGATGAAAGCTGGATCACCAGACATTCCTCAGAAAGAGGATCTGTTTTCTTTTTCCCCTCTTACATTTTTCTCTTCACTTTGCCTAAATAGCAAATGAAGTCAGTGTGACATAGTCTGGGTTTTTAATTAAGAGGGGAAGTGAATTTCATATTAAATTACTTTAAAATTTGCAGGCATTATTTTCATAATGAAAGAGACTCATTTTATTTACAAATGAAATTTTAATTTTCTCAGCTTTTCTCTCCTATATTTAGTGGCCATTCTAAATCCGTCATCACATGATCTTTATTTTTGCCTTCCCAGTCATTTTTGAAAACTCCTACTTTAGTGTTTGTTGGGGAGCCTCATGCTCTGTTCAGTCATGAGAGCTGTGGCCAGGGCATGAGCCTACCCTGTGGATTTTTCATGCTGTAAAAGTGCATTAATTTGGATTCTATTTAGTGATAATTTAGGTGACTGGGACTGATGTTGAGTAAAATGTTTGGCCTTTTATGTATAAAACTGTCCCTTTCCCACTAATTTTTAGAGCTTGTCACAGCTCATACAAATGAGAGCCAAGTATGGCTTACCTGACAGATGAGGAAACCAAAGTACAGAAGGTAAAAGAATACTTGAGAGTAGGAAAAACCAATCTTTTGTCCTTAAATTCCCATGATGCCATGTGCAAAAAAGAGATAACTTTTTCAAAAATTCTAAATTGTTCTCACTTTGAACCTTATGGTGTTGTAAGCAAGGTTTTCTTATCTATCATCTTCTTACCCCCCACCCCATCTCACGTTGTTCTAACAGTGTAGTTATTCTTATATCTTCACAAGCCAGCAGGGCCTTAATCAGTCCAGAACTAGTTTTTGGAATCTTCACTGTACGGAAAATGCATCCTCTCACACTGCTTTTCTTCACATCTAACCCTGAGGTGGCCACTTGCAGTAGAATAGGAAGAGGAGAAACATGGGTGGTCCCCTCTCTTCACAGGTGATGGTGCAGCCTGTAATCAGAGCTGGCTACCTCCTTCTGCCAACAAGCTCTTAGTTGAGTCACCAACCCCTTAGGGTGGCCCCCAGATTGACCTTGGGGATTTGTGAGTTCTTGAAATGTTGGGCAAGCTCAAGGAATTGGCTGTGAACAGCTGTTGGCTCTGGAGGCTATTTCCAGTGTAATCCCTGTCCCAGAATTTTGAAGGAGTACTAGTAAGTTCAAAAGAGGCTTCCATTTTCCGTCAGAAGCTCTCCAGAGGTGTCCAACCTGTGATCCACAGGCCACATGGGGCTCAGGATGGCTATGAATGCGGCCCAATACAAAATTGTAAATTTACTTAAAACATTATGAGGTTTTTTTGTGATTATGTGTCACAAAGTATTTAATGTGGGCCCAAGACAACTCCTCTTCTCCCAGTGTGACCCAGAGGTGCCAAAAGGTTGGACACCCCTGCCAGTGTTCATTCTTTGGAAGTTTGGATGACTTTAGGACTCTGGTGATGGCTATGGACCACTCCTGTCACCTCAGCCTCAATTACAGAGATCATGCACACACACACACACACATACACTCACACAGCTTTGCATGCTACTGCAGAGGGTCTGTGGATCCATGGAGTTTCCCTATAAGATGTAGTCTCCCTAACCTAGTAAGTTCAAACTTGCAAAGACTACTGTCTAAATTTGTATAGCACTATATGGTTAATGACACTTTTGTAATATAGTAAGTCGCATTTGAACCTGAATAAACTCATGTGATAGGTAATTTCTCCCACTTAACAGATGTAAAATAGCAGAAAATACTAATAGCAATAACATTATTTTTTATTGCTAACATTTGTTGGGTGTCAGGAGCTATTCTAAGCACTTTACATGTTAATTCCTGTTTCTGGTGTCCTTTTGAGGTAGGAACCATGATTAAGTCTGTTCAAAGGTGAGCAAACTAAGGCAGCATAGTGGGGGGCTCACAGGATCAGTGAAGGATTTGAGGACTATGCGTAGGACTGAGTGGGGACCAAGGCATCTTTAATAGTTTGTGAATGAATTTTCCTTTTGGTCAGCACACTTTCCCTGTGAAGAACAGTATTTAACCAATTTAAAATTTGAATCACTTACACAAATGCAGTGCCCAAGGAAGGCTATCCAATATTGGCCCAACTTTTAATAGATAGCATGCCCAACCACTGGCTGACAGGTTTCTGTGGTTTCTTTCTGTAGAGTGGCCAGCTCCAGGATGTATCTTTGTACTCCTACAATACTTCATGGAGGGCTAATTTTCCCAAAGAAGTTGGGGTGAGTTAAGAAGGAAGAGTAGATAGTGGGCAGCTAAAAATGATAAATGGACTAATAATATGCTAATAGATTTTCCAGTCATGGGATTTTGTGACTCCATGATTTTGTGCCATCCCCTGGTTGAGCGATCGAATGAATTGATGGTGATCAACCATCACATTAGTCCATGCCGAATGTTCAGTGCCAGCAGCTGAGGCTGATCCTGGGGCCACACCCTGGGGCCCCAGAGCGTACCCCGTGCTCTGGGAAAGGAGAGAGGAAACAGTCTGTTTTCCCTTTTTTTAAAAAAAAGTGGTTGAGCTAACCACCATATTAATGTAAGCTGTTTCCATGGGAAAAGAATTTTATGTGTGGGGTGGTGGGCCATAGTAAAAACTTCATTTTATTTTTAATTTGATGCTGGTTTTCCAGTTGCCTTTGGGCCACACTAACATGTAAAGACTAAATTCAGAACTTGTTGGGTTTTTACAGGGAGTTGTTGTATAAAAGTAGCTCTTTGCTCTGTTCTAGTTTTTCCTAGTGTCCGATCACTTTGGCTGTGGCCAGTACACATGGAACAGAGATTTTTGCTCTGGACACACCTCCCCATCTCTGCATGTTCTCAGTCCAGATCTGACACTTGTGCAGGGAAGGTCATGAACATGACCGCCCCGTTCGCACGTGCACTCCCACGCACTTTTTTTCATCTTCCAGGCTCTCGCAGTAAACACCATCCTGAGTAGCCACCCCAGCTCTGCAGTCACACTGCAGCCGTTAGGGTGTCGTTGAGCATGTGGGAGTAGAGGTAGTGTGACAGGGTAGAAAGAATGCAGGCTCTATAGCCAGACACATCTGGCATCCACTCAGAAACTTTGTTCACTTTTAAAAATTCTCCTTCCTCTGTGTTTTATTTTGGTATTTTCTATTGCTGTGACTTCAGCCTCACTAATCTTTGTTGCTGAGATGTTAGGTCTGCTCTTAATTCCTTGCCATGTAATATTCTTACTAGACATTGCAGTTTTTTTCATCTCCAGAAGTTTGATTTTTTTCATATCTTCCATGACTCTCCTTAGCTGTTTATAATACAAGGAATACAGTTACAACAACAATTTTAATGACTGCCTGCTCACTCTAACAGCTATATCAGTCCCTCAGAAACAGATCGATTATTCTCCACAGTGCAGATCACATTTTCCTGCTCCTTTGCATGCCTGGCACCCTTGATTAGATGTGAGACAATGTGAATTGTTTCTGGTTGGTTGCTTATTACTTTTGCATGCCTATAAACATTCTTGAACTTTGCTCTGGGATGTGGTTAAGTTACTTAACAGTTTGATCCTTTCAGGTCTTGTGTTTATGATTTGTGAGGCAGCTCTGGAGCAGTGCTAAGTCTAAGATTAATTATTCCTCCATACTGAGACATGACTGTCCTGCGTACTCTACCCAACATCCTGTGATCTAGGAGTTTTCCATCAGGCTGGGAGGAGTAACAGGGGCCCTGTGTGAGTGCCAGCACTGTTCACTCTAATCCTTTAGTGCTTTCTTCACTCTCGAGTTGTTTACCCACATACATGTACTTATCAATCTTTTGCTGAATACTTGAGAGGGGCCCGCTGCAGATCTGTTTCTGGGATGTTATTTTCTCTGTGTGTTTCTCTTCTCTGTCCTGTGAACTCTAACTGCTGTGTTGTCCCCTGTTCTGTTTCCTCGATTTAAGGAGTCGACTGCATTCTGCTTGCATCCTTCTTGTCTGTGCTGCTGCCTGGAAATTTTCTGCAGGCAGTACGTAGGGACAATATCAGGCTTCATCTCATTTGTTATTTCTCTTAGGGATCCCTGTGTTTCATTGCCTGATGTTCAGTGTCTTGAAAAGTGTTGTGTAATGTATTTTGTCTGGGTTGTGTTTGTGTGTGTGGATTTCAGGTCAGAGAGTAAATCTGGTTCCTGTCCATCTTGACCAGAAGCAGAAGTAGACTAATGGGAAATGAGGCATAGATTGAGGTACCACTCAGGATTTTGTAGCCCCTTTGCATATTTGATAGTGATTTCACTCAAAAATAAAATTTGCAGAATAAATTATTTTCATGTAGGTTAGTGTCCCTCTTTCCCTCCTTCCTTCTGGCTAGCATGTTTGGTGTTGCTCATTTATTCATTTTTTTCACCAATACTTATTGAGCGTCTACTAAATGTCATATACTCCGCAAGGTGCTGGTGATATAAAGAGATGTGATGGTTCCTCCCTCAGACTAACCGTAATGTGGTCATTGATTCAGAATTCCCCCAAAGTACTCATGAGCCAATTTCTTGTATGTAACCCATGAGTATCCTTCCCAAATAGGAAAAACATTCCTGAATAGGAAAAACGGAGAAGACAACATTGAATAACAAGCCTTTTGGGCAATAGGTGGAAAATTGTAGGTGTTCGATAAATATACATTATTTGAATGGATGAATGAATGAATAAAAATTATCTGCAAATTTAATAATTATATTGATGATTTTAGGACTCTACTTAGCTCAGCATGGCTTGAAAGAATTTGAAAATACTTTAGCATCCAACTTGCAAAGCAGTTTAATTAGCACTCTGTATTGTGTCACTGATATGCTGCAGGTACTATGTTTGGCATTGGCAGTGGGCGATGGCAGTGGGTAAGACATCATACTTATCCTCTGAGCTTATGGTCTACAATTGTGCGAAGTACTGGCTGTGTCAGAACAGCTAGAAGGGTACTTTATTCATACTCATTAGGTCAGGGAGGACTTCCAGGAGGAGGTGATGGCTAAACTGCAGCCTGAACACATGATAACTGTGGTTAAGGAGCAGATTTCGAATGAATCCATTTGTACCAAGGCCTAAACTACAGCCTTGGAAGCTAGAGTTAGACTTTCACTTCCAGTATCTACTTCTGTTCTGATAGCTTTCATATAAAATTGGGTGAGCTATAAATGTGAAATCACCTTCCAATTATGTACAGTGCAATATTCTGGCACTACCTGGTTGAAATGAAAACACCTAAAGTTCTGTCCCCTTTAATACAGAATCCACTAAAAATGTATCTCAGCAGAGGGCTAAGCACAGAGGCCTAAGGTCTTAACAAATGCTTGTTTAATTGAATTGAGGACATAAACTTCAAGAGGTGGCAAGGGGAGACGTTGGGGAATCTGTTGCCTCCCTCCTCTCAGTTCTGGGCCGCTGCCCGAGTTCATCTTTCTTCAGTGCATCCAGCGCTGCCACAAAGAAGTGCTTCAGTTCAGCAGCGCAGCATCCTGCACGCATGCTGAGCAGGAGGGCTGTCGAGAGAGACCATGTAGTAAATACAGAGCACTCATTGAAATGCCAAGTGTCACTACTTTGGCATTTAATTATCTGACTTGCTGGCAGCTGGAAGTAGGGAAGCAAGCAGAAAAAAAGAAGAAAGGCAGTGAAGAGCAGAAGGCAGAACTGGACAGTGATCTGATGTAGGCAGCTGGGCCAGAGCAATACTTTCTAGGCACATCCTTAAAAAAAAAAAAAAAAAACACTCACTTTGTATTGACTTAGAATTACCTACAGTTTTCAAGAAGGAATCTCAATTAAAATGCTTTCTGATATTTGGTGGGGGGAAATCATCACTTTGGCCATATAGAGCACACACAATCAGTGAACTCTTAAAATGAAGACAATTTTAGGCTGTGTTCAGTGTGGGCTGTCGAAGACATGTGGACCCACAGTGAGGTCATGTGGGAAATCCAAACAAAACAATGCTGATGCTGTGGGAGCTCCGGCAAATCTGAGTTAAAATGACTTGGCAGCCTGTTGGCTGGTGGGTGGGGCAGAGAGATGTGGGCTCTCAAGGTAGCCGACAGACTGTGATCCCAGCTCTGCCGCCCAAGCGTGAACTTGGGCATCTCTGCCTGTCAACACTTAAGTCCTATCAGAAGCTTTCGTGGTTTGGGGTGTCATGCTGGCCTGAAAGTCACTTTATTTAGTGCCTAGTACAGAGCCATTTACCACCACAGGAGATATGTTTTGAAAAATCTTTTTTTTTAAGCAGCAGATCCTTTTTATTAAAATATTATAGGGGGCACTTGTGTCTGAAACTTAACAGGAAGGAGCTGGCCACCCGAAGGAGTGCAATTGGCCTCTCCCCACTCCAGACACCTCCAGGCCTTTTTTCCCGTCACCTTTTTGGGGAGCCCTCTGATCCACCCGGCCTTAGTAGCAAGCCCTCCCCACCCCAGCCCCAGTCTCTGGCACCCCTGTCGCCATGGAGTCTGTGTGTTTTCCTCCATAGTAGGTACCATTATCTGCCACTCTGTATGTTGTCCTTTTTGACTGTTGGCCTGCTCCTCCCCCACCGGAATGTATGCCACATGAGGGCAGGGACTTTATATATTGCTCTTCTGTCTGTCTCTAGCAGAGAGGTATTCCTAGTACCTGGAACAAAGTAGCCACTCAATGATTACCTTTTCAATGAGTGGCACATAAGTAATAACCAGTATTGACAAATATGATTCTTGCTTTGATAGTCTAGTCTTGCAAAAAAACAAGAAATAAGGAAACTATTGAACATTTTGATTGTGCTTGGGGAAGTATGGGGTGTTGTGGAAACACAAAGGAAGGCCTATAATCCACACTTGGGGGGTCCAGGAAGGCTTCCTGGAATAGGAAACCTGAGCACTTACTAAACTGAGGCACATAGACAATAAGTCACTGTCCTAAAGTCACAAATACTGAAAAGTATACTCAGAGCAATGAAATGGCACTGACATAAAAGCCTGGATCTCTGTTCTAAACCTGTGATACTTTGATACTGCAGAAATCACTGTCAGTCATGGCAGTGGGGGTGGATGGAGATATTCTACGTCATGGAGAATCGACCAGAACAGAGTGACTTCCAGGGGTTAGGTCCAGGGAAGGTTCACATTATTATGGAGAGTGATGAAGAGCATTGTGAAGGAAGAGGAGATGAAGTTATGGATCTGTATGATGCTGTGAAAGGGACAGTAACAGGTTTGGGTTTTGTCAGGATCTGATCCAGGAAAAGGTGCTTCTAAAACAAACATTCCATGCTCTGGCATTGTAACAGTGGCTATCCTATATGTAAAAATATTTAAAAATACGGATACTTTGATCTAGGAGTTCCAGTTCTAAGAACTTATTTTAAGATAATTTATTTTAACAAAGTTGTTTTTTGTGTATATAGTACATGCTCATGTATAGAGAGTCTATGTACTCTATATTAGTATTAATATGTATATAAACATATACATATATCATTGCAAAATAACTGGAGAATATCTAAACAGCCAATGGGAGGGGATTGAGTAAATAATGTAGATGTATGGTATATGGTACCGTATGTATACAGCTCTATGGCATAATCAGTTGCACCTAGGCTACAGACTTGCACGGCAGTTACTGTAGAAAACAACACAAGGTCATGTAAAGAAAGCACAGGAGGAAATGATGCAATCAAGACACAGGTAAACATGAGACATACGAGGCTCCTACTGACATAACACAGCACACTCTTTTCCAGCAAATTGTTATTCATAAATAGAAGGAATACACTCTTAAAAATAAGGATAAAAAGTACAGTGCAGTAAATATGTAAACCAGTAACAGAGTTGTTTATCGTCATCAAGCATTATGTATGGTACCACATAACTGTATACGCTACACTTTCAGATGACTAGCATCACAGGAAGTGTGTTTACACCAGCATCACCGCGGACACACGAGCATGTGTTAGACGGGCATCACTTCACTCGGCGATAGGGACTTCTCAGCTGGGACCACTGTAGCACGTGTGGTCTGTTGTTCATGAAAACGTTGTTAGGGGGCACGTGACTGTTTATTGACAAGGGAAGATAATAACCATAAATTGTTCAGCAAAACATCTTACAGTGTATCTGGAAGGATTTTATTCTGTAAAGAAATGTGTGTATATATTATCCAACATATTTTATACTGTTTTTATGTAGTCGATATGTTTTTATTCATATAATTAGAATCAGTGGAAAGAAATGCGATGATAAATACATATGCCCTCCCCCCTTTAAGAAACAGCTAGGCCTTTGGCAACAGATTTTCCCATCTGCATGTGAACTTCTCCACAGGGTTTCCACCTTCCTCCCTCCGCTCTCCTGTGAGCTTTTTACAAGAAAGGCCTGTTTGTCAGTACTCAACCCAGACTGCCGTTTGTCTCTCAGGTTTAGACCAGTGGAGGGGGCACCCAGCAGCGTCAACTGCCCTTTTGCTGTCATGAAATATTACTGTTTTACACTCACAAATAACAGTTAGCAGCATTTCATTGCTGTGTGGTGTGGAATTAGACCTCCTAACCAGCTGGATGCAGCCGCCCGGCATAGAAATGGCAATGACTGCTAGCATTCGTGCTTCAATTCAATTAGAAATATTTTTCCTCCTCTTTGGTGAAAGGGGTAGTCAAGATGAAATGCCTCACAAACTTCTGAAATATGTACTTGTATAAAAGAACCATTAAAGTAGAGTAACATCTCTATGATCTTTGAACTAAGCCGTCATTCTGCCATTATTGATGTAGCTGCTTTAAGCCGTCTAATTAAAATCGGAGTGACAGATTTGTTATTGAAAATCTGAAACCCAGCTCACATCCCATACAGCACATCTGAGCAGGGTATATATCTACTGTTTTGATGGGGTCTCAAAATTGCTAAGCTGTGCCGAGTGCCAAAAGGAATTCAATAAATCTTTTATTTTCTTACGGAGCAGCTCTCATTAGTCTTTTTAATAATAGCACTAGTGGATATCAACTTCAGTTCTTCAAAATAAATTAAGGGTGTCCATTAGGGTTGTAATTATAGCATCAGATATGAGTTTATTCTGCTACAAAGAGATGGCAAGGCAGATAGAGCCACGTGCTCTCCCTTGGCCCTTGTTTTTCGGGCATTGCTGTGTGCGTAAAATGCGGGTCTGTTATCTAGTCTATCAAGCTCTTTGGTCACCTGAACTGACAATACTTCTCCCCCGTTGGAGTTCTGAGCATAAGGTATCAAGTGGTGTGAATCCTGCAGATACTAACTGAACACTGATCACCAACAAGCAGCCCGCATTCAGAGCCTGCTAAACGAACCACATAAACCTTGGAGTAGGAGAACATGACAGAAGGCTGTGTTATCTGAAAATTTAGCTAATTTTTTTCAAAACTAGCTGGAGCCATCTGTCATGGTTATTCAGATTCAAGGGCTAAATTGAACAGAAAGCATTGTTAGGAGATGAAACAAGTTAGTTCTCTCAAAATATTTCTATACCTTTCTGCACCTTTTGTCAGAGATTACCCCCACCAAAGATGTCATCCAAGTGTTTTTTTGTGGGTTTTTTTTTTTAAGTTTCTGTCTTCCTTGCCGCAGGGAAACCTTGTTATTTTGTTGGTACTAAAGGATGGAGTGGGATGCAAGCCGATGAGTGCTGGTGTATGAAGTTTATTCTGAACTTCTGGGTCTCACAGGCTTATAACGTAGTTCTTAGTCCTTATTGAGTTGTCTGGGTATTCTGTATTAATCCACAGAGATTTCTTCAGAGGTGGGCATAGGGCATCGATTAAACAGAGCCTTCCACCACCCCAAGCCCAGCAAGCAGCGAAGGAATTACTGTGCAAAAAAAAGTGAGCAAAGGGGCAGAAGACTGCATTTCATAGCAAGAATCTCCCATCGCTTTTGTGTCACTAGTTGTTTTTCCACTTGCCTCCTCAATTTGGAAGAAAAGTTTCTGTTACTTCCTGTGTTGTGAATAGTAACTCAGATTTTGGAAGCTCTGTCCTCTTGGGCAAGTATGGAAATGAGAACTTTGACAAGATATATATATAGATATATTAAAATTACGCATGGAAGGTAACCTCCATCCCCTTCCACCTTCTAATTTTATTATTAAAAGGGAAAAATGTACATGTTGATGTGAAGGCAACTGGATGTCATTTCCCTTTAAATAGTACAAAACATATGGGGGCAGGATTGCATTTGTCACAAATTGTCAAAATATTTTTTTGAGAAACCAAAATCTTCTAAGGATGGTTCCAAATGTGCCTGATTTCCCTGAGCAGTGAGCAGAGCAACCTTTACATTAGCAGCTATATTTATAAATACACATATGGCCCGCCAGGGCCTGATGGGCTCCTGATCTGAGGAGCCAGAGACAGAATTATGATGTATCACCTACATGGGGTGTAGTTGTGTGTGTGTGTTTTTTAAGTTACTGATTTACCTTAGCAGGTTTCACTTAGAGTCACCTCATTTATCTGCACTTATTGACAGGTACAATTTGTTATTGCAGGCTGTGGAAGCAGAGTGGTTTCAAATGTCTTGATGTTTTTTGTGGGATCATCACATGATGATAGCACTTTTCCTAGTAAATCTGTGAGACTTGTCAAGATGGACCACAACCAGAAACATAAAAGACAGACAAGATGTGTTGATTTGAAAGAGTGTAGGTCAGACCTTAAATGTTACTGGTTTCTAATCTGTTTTAGGCACTTGGAAAACTTTAAAAAAATAAGCACTTTCAGAGTGCTTTGAGTTCCTCAAAAGAGAGATGCCACGCAAATACAAAAATGAAATAGAAGGCCCCTCCCAGAGATCTGCAGTGTTCCAGAGAGGACCAGAAGCCCACTGTATTCCAGAATGTCAAGCTCCCCCGAGGGCGCCCTGAAGACTACCTGACAGTGCACTCAGGGCTCTTACCACAGGGCTCTAAAAGTGTTGGTAATGCTTTTCAGCCTTTTAAAATGGAGTGCCCTTCTGAAAAACTGAAACACAGTTCCAGCCCTGCCCGCCCTCTCTGCCCTCAGGTGTACTAGTTTTGCATTTCCCTCCTCTGACTCCTCACTCCCTCTCCTGTTGAGAATCTTCTTTGCTGCCAGGTTAGAACCAGCTTATCTCCATCAGCCAAGGAGACTTTATACAGCCAGACTCACCGAGGTTTGTGTTACCGAAATGAAAGATATTTTTCTGTGTTCAGAATATGAGCTTTTAATATTCAATGCCCTTTTTCAAACTGTACTGCAACCCCAGGAAATTCTAATCTTCCCCCACCCCAGCTGGGAATCACTGATTTAGGAGGCCTCTCTCCCCTCTCCTGCTTCTTTCTCATCTCCATATGCACTGTTATGTTTTCTAAGCCCATCATCTTTTCTTTTCTTTTGTTTTCTTTCCTTCTCTTTTCTATTCTATGTTAACTTTTCTGGCTGCTTTTTCATGCCTGAATATTCAACTTTCTCTAGCTAATGACATTAAGGGGCATGTTCCCCTACACTAAGACAATGAAATTACCCAAGCAAACTGTGTACTTTTGTAACTGGGTTCATTTCTTTTTCAACTTCACAGACACAGTGAAATGTGTAAATAGGGACCTTAATTTTCCCTCAGCTGCAATCTATAGTCTTTAACACTTCTGAGGTGAAAAAAACATATGAATGCTGTTCTTTTAAACTCCTAATAGTTTCACTGTAAACCCCTCATATACTCTGCCCTCTGTAATGGTGAGTGATTGCTTTCTCTGAAGGCACAAATGAAGCTGAGTGACTCTTAGAAAATAGTGGAGGCCGCGTGTGTTTGTCTGCAGGGAGTTTTCTATCCCTAGTCAGTGCCTTAACTGCATTAAAATCACCAAGAAACAAAAATTTCAAATTACATTCTTTATGGAAATAACTACTTCTTTATATGTGTAAACAAGGTAATCCAGAAGCTTTTGTTGAATAGAAACTGTTAGCTGTGCGTTAGAGGGAGGTTCCAGATACAGAAATTAATTAGTAAAGAAGAAAAATGGTGCAAGTAACCATGGTCCTTTCATATTCATATTCATTTATTCGTCTGTCTGGTGCAGTAGAAACCATTCATTAATTTATTCAAACCCACTTCCTGACCTGCCACTGTATGTAATTCATAAAATTTCATGTTGAGAAAGAAAAAAAAAGGTGCAAATCCAGAACTCTTTACTCTGTTTTCATGTATGGCAGGGAAGGTCTTGAAGAGCTTTACACATCTCACTTGCAAAATAAAGTAGAATTGAGTGAGAATTTGTACCATATGTCTACTTATTTTTTGCACTTACAGGAATCACAAGGGATCTGAGCTTATAAAATGTTGACTTTTATAAGAAATTTCTTTTCTGTTAAATATCACCTAGGTCTGTGAATCTTGTTCTGAATTACAATAGAAAACATAACATCTAAAAGCTCACAAAAATAAAATATTGAAACATTTATGTTTTCCCCTTCTTAATTATGTACTTGGGAATGGTGTATGTTTTTCAAACAGTTCTTTCATGACTCTCACTTTATTTTTAACGATTATGTGGAGTTGCCTTCTTGTTTTGATACTCTTAATTTCAGTTATCAGAGATATTTATTCTTAGATTTAATCTACTTCTCATTTTAAAATTGTCCAACAATTTTGTGTGAAAATTATTCCCATAGTAAAGTATCATAGTAAGGGACCTGGGCTAGGATTAGCATGGTCTATAGGAACAGGTAAAAATTTGTTTCCTGGTGTAATAAAGAACTTGGCCTTGCCCAATGCAAGGTTTTCTTTGCTTTTCACTTTGACTTCTGGGAGGTAATCTATGTCATGCATGAAAGGTGTCTTTTATAGAATGAGAGGCAGCCACACTGGATCTGAGGGTGGATGGCCATGCCAAGAAGGTCTACCATGAGATTTAGGGTAGAAGCTTTGGGTTTTATGATATTAGCCTGGTGGATGAGATCAGTCACCAACCAACCAATCAATCAGGCCTACTTAATGGAGCAAAAAAAAAAAAAAAAAACCCTCTCAAACTTTAAACACTAAAGTTCAAGTGATCTTCTGTGGATGGTGATACTTCATGCAGATTGTCTCATATCAGTGCAGTGAGGGCGATGCATTCTGAGGACAATGGAAGTTTTCTCATTTGGAACCCTCTCCGACTCTTGCCTACATGTCTCCTCTCCTGGGTGATTTTTAAAAAAATAATTTTTTATTTTTCAATTGTAGTTGACATACAATATTATATAAGTTTCAGGTGCACAACATGGTGATTAAATATTTATATAACTTACTAAGTGATTACCCTGATTCAGTCTTGTACACATCTAACAGTGTATATAGTTATTATAATATTATTGATTACATTCCATATGCTGTACTTTGCATTTGTGACTGTTTACATAACTGGCAATCTGCACATCTTAATCACTTCACTTTTCCACCCATTCCACCAACACCCCTCCCATTTGTCAACTATTAAAATGTTCTCTGTGTCTATCTGTGAGTTTATTTCTGTTTTGTTTTTTAGATTCTGCGTAAGTGATATCATATGATGTTTGTCTTTCTCTGTCTGACTTATTTCACTTAGTGTAACACCCTCTAGGTCCATTTATGCTGTGGCAAATGGTAAGATTTCATTCTTTTTTGGCTGTGTAATACTCCATTTTATGTATGTACCATCTCTTCTTTATCCATTTGTCTATTTATAGACACTTAGATTGCTTCCATATCTTGGCTCTTCTAAATCATGCTGCAGTGAACATAGAGATGTCTTTTCAAATTAGTGTTTTGTGTTTGTTTGGATAAATACCCAGAAGTGGAATTGCTGGATTCTTCTTTGTCTCTTGTTATAACCTTTGTTCTAAAGTCTGCTTTGTCTGATATAAGTATTTCTGCTCCAGCTTTTCTGTTTTTCATTTTCATTTGCATGAATATCTTTTTCCATCCCTTTACTTTTAGTCTCTGTCTTTTGATCAGAGTAGGTCTTTTGTAGTCAGCATTGGTATAGGTCTTGTTGCCGTATGCATTCAGCTCTTCTCTGTCTTTTGACTGGAACATTTAATCTGTTCAGATTTAAACTAATTATTGAAAGATATGTAATTACTGTCATTTTATTCATATTTTTGTCTTTTTTTCTTCCTCATTTTAAAGAAGACCCTTTAACATTTCTTGTAATACTGGTTTGGTGGTGATAACTTCTTTAGCTTTTTCTTGTCTGGTGAGCACCTTCTCTGTTATTTGTCTCTAAATAACAGTTTTGCTGCATGGAGTAATCTTGACCATAGGTCCTTGCTTTTTAGCACTTCAAATAATTTGGGCCAGTCTCTTCTGACCTGAAATATTTCTGTTGAGAAATCAGCACATAGTCTAATGAGAGCTCCCTTGTAGATAATTAACTGTTTTTCTCTTGCTGCTTTTAAGATTCTCTCTTTGTCTTTAATTTTTGGCATTTTAATTATGATATATCTCAGTGTGGGCCTCTTTGAGTTCTCCTTGTTTGGGACTCTCTGTGCTTCCTGGACTTCTATGTCTATTTCTTTCACCAGTTTAAGGAAGTTTTTCATTATTATTTCTTCAAACAGGTTTTCAATCCTTTGCTCTCTCCTTTCATCTGGTACCCCTATGCTGTGAATGTTGGTATGCTTGATGTTATCCCAGAGGCCCCTTAAACTGTCTTCATTTGGGGGATTCTTTTTTCTTTTTCCTGTTCTGATTGGGTGTTTTCTGCTACCTTGTCTTCCAAATTGCTGATTTGATACTCTGCTTCATCAAATCTACTGTTGATTCCCTCTAATGTATTATTCATTTACGTTATTATTTATTCATTTTGACTGACTCTTTTTTATGTTTTCTGTCTCCTTTTTATTGTTCTTTATCTCTTTGTTAAAGTTCTTACTGAGTTCATTGAGCATCCTTATAGCCAATGTTTTGAACTCTGCATCTGGTAGAAAGCTTGTTTCCATTTTGTTTTGTTCTTTTTTTGGAGTTTTTGTTCTGTTCTTTCATTTGGGACATGTTTCTTTGTCTCTTCATTTTGGCTGCCTTCATGTTTGTTTCTGTGTAATAGGCAGAGGTACTATGTCTCCTGGTCTTGGTAGAGTGCCTTTATATAGTAGGTGTCTCTGATCACCTGGGCCAAGAGCTCCAAGGAGTTTTCCTTCTGTGGATTGTGTGTGCCCTTCTGTTGTATTTGGGCCTTGATTGATGTTAGTACATCAATGGAAGGGGACTGACCCTCAGGATGATTGGCCGTGAGGACTGGCCATGACTATAGTAGAAAAGCTATTGTTCAGAGACTGGCCCTAGGGGAGCAGGATCCACTTGATTAGGTTTCTGGTGCCTGGCGACTCCACTCTTTGTTTTTGTGGAGGTACTTGGGTGGTACTCTGGTGTGATTTGAAGCTGGTCAATGGGTACATTGGTTCTGGGTTCTCTTGGAGTGGGGCTTATGCAGCCAGGATTAGCAGTTGCCTTTGCTCTGCCTGGGATCACATGGTATGGGCTACAAAGTGGTTGCAGATGGTGGCCTCTTATACTGGGCTTAGAGATGCCTCAGAGAGGCTAAACTGTAAGCCTAGGCTACTGCCACTAGTTCTAGGCATTGGACCACTTGGCAAAAGGTATGGGGCATGCTGAGGCCAGGTGCGGCTTATTTCAGGTTTGTGAACATTTTAGAGATTTTAGGAAAGTCTGCAGTATGAACCAAGATAGGATATTTGTAAGAAAAACCACTGGAAACTGTTTGGGTGGGCCCATACATTGGGTGGAATGGGGTCTCAGGGAATCACTGGGGCAGGGTGAACAGTCTCAGCCAGGTTAATCCACCTATGTCTATAGGGTGAGGGCTCAGCAAAGGAGCAACAGCCTTGGACAGCACTTTTGTCTAGCAGAAAGCTGCACCTCCAGCACTTGCCCCAAAGCAAGACAATTCAGTTCTTTCTTGTATGTTCCTTGTGCTTTATGTGCACTGCCCCAGCACTAGAGCTCAGGGCAAGTGAGTCTGTCAGGAAGTAAGTCTGTGTGGGCCCTGTTAGAGGAATACCTGGATTTGAACTGCTCTGCATCTCATTCAGCCACAGTTCCTTCTGGTTTTCACAACCAGAAGTTATGGGGACTTCTCTTCTTGCACTAGAACCCTGGACTAGGGGTCATGGTGTGAGACTGGGACCCCTCACTGCTCAGGGAGGACCTCTGCAGCTGAGATATCCCTCCTTATTTTTAACAGTCACACATGGATGCAGCACCAGCCTGTTCCACATCTTTGACCCTTCCACCAATCTTGATATGGCTTCTTTATATACTTTGTTATGGGAGTTCTGTTTAGCTAGACTTCAGGTGATTCTCAATGATGGTAGTTCTGTAGTTTAGTCGTAATTTTGACGTGGTTGTGGGAGAAGGGAAGCAGAGCATTTATCTGCTTCGCTATCGTGACTGAAGTCTTCTCTTGGATGGTTTTCATCTGCATCCTTTCTCTGAATGATCCATAACCATGAGTATAATAGCTTTCAATGAGTTCGGTGGGTCCATCCAGCTAATTATCGAACTTGAAGGTGGTTTTGATGAATACATGAACTGCAGTGGTGTCAGAAGTGAGGATGGTCTTGTGAAGGATTCTGCTCTCAAACTCCCTAGTTGATTAATCCTTGCAGTTATTGTCAAAAGCAGGGATTCTCTAGAAAATCCCAACTCACTGTTAACATGTGGTTTGGGAAGAATTATTACAATACAGAAATCAAAATCTACTTTTATGTAAGTGAAGTCTCTCTCAAATAATTTTTGAAGTAAGTTGAGAAATAAATAAACACACATATACTTCACCATACTAGTAAAGCCATGGTATAAGATAAACCCACAAGTAGGAAGGATATTCTAATAGTAATATAACCCAAAGTATTAGGGCTTCTTTTTCACTGCATTGCATATTATTCAACAAGGAATAGAACTTAAAAATAGCTCATTTGATAAGTGATCCTATGAGAATTTGTCAGAAATCAGGCAGGAAACCTTTCTGAAGCTCAGAAAGTGAAAAGAAAGAGACTTTAAAAATACAAAAACAAAATGCAATGTCCAGACCTTTTATAGAAACAGATTCAAGAAATCCCTGTTAAAAAGATAATTTTGAGACCACTAAAGACATTTAATTTTAATTTTGAAAATTAATTTAAAAAATTTGAATGTTTTAGAAAATCCAAAGGTTATTTTGCTAAATCTGATAATAACATTCTGGTTATGTAACAAAAGACCTATATATTGTTAAGACACACATTCAATTATGTAGGAGTGAAATGGCATGCTATATGGAATTTACTTTAAAATATATCAGAAATAAAAGGGAAAAGGATGAGTGAAGCATATGCAGGAAATCTTAATAATTGTTGAATCTTGAAGGGATCTAGGAGTTCACATTCTATTCTCTGTGCTTCTATATATGTTCATATTTTTCATAATACATTGTTTTCAAGCATTAAAAAACTGAAACCAGGAATAAGATGGAAATTTGTTGGCCCTGGATAGTGAGGAAGAAGCTCATGCTTCCTTGGGGAGCCCTTTGCTGAGACATCGTTACCTGTAACATAGGGCACTTGTAGCCTGAAGAAGCTAATGTACCCTCCAAAACTGAATGGTACTCTGCCTACCTCACTCAGTATCCAGAGGTAACCATTAACTAGACTATAGAATGGGAGAAACTTAAAGTTATATTAGATAGAGCAATAAAGAATTGGAATGGTTTGTCATATGCATAAATTTCATTCTAAAATAGATAACAGTCTCACACCCTCAAAGGTATGTTGGGATATTTATTTATTTTTAATATTTTTATTCTTATTTATTCTGTTACAGTTATCCCAATTTTTCCCCCTTTACCCTCCACCATCGAGCCCACCCCTTGCTTCCACAGTCCATCACCACATTGTCGTCCATGTCCATGGGTCATTCATACATGCTCTTTGACTAATCCCTTTCTTTCCACCATTCCCCACCACCCTCTTTCCTCTGGCAGCTGTCAATCTGTTCCTTGTTCATGTCTTTGGTTCTGTTTTGCTCATTAGTTTTATTTTGTTCATTAGATTCTTACAAGTGAGATCACATGGTATTTGTCTTTCACCAACAGGCTTATTTCATTTAGCATAATATTCTCCAATTCCATCCATGCTGTCGCAAAGGGTAGGAATTCCTTTTTCTTTTTTTCTGCTGCATAGTGTTCCGTTGTGTAAATGTACCGCAATTTTTTGATCCATTCCTCTACTGATGGGCACTTAGGCTGTTTCCAGCACTTGTCTATTATAAATAGCACTGCCATAAACATAGGGGTGCATAAGTTCTTTTGAATTGGTGTTTTGGGATTCTTAGGGTATATTCCCAGTAGTGGAATCACTGGGTCAAAGGTAAGTTCCATTTTTAATTTTTTGAGGAAATTCCATACTATTTTCCACACTACATTCCCACCAACTGGTGTGCATTTTCACCATTACATTAGGCTTCCCTTTTCTCCACATCCTCACCAGTACTTGTTGTTTGTTAATTTATTAATGATGGCCCTTCTGACAGGAGTGAGGTGATAGCTCATTGTGGTTTTAATTTGCATCTTTCTGATGGTTAGTGATGTTGAGATATGTCTGTGGGCCATCTGTATGTCATACATAGAGAAGTGTCTATTTGAGTCCTTTGTCCATGTTTTAATTGGATTGTTTTCGTGTGTTGAGTCGTGTAAGTTCTTTATATATTTTGGAGATTAAACCCTTGTTTGATGTGTCATTGGCAAATATGTTCTATACAGTTGGTTCCCTTTTCATTTTAATGATGATTTCTTTAGCTGTGCAGAAGCTTTTTAATTTGATACAATTTCATTTGTTTTGTTTTCCCTTTATTTCCCTTGCTCCAGGAGATATATTGGCAAAAATATTGCCATGGTGATATCTGAAACTTTACTGCCTATGTTTTCCACTAGGACTTTTATGGTATCATGACTTGTATTTAAGTATTTTATCCATTTTCAGTTTATTCTCGTGTATGACTTAAGTTGGTGGCCTAGTTTCACTTTTTTGCATGTACCAATCCAGTTATCCCAACACCATTTGCTGAAGAGGCTGTCTTTACTCCATTGTATGCTCTTGTCTTCTTTGACAAATATTAATTGACTGTAAAGATGTGGGTTTATTTCTGGACTGTCTATTCTGTTCATTTATCTATGTGTCTGTTCTTACGCCAGTACCATACTACTTTGATTACAGTGACCTTATAGTATAGTTTGATATCAGGTATTGTGATCCAACTTTGTTCTTCTTTCTCAAGACTGCTGTGGCTATTTGAGTTCTTTTTTTATTCTTTATAAATTTTTGAAGTATTCTAGATCTGTAAAATATGCCATTGGTATTTTAACAGGAATGCATTAAATCTATAGATTGATTTGGGTAGTGTAGACATTTTAATGATGTTATCTTCCAATCTGTGAATAGGGTATATGTTTCCATTTATTTGTATCCTCCTCAGTTTCTTTCTTAAGAGTTCTATAGTTTTCCAAGTACAGGTCCTTTACCTTCATGGTTAAATTTATTACTCAGTAGTTTATTTTTCTTGTTGTCATAATAAATGGGATTGTTTTCTTAGTTTCTCTTTCTGATAGTTCATTGTTGGTGTAGAAAAATGCCATCTATTTCTGAATTGTATCCCATGACTTTGCCAAATTCACTTATTAGGACAGGTAGTTTTTTGATGGGGCCTCCAGGGTTCTCTATATACACCATCATGTCATCTGCAAATAATGACAGTTACTTCCTCCTTTCAAATTCGGATGCCTTTTACTTCTTCTTCTTATGTGATCACTGTGGATAGGATGTCCATTACTATTTTGAATAAGAGTGGTGAAAGCAAACACCCTTGTCTTCTTCCTGATCTTAAGGGAAATGCTTTTAGTTTTTGCCCATTGAGTATGATACTAGCAGTAAGTTTTTTTATATGGACTTTATTCTATTGAGGTATGGCTCCCTCTATTCCCAGTTTGCTGAGTGTTTTTATCATAAATGGGTGCTGGATTTTATCAAACGCTTCATTCTGCATCTGTTGATATGATCACATGATTTTTGTCTTTCATTTTGTTTTTGTGATGTGTGTCACATTTATTCATTTGTGAATATTTTACCATCCTTACATCACTGGGATAAATCTCACTTGATTATGGTGTCTGATCTTTTTAATGTATTGTTGGATCCACTTTGCTAGTGTTTTTGTGGAAGACTTTATTATCTATGTTGATCAGAGATATTGGCCTGTAATTTTCTTTCTTGGTGTTATCTTTACCTGGTTTTGGACTTAGGGTAATACTGGCCTTGTAAGAACAGTTTGGAAGTCTTCCCTCTTCTTAAATTTTTTGGAATAGTTTGAGAAGGAGAGGTGTTAGTTCTTCTTTGAATGTTTGGTAAAATTTTCCAGTGAAGCCATGTGGTCCAGGGCTTTTGTGTATCAGTAGTTTTTTTATTACTGCTTCAGTTTTGCTAGTCGTTAAGAGTCTATTCAGATTTTGTGTCTTTTCATGATTCAATTTTGGAAGATTGTATGTTTCTAGAAATTTATCCACTTTGCCCAGTTGTCCTATTTATTGGCATATAGTTATTGATAGTAATTTCTTACAATCCTTTGTATTTCTGTGGTATCAGTTGTTATTTCTTTTTTATCTGATTTTATTTATTTGGGTCCTATCTCTTTTTTCCTTGATTAATCTGGTTAATGATTTGTTCATTTTGTTTATCTTTTCAAAGAACCAGCTCCTGGATTCATTAATCCTTTGAATTATTTTTTAGTCTTTATGTTATTTGATTCTACTTTGATCTTGATTATTCCTTCTACTCACTCTGGGCTTTGTTTATTGTTGTTCTTCTAGGTCTTTTAGGTGTAGGGTTAGATTGTTTATTTTGAGGTTTTTCTGTTTTCTCTAGGTAAGCCTGTCTTGCTATGAATTTCCATTTCAGGACTGCCTTCACTGTGTCCCATAGGTTTTGGGCTGTTGTATGTTCATTTATTTTCCAGATATGTTTTGATTTCTTCCATGATCTCATTTTTAACCCATTCATTACTTAATAACATGTTATTCAGCCTCCATGTATTTGAATGTTTTGAATTTTCTTTCTTGAGGTTGGTTTCCAGTTGTTATCCATTGTGATCTGAGAAGACGCTTGATATGAATTTAATTTTCTTCAATTTGTTAAGGCTTGTTTTGTGTCCCACCATGTGGACTATCTTTGAGAATGATCCATGTGCATTTGAGAAGAATGTATATTTTGCTTCTTTGGGGTGAAATGTTTTATAAATATCAATTAAATCCATTTGATCTGGAGTATTGTTCAATTTTGCAATGTTTTTCTTGATTTTTTGTTTGGAAAATTTCTCCATTGTTGACGATGAGGTGTTAAATCCCCTACAATGACTGTATTGCTATCTTTCTCCTTTTTATAGTCCTCCAATCTTTTCTTTATATATTTAGGTGCACCTGTATCGGGTGTGTGTATGTTCACAATAATTATATTCTCTTGGACTACTCCCTTAAGTATTATGGAGTGACCTTCTTCATCTCTTGCCATGGCCTTTGTTTTGAAGTCTGTTTTGTCTGATATAAGTATTGCCACCCAAGCTTTTCTTCTTGTCCCTTTGCATGGAATATTTTTTCTATATTTTCAGTTTTAGCTTGTGTAGATCTTTTGTTCTAACGTTGGTCTCTTGTAGGCACCATATATGCACGTTGTGTTTTCCTATCCATTCTGCTACCCTATGTCTTTGGATCATTTAAACCATTTAAATCTAAGATTATTATTGATAGGCACTTATTCATTTCTATTTATTTCCTTTGTAACTGTGTTCTTCTCTCCCTTTCTCTCTTTTTTTTCTTGAAGCAGTCCTTTTAGCATCTCTTACAGTGCTGGCTTGGTAGAGATGTAATCTTTTAACCATTTTTTTTCCTGGAAGCTATTTATTTCACCTTCCATTTTATTTGAGAGCCTTCTTGGATAGAGTAGTCTTGATTGCAGGTCTTTGCTTTTCATTACTTGGAATATTTCATGCCAATCGCTTCTGTCTTGTAGTGTTTTTGTTGAGAAATTGGCTGATAGCCTTATTGTAGCTCCCTTTTATGTTGCTGTTTCTCCTTCGCTGCCTTTAATATTCTCTATGCCTTTAAATTTTGTCATTTTGATTCAATGTGTCTTGGAGTGAACCTCTTTTGGTTCATCTTGATTGGGATCCTCTATGCTTCTTGGAGCTGCCTGACTTTTTCCCTCACCAAGTTAGGGAAGTTTTCTCTCATTTTTTTCAAACAGGTTTTCTATCCTTTGCTCCTTTTATTCTCCTTCTGGTATCTCTTTGATGTCAATATTGTCATGTTTCATGTTGTCCCAAAGCTCCCTTAAACTATCCTCATTCTTTTTGAGTCTTATTTTCATTTTGCTGCTTTGATTGGGTGTGTTTTTCTACTTTGTCGTCCAACTCGCTGATTCGATCCTCTGCTTATCTAGCCTGCGTTTAATTCTTTCTAGTGTTTTCTTCATTTCAGATATTACATTCTTCATTTCCAAGTTGTTCTTATTCAAGGTTTCTATGTCTGTTTTCATGCTGATGTAGGTCCCACTAAGTTTCTTGCAGTTCTCACTGCTCCTTGAGTGTCCTTATAACCATTACTTTGAACTCTATATCTGATAAATCACTTGACTTGATTTCCCTTAGATTTTTGGGGAAGGGAGATTTCTCCTTTTCTTTAATTTGGGGGTTGTTTCTCTGGCTCCCCATTTTAGTTGTGTCTGTGTGTTTGTTTCTATGAATTAGATTGATTTGCTTTGACTCTCTGCCTTGTGGATGGTCTTGTGTATTAAGAGTCCTGTGGGACCCAGTGGTGCAGACTTCTTGATCTCCATACCTCTGTGTGGGTTATGTAGACTCTTCTCTTGTATTTGAGTCTTGATTATTACTGGTTCACTCGTTGATGGGAGCTCTCCTCCATCTGGTGGGCTAAAAGGATCAACCCCCACCACATGTTATATGCTGTTGTGTAGGTACTGGCAGAACAAAGCAAAACAACACAAAAATAACACCAAAACAAGCAACCCCCCTGATCACCACAGCAATATCAACCACAAGAGACCAAAGAATAATAATAGTTGAAAGTAAAATGTAATAGTGGAGAAAGGGAAAATAATACGAGAAGACCAAAGGAAAGAAAAGTGATTATGAGAGGAGAAAGGGAAAGAGAGCTACTACTTATAATGAATTGAAATAGGAAAATGGGGAAAAGGAACACAGAAAAGGCAACAAAAATAATAAAAGATGAGAAAAAGGATGCAGCGGAGTAATCAAAGAGTAGAATAGGAGATATGAAAGAAAAATTGCAGCACCAAAGATAAAAGAAAAACTATATAAAAAATAAAAAGGATATGAAAAAGAAAAAAATAGCTAAGACAGTGAAAAAAGAAGCAAGTAGATTTGTCTCAGCACTGTTTAGATCTTGCCTCCTGGTTTCTCCCTTTGTGTGCCACTCTGAAGTCTGAGCCTGGTGTAAGCCAATGTCAAGTGCTGTCCACATCTGGCCCTTGACCACCTTTTCGAAGCTACAGGCAATCCACAGTTTTGGCTAATTCCACCAATGTTGGCTGACCCCAGGGTGGGCCAAGCTGCTCTACAGAGTTGGCTGTTGTCAGTACTGGGTCCAGGGATGTGTCATCAAATGTCCCAAGTCATCACAGGATCCACTTCTGCCTGTCTCTACCTGCTGGCCTGCTGTCAATCTTAGACTAGTCACAGACCCAACTATTTCTGGGAGGGCTTCTGGCAAAAACAGGGGGTGGTGATTCCTGGATCTCCCATGGCAGGTACCTTTCAGATTTCGAGGAAGATAGTGTTTGTGTTTCTCCTCCCCTGGGCCACCAGTCTGAGACTCCATGGGATCATTTCCCTGTACTCAGCAGGGCGGGCTTCTAGCAGGCTTCCAGAGCCCAGATTTGGGGTCCGCTGGCTGCTGGGAGTGTGTTTCAGTGGCTGTTCTGTGAGGGGGAAGCACCAGTCAGTTTTCCAGGATAGTGTATAGATTGGCTGTTCCCTACTACCACCAGTCTCTGCTGACCCCTGACTCTGCTTATGTTGCTGTCTCCTCAGCAGGGGTTAATATGCAGGATGGGAAAGAAGATAAAACAAACAAAACAGAACCAAGACAGAGTAAAACTGAAAAAAGAACAAAAAAAGCACTGAGTGGAGCAAACAGGGTTTCAGAGGTTGTGGGGAGGGGATTCCCAGATGGTAGGGGCAGCAGTATCCCACAGGGTAAGGTCATTGATTTTCCCATGGGAGGGGCTAGCTCTTCTCAAGAAAGGTGGCTACTGTGGAGTCCAGGTTCATCCAGCCCCAGAAATCCCACAGCCACCCCCTCAGGATTCTTCCTAGACCTCTCACACCAGACTTTCCTGGTGCATTTCCAGTCCATGCCACCCTTCCTTTGCTGGGGCCCAAGGTGAATAGCACAAACACAAAACCTGTGCTTCATCCCTTTAAGGAAAAAAAAGATGGTGGATTAGTCCCTAGTGGTTTTCTTCTCTTCCCCAGAGCACAGAGCCCCCCTGGTCCAGACTCCTTGATCTTCTGATCTGGATATTCTAGGAATCTGTGTAGGTTATGTGGACTCTCCTGTTGTATTTGGGTCCTGATTTTATTGGCCTGTTTGTTGGTGGGAACTTTCCCTGCTCACTAACTAGGAGGCTCAACCCCTACCACAACCACCTCTTGCCTTCAAAGGGCTTTTAGGTGTAGGTTGCATCCCTAGTTGGGGCACATACAAGAGGCCATCTATTAGTTCTTCTTTCTCACACCAATGCCTCTACCCCTTCTCCCAAATCAGTAGAATATATCCTGTGTGCATTGTCTGCTTTCAAGTTTCACATCATCCTGATGGGGTCAAGGAAGTAATGGAAGGGTCCAGCGGGAAACTATAGCACAGGACAGTTATAGGGTGCAGGTGCTGCTCCATCCAGTAAGTCTCAGCCTCAGGCTTGCACCACTGAGCTTCTGCTTAGGTCTGTGATTCTAGCGCCACCCCAGCCACCTCTCTCCGCTCCAACATTCCTGGCTCTTCCAGATCTGCAGCCTCCTCAGTCAGACCCTGTCCCATTTGGGGTTCCAGTGGCACCCAGGGCCAGGGAGGTGACAGCCCCCTCCCTGGCAAGTATTGGCAACCCCAGACCCATGCTCTTAGCTGTGGTAGGGTACATGGCCCTGTCCACATTGGAGGGCAAAGAGACAAGTCCAGGTGCCAAGGTGCAGCCACTCTGGCAGCTTCTTTCTGGAGGAGGATATTGTAATTTCCACAAAATATCTCCGGCTCCAAATCTGCGTAGCCAGATGCACTGGACTGGGGGCAGTGGCAGTGGCAGGAGCTCTACCAGGAGAGCCCAGGGGTACCTGCCCCCTGGTGCCCTTGCAGGCGGGCAGGTACTCACACACACATATCCAAACACTCATCTGCATACACGCTCACTCACACCTGCACCCACACACACTCAGCTGAATTTTCAAGTTGATTTCTCTGGTTCAGTTGTAAGATGGGGTCCAGGGCTAGGAGCAAGTGGATGGAGCTTCCAGGTACCCTGCAACCATCTTGGAACCCTGGAATTTTATTTAAAGGAGCTATATTCAGTTTCATCCTTCCCAAATCAGGCACTATTCATCAAAACTATTTTTTTCTAAATGATGAAAAAGTTCAGTGTTTCATAGAACAACATTCCTCTCTATTGCATTGTAATCTAAATATGAAAAGTAGTGGAAATGTGAAATACTAATGCACTACAGTGTATATGTGAAAGATAAGTGTCCTAACGCACCTTTCTGAAGAAAAGTCTGTGCTTGAACCACAGGTGGTAGAAGCATGCCTGTTTCTCAAGTATTTTCTTGTCGGCAAATAGGTGCCACTGAAAACAGTGGCATCCTCAGTACTGCAGTACTGCCTCCAGTGGCCACTGCCGACTTGAAGGGTGAGGTGTGAGTTAGCTTCTCATTTTCCAACTCTGAGAAGGCAGCAAAGTAGCCCAGCATTCTAAAATGGAGTAGGATTTAATTGCTGGAGCCAAATTTTCAGTTACATGCAATGCAATCATCTCTAAAGAACTTTTATTATAGGCTTAGGTGTAAATATGCCAAAGAGAGCAGTTACAGTCTCCCAACAGACAGCCTCCTGTAGATCACGCATGCTGCTGTGCACACTGCAGATTCAGTTTTTGTGTTTAGACCTGGCTTTGCATCCTGGTGGCCCTGCTGCCACGAGAGCCTGAGTATTTCAGTGGCATCAGTGCCTTATTTGTGTAATGGATCTCTCTTTTCATTTCGCTTTCTCTCTGCTTCTCACAAACCTGTTATTAGTTTCTCCAAATGGCTTGTTTAGAATTTTGTCATTTCTGAAAAATGCTATTTTTAGGCATACATGATGACTGCGCAGACATTGGATAATGACTCCTTTTCTTGGGCTGGGTCAGTTTTACCGTGACCCCATCTTGCTCTGTTTCAGTGGCACCATTAAAACACAAAATAAATTTCAGCCTCATACTCCTTCTGTTGTAGATGACATCAGACCTCACCATGGCTCTGTTCTTCAGTGACAATGTCCCTCC